>JAYGGG010000417.1:0-182826 GCA_036346245.1 Bonia amplexicaulis | reverse complement strand
GCCATCCATTTCGCGGATCTAGGAGAAGCCAAAGCGGCCGCACGCACACGCGCTCGGTTCACTGGCTCACCGACAGGTGGGCCCCGTGTATTTTTTCTTTTCCTTTTTCAATTGGGAAATTACCGAAATGCCCTCGCATAACGACAGTTCTTACCATCACCAACTTTCCTTTTGCAACAAGCGTAAAATAGATCCTTAACAGCCATCACACCCTGCCAGGATTGCGAATCACCAGGTTTAACAGAAACCTGTGACAAAATGACATTGGACAAGTATTTGCCTGTAATGAAATCTTGCCAAAGACCCTCTTCAGTCTCCAGCTTCCACAGCCATTTACCCAAGAGGCTAAGATTCATGATTTCCATGTCCAATACCCTAAGACCACCTTGATCTTTGGGTTTACAAATTGTATGCCAGTTAACCAAATGATCTTCTTGCCAAAGCAATCTAGCCCTGCAGAAATCTAGCCGTTTTCTAACCCCTTTTGGCAATTTATAAAACGACAACATATACAAAGGCACATTGCTTAAACTAGCCGTTTTGGAACCCACTTTTCAATGCACACGAACCTTTCGAAGAAACAATGGTGATGCCTTACTCAACTAATCATTAGAGCCACAATACAGACAGCACATGGCGTGCACACCCATTCACATTATCACGTATCAACAGCTACTAGCGAGATTTGCAGCCGTTCCTTCACGCATAGCACCATGCAAAATTTACAATCAACAAGCTTTAGACCCGTTCGATTCTGCTACAGCTAATGGCTCCCTGTTATTTTAGTTTTTTGGCTTTTCCGAAAGTCAAAATAAACGGGACAGCTCTTGAAACGAATTCTCCAAGCAACTTTTCAAACTCAAAACCGTGTGTCGTCCATATTGACATCTCTGCCATTTGCTACTGTCTTGAAAAACGTAGACAAAAGTTATCAGTTACAGTCCAAAAGAACAAAGCCTTTAGCTTTTGACTTTCGGCTGAAATGACAATGTAGCGATGGTTAGCTTTTGGCTAAGACATTTACTAAAAGAAAAATGAAGAAAAAATATAAGCAAATAGAAAAAAAACTATCATATCTTTATAAACAATATAAAGTAAAAAGAAAAAAATCACGTTAAGAAGCTCTCAATGTGTTTAAATAGCTTTTAGCTTCTAAAATATAGAAGGTAAAAGACTAAGAACCTGCTCGGTTGTGCTAAAAAGTTGTGGTTTATGACTGAAATTGCACTGTAGCTAAAATTGATTTATTTGGCGTAATTAAATTTAAAAAAATTAAAAATAAAAAAATATGCTAGTCATCACGGACAACGCAAACGAATACGAGAAAAAAATCGACAAAAAAAGCTAAAAAAAAAAGACTAAAAATTTAGAAAAAAGTGAAATTTATAAATAATAAAAAATAAATAAAAAACTAGAAGCTAAGCCTAAACGAGCGGAACTATTTGAAACGGAGCCACAGCCTATAAACGGTCAGCCACGTGGGGTACAGCATGGTCATGGCCAGTCAGATGGATCTACTCGTCAAGTCAGGCTGGTGACTGGTATGGTCAGATCGCTAGACATTCGCCCCAGAAACGTGAGGCACGCGCGCGCGCCACTCGCAGAGGACGACGTCGCCATCGCAGCAGCCCTGCACACCTGCGCGCGCCGATCCATTGGCACATCCATTGGCACCCCCGTCGCCTCGGATGCCGTTTGCATGATAAGGGCTGGCGCCTGGCGACAGTTGCCGCGCGACGCACGTACATGCCGGAGCCGTACGTATATACGGCAATAGTCGAAAGACGCGCCCGCGTCGGCACAGCAGCCAGCTAGCGCGGGGCCGGCGTCCGCTCCAGGCGAGCGTGGGCGACTGTCTCTGGACTCGTCGGCGACAAGCTACGGAGATCCACCGCCGCCGGATAGAGCGGCACTAGCTGTGGCTGGACACAATAAAAGTCAAGTTAGGCTTGCCTGAGCTCCCTAACTTTGCGAGCTCGCCACTGTCCTGAGACTTAGGACCCGCCCCAAAGAGTTGATGTGTCTGACTTTTGTCCATTGGTTTTTTTGTTTTATTAAAATTGCATTGTAATAGCTGTTAACTTTTTCTAAATTATTTAATTAAAATAAATAAATAAATAAAACCGTTATATCGTCACAGACAACGTAAATAAATAAGAGAAAAAAGAATATACAAAAAACCAAAAAACCAAAAGGCTAAAATAAACCGAAATTAGAAACCGACGTATTTCAAGTGACTCCTGACTTAAATAAACCGAAAACTAAAAAAACAGAAGCTAAAACCGTTTAGAGCGAGGTCTTAAGTTTCCGTGCCATGCGGCGGAGACCTCCACCAAATGTCCCGCTATGTGGTCACGGCCGGTGGCAAAAAAGCTCGTTAGTGAGACTCGTTGGTTCGATACAAAATTGATTTAATTATACTCGTTAATTAGTTAAACATTAAAATAAGTTGATTTCAAATGAATTTGAATTTTTCTCTAACTCAGTTCGTTAGCTCTTTCTAAAAATACTTTCAAATTATATGTAAAATAATATTAAATCAAACTATATTAATTTTAAAAAACTCGATAGGATGAGATTTTGGCTCGATATTCAACCCTAGCCATAGGGACCATGATGCAGCATCGTGTTCGTGCTCCTTAGCGTAGCACCCTTCCTCGGTGCTACGGCCAGCGATACGGGCGTACGGTACTGTACGGCTATACCACACAGTGTGGTTTCCCATTTCCTTCTTTTCCTGTGATATGGTGGTGTTGCAAGCGGGGTTCATCTAAATTTGGAAATAAGTTCAGTGCTACCCGTGGCATTACAAAGTTCATTGCGGTAGGTGAATATTTTGCAGATAAGTTCAGTAATTGTTTTAGAGCTCGAAACCGTCTTCTGAGTTTGATTTGTTCTCGTGGTTGGTGCTCGTTCCAGGTGTATTCTAACTTTCAGCTACTTGATTCCACATTCACTATCTTGCTTGCTGCACATACCGGCAATTACTTATATTTTTCTCGCTTAATTCAACTCCATTCATTTTGTGTTAATTTGAGTTTTGTGCTGACGTGAGTCTTTTCGATTCCGTGTTGAAGCACGGGAGGCAACAAGAACGCAAATTGATGCTCTGTGGCCTGCTCCAAAGAGCTTAAACTTTTGATTTATAGTTTTAGCCATTGATTTTTGATTAAAATTATACTGTATCGGCTATTAGCTATTTCTGAGTCATTCAATTAGATGAAAATTAAAAAAATAAGGAAAAAAGTTATAACAGTGCAAAGAAATAAGAGAAAAAAAGAAAAGCCAAAAAGATCGAAAAAGCCAAAAAATAAAAAAAACCAAAATTACAATCCGATATATATCAAATAACTTCTGATTTAAATAAACTGAAGCCAAAAAAACGGAAGATGAAACCGATGACCTTGACTTGTTTTCGATTAGTATTGTCCCATGAGCCAAAGGAGCACCGGGTGAGTATGGCAACGTCAGTGATTACAGCGCCATCTCTCGAGGCTCGCGCGTATCGGTGGCTGTGGGGGTGGTGATTCTGGAGGCGGTGGTGATGGGTCAGTGGAGGTGCCAGCCGACGATGGAGCCGGGGCGGCAGAATAGGGGTTGTTGAGAATGAGTACATGGCAAACTGATTTTTTTTTTGTTAAAAACGGCGTATCATCGATTTTCGTAAAACGTGGAAAACTAGATTTTCCAAAAACTAGTTTTCGGTATCCGCAAGTTTGTTGCCTCGTCCAAACAAAGTTTTAGGTTGTTAGGCTCTAAAGTGCGTTTAGCAAAGTCTAATTTTGTTAAAACTGCGGATCCAAGAAACCCCTAAGGAGACTATATATTACATAGTTTTATGGATTTGATTAAAGTGGTGTATATTTGAAATTTTTGTATGCAAAATAATTTCGTAAGAAGCATTGAAGTAATTAAAAAATATGATACACTGTTGGTAGTGTGAAAAAGATATATGATAATTACCCTTATCAGATTAACGACGCATATTACCCAAAAAAACTCCACTTGAACTTTAGTGACAGCCAAATGAAAAAAATATTAATTTAAAATTAAGGCCCTATTTGGAATGCAATAAGCGCAAAGTAATTTCAGAAGAATTTTGTAAGAAAACAATAAACTTCTTACAAGAATCTTATAAAATTCGTACGTTTCGAACAGGGCCTAAGGTATAATTGCACGTAATATGCTTTTTCTTAGTTTTATTGATTTAAATTATACCCAATCAATCATATTGTTTAAAAGGTCAAAGTGATGGGACATATTAGTAGAAAACGTGTGTGTTATTGTGAGTTCATGGTAAAGATCTTTGCAATGTATAATAAGCTCAATGACGAATTACTATGTTGGAACTGAGGGGTGCCTTTGGATTGAAGCCATTGCACACGCATTGCCCTTTTTCATTTGCCTAAGTTAGATGATTTTGACTATGGTTGCCTAGAATTTGGTTTGTTACTAAATATTTTGGTACGATTCCAATCGCGTTAGTGTCTTTGTTCATTTTCTTAGTGTTTCTTAACCAAATTACGAGTGCCCGGATTTCGTAACCAAGTTAATTTTGGTACAAATATGTACGGAAAATATAGTAAAAAAGTAGCCTAATTACAAGAAGATAATATGAGTATGGGTATGATTTAGATTTGTCCTTGGAAAGACACTCATAATCAAATGTAGCCTTCAAGTTTGCACCTCCTAATCTTGCATAGATTTGCAGTGATCCATACATGACCCAAAGTCTAACTGAAAAGTAAATGTAACAATCCTGAAAAATCGATAGTTTAAGGAGTGGCTTACAGCAATATCGTCGACCACGTGGTAAATTGTACGCAGAAATATGTATTCTGAAAGAAGAGGTACATGCAGGCCCTTTTTTATGATTTCTAAAAGTGGTTTTTGGCTTTTGTTACAATACCTAATTTTTAAATAGAGTATTTTCTCAAAATAGATCTACAAGTTAATTATAGTATACGTTAAAAACCTAACATCTGTATCAACCAAAATCGCAAGCGAGTATCTCTTTCTTTGTAATCTCTGTTGTAAGCAGTCAAAATTTAAAATTTCAACCAAAAGCTAAAAACCGCAGCAAAAAAACAGACCCATAGGTACAGAATCGCATTAGCATATTAATTAATGGCATTAGCTATACGTACCTATATCTACAAAAGCGGCATATACCTATTCACAAAAACAGTACGGTAGTACCATGGTGGGTAAGCAACTGCAAAGGCAAAATAGGGGCACAGTGCACGGCAGACGTCGCAATTGGGGCCTGGCACTGGACTGGACCAGCCGAAGGACGCCTGGCCCTGGTCAGATGGGGCTCGTTTAGCCAGATCGGTGAGAAGCAACGTGATGCACGCGCACGCAGATCAAATTATTGGGCAGTACATACACACGGTCGGCGGTCGCGTCACTCACGTACATCGCCGTTAGAGATCACACAAATGGCACTGTTATCATCTTTTCCTCCAAAATTAGCCCATGGCTTGATTAGACTGAAAAATAGTGATTTATGACTGAAATTGCATCAGAATCGATCGAAATTATATCAGAATGAAGGTGGCTTATTTGACGTAATTAAATATTTAAAAAAAATAAATAGGAAAAATATGTTAGATCATCACGGACAACGCAAACGAATACGGAAAAAAGAACCGGCAAAAAAGCTCAAAAAAGCCAAAAATTCAGAAACAAACGAAATTTATGAATAGTAAAAAATAAACCAGAAGCTCAAGCCGAAATGAGCATCTGTTTTTACAAATCTAGCCACCTCTTTAAACTCAGTATGTACCGACCTAAGGAGCTCGGCACTCGACAGAAAACCGACCAGCCGTTCTTTTAATTAGTACTAATTATATTTAATTAGTGCTAATCCTAATTAGTGATAATTACATGTCACTTTTTTGGGGCTTATCAGCAGTGCTGCCGAACTTTTATAGTGTGATAGGTGACATATATCGTCTGTCGTAACTGTTGTACTCGATGAAGGGATTAGATTTATAAGAACAGATGTAGATGTAGATGTGAGTCCCACCGCTGCCGTCGAAAGCGCCGTCCTTGCGCTGCCTTCTTGGCTTGTAATCTGGTGTGATCCAGACTTCATCCAGCACACACACATGCATGTAACAGCGTGGTCCCTGTCCGTGCTAGCGCCTACATAGAGCGGGTGGCGACCATCACCCGTATGAATCCACCGGCCCTTTTCTTTTGGTTCGACTTGTAGTACCTGCCAGGGGCAGAGTTAGGATTGGACCATAGGGGGGCCACGAGTTAAGAGGTAAGACATGAACATGTTATGGTCCTATTTAGGCCTGCTTTGGACCGCTTATCTTTCAGCTTTTTCTAATTCTACTCCATCAACTCCACCATGGAGCAGCTCCACTGTGGAGTTCCCAGAGCAGTGGTCTGTTTGGCACGCAGCTAGCTCCAGCTCCGTGAATGTGAGGTTTCCAGAAAGGTCCAATATGCCCCGAATGATGTTTGGTGTATGTTTTGATGTATGCGAGCATATGTACTTGAATATTTTTTTGCCAATATAAATATGATGTAAAATATCATAATTGCATTTAATTTATTGGAGAAAACAAAAACAAATATTTTGATCAAATAATTACATACTTTTGTCCTATAAATTACAACGTGCTTGATAGATAATTAACGAAGTCCATAATTCGAATACAAATAATGTCAATTGAACCTTATTCAAATTAGAAGTTCAATAGCATATAGGTTCAAATTGCATACAGGTTTCAAATTCCTTATTCCGCTTCTTTGGCCATTCTCTTCACCATAATGTCTCTGCATATAAAATTTTCTGATTTGTTCCCCGCCATTTGATTTGTGTAGCCGGAGAAACAAAGATAAATTTCTGAATAATCAATAATTCAACATGGATTGATCAAGTGAAAGATATAATTCTAATGGTATTTTGAGCATCTTGAGTCATCCATTTACAAGTCCCACGAGTCGCACCGGTAGCTTGACTAGTCCTCTTTCACGCATCTGTCTTCGATAGCAAGAGATTTATCCCACCTCCCATATGAGGTATACAAATTGGACATCGACACATAAAAATATGGTGTTTCAAGATGAAGAACCATCATCCTCTTGATGGCTTCTTCTCCAAACTCTAACACGGAATGCGATGCACCCATGGAGAAAAGCTCCCGGACACTAATGTCCGATTGCATTGGCATTTTCTCAGATGAACTCCAATGCTTCCTCCAGATTTCGGCATGGGCCAAGACATCAACCATACACGCATAATGCTTCATAGAAGGAGTGATGTTGAAATACCACGAGCATCTTGATTCTTTATGACCGGGATCTTGGATCCACCATCACGTCACGGTGGTGGCGGAATAGGGCGGGCGTCGTGCGGGTGGGAGGCGGAGGAGGAGGAGCGGCGGGTGGGGGCGGAGAGGAGGAGCGCGCGGGTGGGGCGGAGAGGAGGCGGCGGGTGGGGGCGGAGAGGAGGCGGCGCGGGTGGGGCGAGAGGAGGGCGGCGGGGGGGCGGAGGAGAGGCGGCGGGTGGGGGCGGAGAGGAGGCGGGGGGAAGAAGGAGAGTCAGGCGGGTGGGGAGAAGGAAAAGAAATGAATCAGACGGAGAGGAATTGTGTAATGGCAGTGGTGGGTAATTTTTCCCCAACTCCATGAGGAGATACAAAACTTGAGTTTGGAGTACCCTTGAGGAGCTCCAAAAACGTAGAGCGTGCCTTCAACTCCACCTTTTTCTTGGAGCGAGTTTTGGAGTTGGACCGTTTGGCTAGACAAGTTTGGAGCAGTTGAAAAGTCGGAGCGAGCAGTCCCAAATGCACCCTTAAACTGTTTATAGAAAAGAAGTTTTCTTGCGAGAAAAAAAATTTATATAAAAAGCAATAGAACATAAATAATGATCATCATAGATGATTATTTGAGTTTAGTATAGTTTGGCACGCATGTATGCTTCACCGAGCCACGGAGAGTGTGATAGAAGCCAGATACAAGGAATAAGTGCTTGACGTAGCTCTGAACATGTAGAGTGATGAAATATCATGCACAACACTAGTTTAAAAGTTCGGAAGAAAATAGAATCCAGATGCTACATAAGATGGTTTCATGTGCTACAAATTATCTCTTAAGTTTTGTAATCGACCTCTCACTCAGCACAGAACGGAAAATTAGCACGATTTCAAAATCTAAAAAGGGCACAACTTTCACATGGAAACTCCTAATGACTTGAAATTTTAAACACATATTATCCATGATGTTAGAAACCAGAGCAAGGCAAAAAAAAACACGAGGTTCTTGGATTTGGTTCCACCAATTTGAAAGAAATTGATCCTAGGCATCGAGAACATCCAAAAATCCTAAAATCCAAACTACTTCTTGCTCACGAGGATCTAAGACATGAGGTCATCCGGATCTACTCCTACATGTTCTAGTAAGATAGTCTAGCATAAGATTCGGGCTAAAGCCACATATATCATGATTTTGAATTTATAGCTCAAGAACATGAAAACCAAAATACGAACAAGTGAAACATCAAGAAGGAATCAAAGAGTTAATATATTACTAGTAGAGCAGGTGATTCACGAGTGTATTAGTAGTTATAAGGTGCTTCCAAAGCACCACCTTTACTCACACAAGCTTTCTCATATAGGCTTGAGGAGGGAGAGACGAAACAACCCAAGACTTAGACCAAAATTTTTTAACCCTAGCTTTCTCCTCTCCTCCCTCATATAACCTGAACCTCTTAGCAGGTCTCAACCCACTAAGTGCATGAGAAAACCCGTCAACCACACTAACATATGTTTTACACACTCACGCACACTTCTTAAAACATTTACAAGACTTAGCCCGCTAAAACCTCTAGCGATTGATCCATTTAGCCATTCCGGCTCACCTTGACTTATACCACTTTTCCTTTTGCGTATCTTCGTGTCACGGTTTTGTCCAAGGCTCAACGTGGTATTTTGGTAAACTCTCAAAATACTCCCGACGAAGTTTTCAGGCACCCTTCTTCGGCTTTGTTGTGGTTACAAACCAAACAGTAAACTAATGGGGCTAACTGGGAGGCCTCGGAGGGATTGCCCAGCTTTACAAGTAATGGAGAACTTGCTAAAAGTCTGTGCTATCTGATTTTTGTATTAAAAGGAGAGCTCTCTCTTTCCCATATCACACTCAAGCACAAATTTATAACCATAGGGGCTGGTTACATAAACTCCCCTATTCAGACATATTTTTATAGGGGTACATATGCATTTCCCCTACTTAGAGTTACGTAAACACCTCTATTTAGGTTGACTCTTATAGGGTTACACATGCCATTTCCCTGGCCCTCTAGGTTCCTACCAAGCTACCGGCTGTATTGCTATCGCCGTGGGCCGACTGGACTAAGGTGGGGGCCACTCCCCCAACAGACTCCATCTTCATCTTCACATCAAAGCATCTCCACATGCTTTGATGCGAAGCTCACGGCGCCCAATGACTTGTCGTCAAGTCTTCACGCATCCGGTCTCCCTCGGATTGTCTCTACTTGCATCTGCCCCAAGTTGCTTAGCACACTACATGCACTAACTCGTCTCTTAACCACCCTTGTCTTTTGTGTGCTTCTCAGTTAAGCCATGTAGCCTTATCTTGGCTTACTCGACCACACAGATCTCAGCTCTCCCGCCTAGTCTTGGTGACTAGCCGTTGACCACTAATGTTCTCTAAGCCACCTATAATCAAAAGACTAAGCAACCATTTAGAGCACAAGTTCCATGCACTTACACATTAGTTAAAACAATGTATCATGCAACACAAATATAACCAACTAACAGCTCACATGCTATGCACACAATCAAACCACTCAATAACACATCTCACTATTCTCTGGCCACAGCAACTGGTCTTACCACTCTCCTTATGATGGTCAGACCACAAACCATTAACCGGTTTGACCTCAAAACCTTCCTTAGTAATAGGACACCGGTGTGAAACCAATGGTCGGTCAGACCGCGACTCCCAATCCGATCTAATCGCCACTTACCAAAGTGCATAAAAAAGTCCCAACTCAAAATCACAATGGTTGAACCGCATAAGCCTAGCGGTCTGACCAATCCCGCATACCAGTTCGGCTGGTTACACTGCCACAAAAACTGAATTTTGACAACTTTTGCTAAATCAAAAACCAACTCCATAATATGCCAATTGTTCATCACTAATTATCCATAGACCTTCTCATATGGTCCTACACATTCATCTCAATCTTAGAGCGTCTTTAGTTTATTGAACCTATGTCGATTCAAAGTCATGTCATGTAAGTATCCTAGAAACTAAGCTTATTTTTCTCTAATGTATTGAACTGATTTCTACTAATAACTAGGACCCATGTTACATTAAAAAACCATAAAATAATAATATCCTCTCTCAACCGCACTATCTCGTATGTAGTTGTTTAATGCTCAGATGAATTGTTTAATGCTTTGAATCGACTCCTAACTAGAGTCCAGTTCCATGCATTTTTTTATTGGATTGACCCCTCCAATGTATTGAATCGATTCAGTGCCTTTTTTCTCCTCATTTGAACCAGCTAAAATAAAACATTGGAGATGGTCTTACACACCCGTTTGAGTCAAATCTAAGTTAACCATAACTAAAAAAGAGTAAAACATGATAATCCACGCTTTTTTTGGCGAGCCACCCAGCCATTTACTCCGTTTTTCTGCCCCCCCAAGTTTGTTTTGTTGGGAAACCTAGGCCTAGGTTTGAAGCCTTGTCTATGGTGGGCACCTCACCACTAGGCTATATATAGGGAGGGTCATTGCTAGTTTGTACACACATGTGAAAGGGAAAGCAATAAAGAAAGACCAGGAGTTCTCCTCCCTATTTCTGTGTTTCCAATCTACTATTTGCATTCATCTGTGATTGATTATCTCTTTTGCATAGAAGAGGAATCGATCGGACTGGACTCACTAGCGATGGTTCCTCAACACGTTATCAGCACGAATCACTCTGGTGAATTGAAATGTAATCATCGAAGCAATAGTAGATTGAATTGTCTATATCCAGATCGCTTTAAATTCGATAGATTTCACTTTCTAGATTAATTTCTATGGTGCAAATATACTCTAGTCTACCGCGAGCAGAATTGAAGTCACCGACACAATGTCGATCGGTAGATTACATGAAAGAGTAGATGTTGATTGCATTGTAGATTGAAAAAAGAAGAAAAAAAAAAGAAAAACTCACACGGCCGAACATGCCGCTGGCCCGTCTGACGCCGCTGTGAGCGCTACCGCCCGCAATCGCGCCGAATCATTACCGATCCTCGTGCACGCCATCATTGCCGACACCGGCTTCCGTCATGTTGAGCCGTCGCCTCTCACGGGCTCTGCGCGATCGACCGGAGTCGCACCGCCGCCACTCATTTTCGATCACCGAAGTTGCGCATGTTGGCACTTAGACCACCGGCGGCGGCCTTCTCGGCCGTCGAGCTCATGCTCAAGCCACCGTTCTTGGCACTCCCAACGTTGCCGAGCCTACACCAAGCGCCCACTACTTGTCGGGAGCGGCCGTCAGACACCTCGCGGTAAGGCCGTTGACCGATGGCTGATCCATCATACCCGGTGACCACCGGTGTATTACCGCTGCTAGGCCGCCCTATGCCCGACGCCGCGCGCCACACCGGTTGCGCCGAGACGCCTCGCCGCCGGCCTGGTTGCCCATCGCCGGGCGCCGCCACCCGCTGGAGACCCTCACCGCATGAGCCACAGCCACCACACTCAGCACCGCCACCACGGAGTTGTTCGCCGTCGAGGCGGTCGCCCGCACAAGCCGCCGCTAGGAGGTGAACAGGGGCAGGGGAAACCGTACCCTCCTCTTTGAGCCGACCAAGTGGGTGAATGGGCGAAGAAGAAAAAAGAAAAAAGGAAGCGGGCCAAGATCGGTAATTTTGCAAAGACCCCTCGACTGAAATTACGGAGGGTCCTCAAAATTTCAGATGGGTCCTGAATTTTGCAGGCCCTTGAAGAATCGAAAATTATGAGAAAATTTTCTCTGAATTAAAATTTTGCGTGTAAGCCCACAAAAATTGTAGAATTCACTAAAATTTCATATTCCAGCATAAAAGGGCCCCGAGAATTCAAATTTCGAATTTTGTTTTACATTTGAAGCATGTTTAGCACTGTCATTATTATTTTCTATATTTTCTATATTTATTTGCTATTTTTGGAACATTACAATAATCTTTTGTACCTTTGTCCAATTTATTTACTTGCAATAAATCTATGCATGTTTACCGGCAGTAAACTTATATATTCCTTTCATACACTTGGGGCTTCCGATGTCAAAATAATACTTGGGGGCAATAAGCTCCGCGCTGTGGGATTGGTGCATCGTAGGTAGGGGTGAAACGGATCGAATTTGGACGGATATTGTTGTTACCATATCCTAACCCATATTTTTCTTGGATTCGGTACTAATCGAATTCGGTACCAATCGGATTCGGTCTTGGATCGGTCAAGATTAACCGAGCCGTTTGCACCCTACTTGTTTGTAAGGAATGCATGCGATACAACAAATGGAGTAGCAGACGTCTTGTCAAGAACTTGATGTTACTACTTAATAGGCGATGTGGAAGATTTTATTTTACCATTGCAAAAGAAAATGAAATGTCAAATAGTAGCACTAACTCGAAATCAAACTTGAAGACGATCGGATTCGGACGGATATTCTTGTTACCATATCCTAACCCATATTTTTTCTCCGGATTCGGTACCAATCGGATTCGGTACCAATCGAATTCGGCGCTGGATCGGTCGGGATTATCCTGACCCGTTTACACCCCTAATCGTAGGATGCCAAACCCACCCTGAGGAAAATGATAAGACACTTCACTTCCTTAGGCATCATCTCTGTCTCACTCTCAGGAATGAGTACATGGCATAACATGTATCATATACTCTTTCTTCAAATTTTTTCCACAGGGTTTTTATGAAGTTTGATGAGGCATGAATGTGTCGGATGAGTGTCTAAGTGGGAGTGTTGGGAAACCTGGGTCTATACTTGAAGCACCTCACTACTAGGCTATATATAGGGAGAACCATTGGCTATTTTATACACATATATGAAAGAGAAAGTAATAAAGAAAGACTAGAAGTTCTCCCCTTATTCTGTGTTTCTAATCTACTATTTGTATTTATTTGTGATTAATTATCTCTTTTGTATAGAAGAGAAATCAATCAAACTGAACTCAGCAGTAACGGTTCCTCAACATATTTAACGCTTCAACGATCTACCTGCCCCACCCACAGAAAACGGTTGTATCACTGTGGCAAAACAGATCAGCAAATGAGCACACCATACTCGCGAGGAAAACGGATTCCTCGGGGCGGGGTGGATGTCCGCGTCCTGCCGAGCTGTCGCGGCCCGCCCTCCAGTAGCCGCCGCGCGCGGTAGAAACGAAACGTATAGTCGCGGGCTGCAAAAACCGCACCTTTCTCACCCACTTCCACGACAAGGTGCACCGCCAACGACTCCTCGCTGCCAGCGTCCCTCCCCCGTCCAGCTCTCCGGCCCTTTTTGACCTTTTTCACTCCCCTCAGATTCGACCCCCACCGCTTTCCCCTCCCTCTCCCTTCCCTGCGCTGCGCCGTCACACATCCTCGGTGACGGGCGAGAGCGATGGGCAGAGAAAGCCACCCTTGCAGCCTCGTCGTCCTCTTGTTGTTACTACCACGATTCACCGGCGCCTCTCGTTTAGTAGTAGTTCGTCGTTAAGGCCTCTCGTTTCTTGACCACCTCATTGGCTTGCTCTTTTTCTTTCCTTAAGTTTCTTTCTTGCGAGAGAAATAGGGGCGAGTGACCATTGGTTGCCTACTTGTCTTGCTTGACTTGGCCCGTGTTCTTGGCTTGTTGTGTGCATTGCGCAGATAATAACTCCTCCCTTTAGTCCATCCCGTGTGAGCCTGCCTCTGCCTGCCTGCCCTCCTGTCCCACTCCCTCTCTTGTGTCAAGAACGGCAGGCAGGCTACTTCCCTTCTCGGCGTCGGGGACGGGAGCTAATCGGCGGGGAGGGAGGAGGCCGGGGCCGGGGCCGCGCGCGCGCCGGGCGCGGATCGGCCGCGCGTGCATGGTGGAAGCCGCCGCAGGGCGCCGGTCGGGCACCAGCCGTCGGCGGCCCAGCGGCGGAGGGGCGGCAGCAGCAGCGCCTGGTCGCGGTCGCCGCGCGCGTCGTCATGGTCACGTCTCGCTCCTCGGGGCCGCGGGCGGCGGAGGCGGGGAGGGGTGGAGGCTCCGGCGGCGGGCGGTGCCTCGAGGACCTCCTCGACTGCCTGCTCGGCGTGCTGCGCGCTCGGCGTCACGTGGGCCGCGCGGCCGCTGAGGCAGCCGCGCCCGGCGCCGTTGGGCGTGGCCGCCCCGGGTACGGCAGACGGCCGGCGCTTCGCGGTGGAGCTGAGGGGGGTCCCCGGCCGGATCGCCTGCAACGGTGCCTGCGCCGTCGCATCGCTGTACACGCTGCAGGGCAAGAAGGGCGTCAACCAGGACGCTATGATCGTCTGGGAGGTAAATTTTTTTTTTAAAAAAACACCATTGTTTTCCTGCTTTATTCTCTGTACTTTTCTTGCAATTCTTGTGCCATGTGATTCTTGCTGTACTAGTGTTACTGTTACTTGATTAGATCTCCGTAGGCCAGAAGCAACATGGTTCTACTTATGGTTCAACAAACTGTTTAATTTGGGCACTTCAAGTGTATGTTCTTACGAGTTACGCAACATGCGGAAACAACGTGCCCATACCATCCTATAGCTTGCAAGAACTGATCTTTGACTCGAATTATATATTTGTGTGACATGGATTGCCATCGGATGTTGCTGGTAGAGAATTTCTATTTTGCTAGTTTAATTCAAGTGTAATGATTGGTATTGGGTTGGAATACTTCTTGGAGGTTGGAGGGGCTCCACATGATTTCATCCTTATCCATTCATAGTTCCTTTTTTTCCTCCTTGCTGGATGATCTTATCTGCTTGTCGCCCCTTCCTTCCCTTTCTGTATGTTTGATTACAAATTTGGCTGCATGTCCAATGCGTGCCACATATACCGTTCCTATCTCATTTTTTTTGTGGAACTCATTTACCTTCCAAGGATTTCTTAGGCAGTTTACTGAACTTAGACTTACATGATTTGACAAGTGTTAGTCTCTTACAAAATGCACACTGGCTTCTTAAAGGAATATGGAAAATGGGTTATAACAATTAAAAATGCTATTTTCACGCTAATTAACCATTTGCCACATCTCTTTTCAGTCTATTGTTTACATGTAAAATGTACTGTTGCTGTTGTTACTATGTAGGATACGATTTACTTTGATGAACTATTTTTACTTGTGACCAGAATTTCTGTTCAAGAGATGATACCCTTTTTTGTGGCGTTTTTGATGGTCATGGACCTTACGGCCATTTGGTTGCTAAGAGAGTGAGAGATCTTCTGCCCATAAAGCTTGATGCGGATTTGGGGACAGATGATACTATAGCGACATCCGCTAGCAACATGAAAAGCAATGCAAATGAAGTAGGTTCGTCTGAACACATAGACATAGGAAGTACAACCACTTCCACTGGAGCTGAACAGAATGGGGAGTACCCAGAGATCTTCACGACATTGAGAACTTCATTCTTGAGGGCGTTTCATGTAATGGATGGGGATCTTAAGTTACATAAAAATATCGATTGTTTTTTCAGTGGAACTACAGCGGTGGCAATGCTTAAGCAGGTAAATGAATCAAATGCCATGAGCGAGTTTATTTCTTACAGACACATACTTGGTATATTGATTGTACTCTGTATCTTTTTGTAGGGGCGCAATCTTATAATCGGGAACTTGGGGGACTCGAGAGCTGTCTTAGGCACAAGAGATGAAGATAATGAGCTTGTTGCTGTCCAATTGACAGTTGATCTCAAACCTAACATTCCAAGTATATTTTGTATTTACTTTCTTACTTTTGTGTGTTTATTGCTTCTCATGTCCCCTAGTTGTCTTGTTGATGTATTCTTTTTTCAGCCTTGTTTTGTCATCCTGTTTTGTTCAATACATGTATGCAACTTAGCGTTTTGTGGCTGTTGCGAACAGTAGTATATTTGTGGACCCTTCTATATACCAACCAGTATATCTCTTGCCTATGTGACATTCATAGATCTTAAGCCATGAAGTTATTAGCATCATTTATCATCATGTAACGGCCAAAGGAAATTGAATATTAATCTATATGAGCTTAGCTTATTTATCAGGGTTCCCATATAGATCAACTTGTTTGTTTTAGTGGGAGACAAGGCTACCATGCTTATTGTAAGGTGTTATTGCATTGATTTAGTTAACTTTGTATAATTCTTTTATGTGATCTTCTAGAAGAGAAGAAAAAATGGTGAACTTTATCATCTGCTGATGAAATTGTCTGTTGGTGTGTTAAATTAACATGTTTATGTCTTTTGTAGCTCAGCGTGAGACCTCCATTTTCTAGTACAATAACTAAACTATATGATGGAACAGGTTATGCTCCTGGAAGTTGCATAGAACAGTAATTTATGGATGTCAACAACCAACCATTTAATGACTTATTTGTACTGTAACTACTGTGTAACTTGTTTGCCAGTCAATTTGCCTATAGTAATATATGTTGTTTCTACTCATCCAATAGGCTCACTTATTGTAAAGTTTTCGTAAGTCTAAAGAAGCATCTTAGTATTTCATAGTTCGACAATGCAAAAATGCAAAACCACATGTACATGTGGGTACATATACTATCTTAGCCCTCCAAAGTGCCCCAAGATGAGTTGAAGGGATAGTACAATGACTAGAAGATGGGATGGTGATTTCAATTTTGAAAGTTTGCATCAATCTTGAGGAACATTTGATGGTGGTGATAGTACATGTGGAAAAACCATATTCTTCTATAATGTGTGCATGTATTGTTTTTTTATTGAATTGTTGGTTCAAGTGTTCACATGGAGCCATGCTAAAATCCAGTGACAAAATCTGCCAGATTCATTTGGAGTAAGATTAGTGAGCTTAGGCAACAAAATAACCAAGGGAAACCACTGAGAGTTGAGGGTCACTTTAATTGTTCTTGTTTCCAAATTTTGTTTTGCACTGGTACTTCAAAAGACTGACTACCCGATGTCACAAAAACTTGTTGGGAAGCATGCAGTCAAACATTTTGGTATTTTACCGATAAAATCTTTCTAAATGTTTAGATTAGTTAAATAAAAATGTTGAGTAGAGTAAGTGTTTAGATTAGTTAAATGAAAATTCTTTCTAATTGTTTGGATTGTATAGAGATGTTTATTGACATCATCCCCAAAGCTAGTTCTTTTTTGTTTTTTTAAGTGTGCTTTGGCATCATTTTGGCAAGATATACATGTACGAGTATACAACACCAAATATTTTCATGTTCCTCTAGCAGCATGTAGCCAAGTACTGCTACACAGTAAACAATTAAATGCCATACCTGAATAGTAGCAAAAGTTGTTAAGTGTGCCTTTTCTTTTCTTATTCTACAGTTGGCATGAGTAATATATCTAGATAAATAGAGGCTCCCCACCCGCCAGTTTTATGAGCGTCGTGACATGGTTCTTTTTCAGGTGAAGCACAGCGAATCAGGCATCGCAGGGCAGAATATTTGCACTTCCCGAGGAGCCAGAGGTTTATCGTGTTTGGCTTCCGAAGTACAACTCACCTGGATTGGCCATGGCTAGAGCATTTGGAGACTTCTGTCTAAAGGATTATGGTCTAATTTCTATGCCTGAAGTCTCCTATCACCGCGTTACAGAAAAGGATGAATTTATTGTGTTGGCGACCGATGGGGTGAGCAGATTGAGCTACACCATGTCATTTCTTCAATATTCGTAAGTTGGACCTTTTTTGTGCTGTGATATAATTACCCAACTTATTTGCTCACTGTAGGTGTGGGATGTGCTGTCAAACACCGAGGTTGTTAGCATTGTCAGCAGAGCCACTTCTCGGGCCTCTGCAGCACGGTTTCTAGTCGAATCAGCTCACCGTGCCTGGCGTCGCGGTTCCCCACTTCAAGATTGATGACTGCGCTGTTGTCTGTCTCTTTCTGAATACAGATGAAGCAAGTGAAACATCCAGTTCCATTCCCAACAATTTGGGAAATTCTGTGGAAGTTAGCAGTGATCAGCACTCCACAACTGTCCAACAGAGCACTGGAGTATCTGCGGATGTTGTTAGTGCACTGGTAACAGATAGTGATGAGCTGTCTGTTGTTGATGCAGTCACAAAGCCGGCCACCACTCTCACAGATTTGCCAAACGATGTTTCAGGAGCAAGGCAAAGCATCATCAAGTGAGCTTGCCTGCTGCCTGAGAGATTTGGGCATATGTTGGGCGATCTGTGCAGTTGTGACGGTGCGCGCGCCCATTCAGAATTCTGATGCCGAGACCGATGCCTGTTTTTACGAGCACTGCCGGGAGTCGCTTCTTGCTTTTTTTTCTGCATGCAAGTGAGTAGGATTTGCAGCTTTTGCCTTTTGTAAAGGCACAACGCCAGTTTAGCGTGATTTGTTTCTTTGTAATAATTTTGTTCCTGTTATTGTCGGCCTATGATAATCCTAGTATGGCCATAGGAAGGAGCCTTTTTTTTTCTCTTGTAATATTCATTCGATTTCTCTCCATCCAATGGCTGTGCTGTGATCCATTGCCCTCGTTTTTTTGTCTTGTTGACGAGGTTGCGTACGTTAATCTGTCAGTTGTGTATGGTAGTTTCCTTGAGAGTTGAGACCACGACAAATTACGAGGGAATGGTTTAATCAGGGGCAAAATGACGCAGAAGATAGTGATATGATGAGTTTGGATGTTGGGGCGCACGGAGACTTCCAGACATGATAAAAAGGCATTTTTTCTGTGCCTTATGACTCTTAGTTGTGATTTACTGATCTAATAAATAGTGATTACGGAAAGAAATCCGTGCTAAAAGCTAGCCGAAAAGTAGAAAAAAAGTACGGACCAAATAAAGCTAGCCGAAAAGCAAAAAAAAAGGTTTGGGCCAAATAAAGGAGTTTATCGCGGGAAACCACGGGGTATCTCTTGCCTATTCTGTCTTGTCTACGCTGACAGCTAGCGGGAGCAGATCGCACGCACGTAACCTCGGCCGTCAAAGCGCCGAGCACGGGCATCGGTAGGCAGCGATGGTCTCCGAGACTCTTCCTTGCTATCCAGCTCTGGGGGGTGCGTGTTCAAAGCCCACGGCCGGCATGTCGATGTTGGAGCTCAGCTCGCAACCCGAACGCTTCGCTAGGCCGGAGTGGGTTTGTCGGCAATCGTCAGTGAAGTTGACGCTTCGCGATGCATGGCGCGGCTGCGCAAATGAACTAGGAACGCCTAGACGTGGTAGTAGAATAGTAGCACTATGCAGAATTATACCACGTCCATGAAAATGGATACTCGGCAAGAAAATTGTACTGTACATTCTGGTGGCCACGACTCAAGCAAATGGCACAAGGATGCTTGTTATTAAGTCACTAGAATATGCAGGATAGAAGATTGATTCGCTTCAACTTGCGACGCCTCCTGTCTTCCTCGCTGTCCGACTCTGCACCCTTCTCCCTATCTGCATTGCTCGCCTCCCGCTCCAACTCATCCCATGTCTTGCCCTCTCCTCCTGAGTCTTCTCCAGAATCATCCTCGTCTGACTCCACCAGAGACTCACTGTCAGAATCATCTTCTACTGAATCTGAGACGGGCTCCACATCAGACTCAGTGGCCTCAAATTCATAATCACTTGCCTCCATGTTCAGGAACTCCCAGCCACCAGCAACAACAAACTTTTGAGGGTCATCAGTGATGGTTTTCAGAATGGGACGCCAGTTCAGGTTCAGCCTTCTCTCGTAGTACTTGAGATCAGTTGTGTCAAGCCACTCCTTGATTGCGTCCAGCGACGTTGATGGAATGGAATCAATACGGAGGACATCCTTCTTGAAGTCCTTGAACGCTGTAGCCATGCCAGAGTTGTTCTGCCCAAAACCTACCCTCTCAAGATTAACAATCTCTATCTCACCCAGGGTAGCCAGCAGGGACGGAGTCTCAATCAGCTCAACCAAACATGTTGAAGTTGGGATGACGAAAGCAGATGCCTTGTGTGGAACACCGTGGAACCCGAGCTCTCTAAGTGGCATATCGAACTCCAGATCCAAGCCCTTAAATTGCGGTTGTGACCAGTGATCACTCACTTTATTCACAAAGTTCTGGAATTCCATGTTAATTCTGTTCTTCTGATCCCTCTCCCGCTGCTCTTCTTCGATTTCATCAGGATCAAGTGCTGATCTCCTGCTGCCACCAAGTGTCTGAACAACATCCATCACTTCAACATAAAACTGGACATCTTTAGTCTTCTTGTTTCCAACCATAATGTGATTGTGCAAATGGAAATGCAGGAGCGTGATCATCTCCTTCTCTGCTGGCTGAAAGAAGGCATGTTTAATATTCCCATGCATGATATCCACGCGCTCATCAGATCGGGGAGTGGAATATCTGAAACCATTCACATGGGCCTCAAGAGTTCCTGTGAGCTTTCTTCCACGACCACCAAACACGGGCGTATCCACAGATCAGGCAGTCCCATTAACTTCATCCTGTTTGTGGCCAGCTGACGTTTCTCCTGTGTAACCAAAGTTGCCCTCTCAGCTCTCTCTGATTCCCGTGAAGCAACTTGCCTCCTCAAGGTTTTAATCTGCTGAACAACTTCACTACTATGACGTGGATCCTGAGAGCAGAATGTGACCTCTTTCAAGTAGATTGCACCTTGGGATTTCATATTTCTATTGTCTTGAGCAAAGGGCATTCCAGGAACATTGAAGGAAATGCGGATAGTACATGTGCGATTATCCTGGTGACTTGACACACTCTCAACGGTAGAAACATGGAAAGGAACCATTCTGCCGTATGTGGGCAAGAGGACAGCTTCATTCTTCTGGTCTACTTTAATTATCAACTCTCTTGAGAAGAATTTTGGACGCTTTTGGCACTGTTGCTTCCGTTAATTCCCGAAGTAGCCTCCTCTCAAAACAAATTCTCGATCTGGCCCCCTCCCGACCGCACGATTCACCCGGTGCTGACACGTGGCAGTCGTGCGGCCGGCAAGCGCACGATACCGAGGTCGTGCGGTCCCCGACCGCACGACTCGGGCAGAACACTGTAGTGACCGAGTGGTGCGGTCGGCGACCGCACCACTAAGCCAATCATGCGGTGGCCGACCGCACCACATGGCTGCCGTCTTGTCTGTCCGCCGAAAGGCGATTCCACAGCGGTGTCGTTCGGTGAAGCCCCGCCCTCTTGTACTCTTGTATGCATGTGGCGTTGTGTGCGATAAAGAATGAGAACGGTCGTATTCGAGTGTTGGTTCATTTGCGTTTGAGAGAGCAAGAGAGAAGCGATAGAGAGGAAGCAGCGAAAGAGAAGAAGAACGGCGTCGGCAAACACGATATCTGGAGTAATTTTTGAAGGATTCAGAAGTTTTCGCAATTGTGAAAGTTGTAGATCGCCTCGCGAGCTTCAAGGAAAGGTAAATATCATACCCATGCGTGTATGATGTTATTATGTTGATTAGTCGGTAATTAGCGTAAACGTTATTTACGGAGTTCATGCATGTCATTTTTTGATGCAATGTTATTTTTACGGAGTTTTATATTTTATGTGAATAAATTTTGTAGTCTTTGTTGGAGTGCGATTTAGTTAGTTTGATGCGTTACGAAAACCAAAATTTATAGTAAATATCATGCATGTTGTATGTATTCATCGTAAATAACTGTATGGCATGACGTTAATCGGTAGAGATAGCTTAAACTGACTATTATGTAGCTTTAATGTTGTTAGGCCTTGTTAGGAATAAAATTGTAGGATTAATTTATGAAATAAGCATACATAGGATATATAAAATACTGTCATGCATATGGTTTAAAAAAACATGCTAGTGACAATGTGAAAAATATTTTGTACTACCGGTTCAGGTAAATAGCATGTAGCTTGGGCGTTAGTAAACCAACTTGCAAACATTAATCATCATCTGAAGCAAACACGCATAAAATTAAAAGTGAGGAAGTATGGTCTAAGCGTATGCAAAACCACAATGGTCTTGCCAAGCATCGAGAAGCAGTTAGCAGAACAATAGCAGATCTTAGCAATTTATAGATAGTACATTACATTGATCATTTGATTTACATAGAAATTTATTAGCGCCCTCCATGAATGAATTAAAAATTAGATTTAGAAATGAAGATGAAAATATTACTCTTGTATGTGGTGGGCAGTAGGTATTGAATGATGGTACACTTGTTGCATGTTATATGTACTAAGAGGGTTTAGTATGGACTTATGTTAGGTACACCATGGGTGACATCCATGAGAGATCATGTAAGGTCATCCCATATGTATGATGAGTAATTGACATCGGCTTAGGGAAGTCGAGTTTGAGTTGGTTGGTTCGGACCATGTCGTTGCGGGTGCAGCGGGC
Source organism: Bonia amplexicaulis (assembly GCA_036346245.1). Taxonomy (NCBI): domain Eukaryota; kingdom Viridiplantae; phylum Streptophyta; class Magnoliopsida; order Poales; family Poaceae; genus Bonia; species Bonia amplexicaulis. The sequence continues at coordinate 160,344 of JAYGGG010000417.1, read as the reverse complement.
TCGGTCGGACTTGGTCAAACTGGTCAATAGGATTAGGATGATTATTCGATGATTTGACAGTTTGGGCTTAATATTGTGTCATGATGCTATTTATGCTTTCATGTGTCGGCGGTGCTATTTGATGTGTTTCTTATACGTGCGGTTGCGGGACTTGAGCTAGGTCATGGTGAGGCGTGGGAGGACCGGGACTAGGCACGGGAGGTGTTGAGTCCGAGACGGTCGGAGGCGTCGAAGATGATCGAGGCTGCTTGAGGTGGTTGCGGCCGGGTGACGAAACCGGAGCTAGAGCTGCCGGAGGTGGACACGACAGGCGTGGCGGGTGGGCCGGGACTAGACTCGGGGAGGAGTCGAGGTCGAGATGGTCGGATGCAGTGCGATCGTGTGCGGCGGCGGATGGGACTAGACTCAGGGAGGAGTCGGAGGTCCAGTTGGTCGGAGTCAGGTGCGGTCGTGCGTGACGACAAGGAGCGCGGAAGCTTCCGGAAGGTGCGGGAGGCGAAATGGTCTTTTCGCGGTGCACAAGTGGGAGCGAGCTCCGTTCGGGTTTAGCCGCGTAACGGGTTGGAGACCCGTTAGCCAAGGGCTATAAATAGAGGTGAGGGGCTGCATGCCTCCTCATGGCTTTGGGAGAGAGTTGGGGTTTGCTAGAGTCAAAAGGGACTTTGAGAGTTTGTTTTGCTTTGCTTCCTTTTGCTTTAGTTGTTGGAGAGTTGTTGAGAGAGAGAGCAGGAGTCGGTTTGGTGGTCTCCCCTGCATGAGTCTGAGAGATGGTGAGGAGTGCTTGAACTCTCAGCGTGTGTGCTCTCATGTGAAGCATGTAGTATGATTCCCTTGTATCAATCGCGTATGGGGATTCCTATGTAATCATATCTTTTCAATATGAGAAAGATTATGTTGGGTTATTTTCATTTCTTGATCATTCTGAGATGGATTGTGTTTGTCGTTTTGCTCTCAGTTCTTGCTTCTGTTTTCCTGTGTTCTTGAGTTGAATCCTTGCTGTAATGACTGGTTTTTGATTGCTTTGTGAAGGGAAAACTCTAAAGGCCTTTTGGCCATTCCATTCCCAAGAGCAAATGGAGGATCAAATAACTTCTGTGATTTCTAAAGTCTTCGCCTCAAATTCTCTGTTTTAATGTTTTCTAGGGTTTACTGTTACGGGAGACAGAGCATTCTGGTTTTCTTGAAATTCTTGGTGAGAAATGTTTTGGCTCTGTGTTTTCCCCTCTGAGGCCTTTACCTTGTTGTGAGCAAGAATCTCATTATCAAAAGACCTGAGAATCAAAAGCTATCTAACATCTATTCGGTTTGAAGTATTTTCTGTTGTCAGGTTTTCAATATCTCTGCAGTATGCTCTCATCCATATACTGTAATCATTTACGAGTTGGAAAGTGAGTTCTGTGTCTCAATTTGATTTATTTCTCAGTTTGTCTTGGTCTCTGGAGAAGGTCTTCCTCCGAATAGCTCAGGACTGCACTTGGGCGAATACTAGGTTCCCTGTTCAATTCTCTGATTTCAGCCCTTGCAGTCGAATGGTTTCCTATTTGTCAGTTTTACAGCCGAGAAGCTCATGTTATCTAAATTTTCTTTCCTTGAGGTTGGTGGACTATTTAGTTCTCAGTCCCACTAGTTAGCCCTAAGATAATTGGCAAGAACACATCAATTCCTTCAGTTGTCGGGTGCTGCAGTATTCACTGTTCTTGGCTGAATTCAGGGGCAATAGTCTGCACAAACTGCATGCGGTTTGCAGTCCAATTTCAGCAATCGGCTGCTGCTTCTGAATCTCTTCTTGCTGCTGTTTTCTCTGCTGTTTGGTGCTGTTTTGGTCTGCAGTTTTCAGTCTGAAAAGGGGCATTCGGCTGCTGCTTTTAAACCTCTTGTTGCTGCTGATTTCTCTGCTGTTTGGTGCTATTTTGGTCTGCAGTTTTCAGCAGCTTCTCTCAGCCATCTCTGCATTTCACTTTGTGATATTCGGCTGCAGCTTACAGCTCTTCTAACCCTGCATGCAATTGTTCAGTTTTCAGTGACAAGCGGTATGCCTTGTTCTCGGTTGCTTTGTTGTCGAGTTGCTTTGTTCTCGGTTTGACAGCGAGCAAGCGATGCTACGCTTTTGTTTTAGTCTGTGAGTGACTCTCGGTTGAGGTCTTCAAAACTGATTTCTCTTCTCTTGGTTAGCTGCAGTATTTGGTGCCATTTTGGTTTCTTTGTTTGCAGATTTTGGCATCTTAATGCAAAACTTTTCTTTTGCTATTTCCTGAGAATCGGACGACTGTTTTCAATCCAAGTAGTACTAGCACTTTTTGTTGGCAGCATTGCTCCCTTTGGCAATCTCTTTTGCTTTCAGTTCTTGGCAGCAGGAGCAGCTAGTTTGATTTTCTTTTGTGCTTTCAGTAGGAGCTGCAATCTTGTTTTTCTTTTGATCTTTTGTTCTCCTACCGTGACAGCAATTTCCGCTAGTCCTTTCTGCCGTGGCAAGATTACCCGATTTGTCTTGCCGTGTCTGCAGTATCTTGCTGTGATAGTGTTTGAGCTGAGTTTCTTTGCCGTGTGAAGTCTTTTTTTGCTGTTACTTTGATGTGGTAATATATTACTTTGGGGGCGATTTCAAGAAGGCACCATTCACCCCCCTCTGTTGCCATTTCCGATCCTACAATCCAAGATTTGTTTGTGTTCTCCGGAAGTGGTCTCGTATCTGACAGACGTCAGGCGAGACTGTCTAATTGTGACCGAACTGTGATCCGGGCACCCAATCTAAGCACCATGAGCCTGGCTGAGCTACGGAGATGCGTGCGTTCTGCCTTCGATCGGGACACCGCAAGGAACAAAATACGGATCGAGGCAGTGTATGCCGTAGTGGTAGGTGCTGCAGGGGAGACAATGTGGCAACTTATAAAGGTGATAAGTGATGCCTCATGGGCCAACTACATGGAGGTCGTGTGCAACCCTGACATAGCGATTTATGCCAGGCCAATGGTGTATGTTCACTTCGTGCAGAGGACAGAATCATCCGCCATGGGTGGCTCTGGTGTAGCTGGCGGAGATGTACACCTGCATTACTCTCCGGGGGTCATGAATATGTCGGTGAAGTAGGAGTGAATGATTCAATGGGAGATGGAGATGTACAGAGGTGTGTGGACAATTTTCAGGTGAATGAAGGTGCAGACAGGTGGTGGGCTGCCCGAGTTGACTGTCACGAGTACCTTGCCGACCAGGTGGAGGAAGTGGAAAGCGAGGAGGAAGAGTATGTGGAAACAACCAGTTTAGAAGAGGAGGATGAAGGGGAACCTACAGCGGGAGGTGTGTTAGGTGGTGTTGTAACCACGGACGGTGCGTACGTGCCGTCCAGATTGGACGACATCGCAGCGCAATCTCTAGTTCTGCCACGGGCGGAGGAGGCAGAGTGGGGATTTAATGAGGGCACACTCCTTTTAGGGTAGTGCTTCCGTAACAAGAGTGCTGCGACAAGCTATTACCACGTCGCCGTCAACATCGGTAGGACATTCGGGGTGCAGGTCAAACCCCGACACGTACATTGTGAAGTGAGTCGGCGGCTCACCTCGGCAAGATCCGTGGGCGGCGGTTCAGGCGCGACCACGAATTCGAATAACGATGATGAAGGATCACACATGTGAGCTTGCGGCGCCACTGCATAGGCACCACAACATGACGTCGTCATATGTTGCGGAGCTGATAAGCCATCTTGTTCTGGCAAATATGTCCATTTCTCCGAAGGTTCTCATGGCGGATGTGGCAAACACGGTGGGGTTTGATGTCGCTACAAGATGGTATGGCGGGCGAAATGAAGGTCCTACGGTAAAGTTTGGGACATATGAGGAGGCATATGATTTGGTCCCAAGAATCTTTGCGTCAAATTGCGAAGCAAACCCAGTGATTACATTAACAAGCAAGAGCGGGTTCATGAGGCGCAAGGGCCAAATTGTTTTGTGCTTGATGAGTGTTACGGGCCTTTAGGCGAGCAATTGAAGGCTTCAAGTGGTGCCGTCCAGTGCTAACGATGGACAACACATTCCTATCCTGCAAGTACAAGGGTACCATCCCGACCATGGTTGCGGTGATGCAAATGACCGATTACTCGGTGGCATTTGCAATTGTAGAGAACAAGAATACGGATAGTGGGCTGTGGTTTCTTGCCAACGTGAAGCGGTCGTTGTTCAAGATCGGCCCGAGGTGTGTGTCATCTCCGACCGCATGCTGCGAGCTTCTTGTCTGCAATGCACGAATGATGCGAGCGGGACACGACCACCCTTCGGTGGAATGACATGAAGAACCGGTGGTGCATGAGGCATCTTGCAGCGAACTTCCACAAAAGATTCCATAGCAAGGAACTAATGAAGATGTTCAAAAAGCTTTGTATGCAGAACCAAAAGAGGAAGTTCGAGGCCTTATGGAGGCACCTTGACCAGGAGACCAACAAGCATGTTCGACGTGTACAGCAGGATGAAGCTGGGGCCGTGGCGGGAGGATCGGCGAGAGGAGGAGAGTTCACACAATGGGTTAACTCAATGCACGACTTGGAGATGTGGTCTCTCTTGCATGACACCGCGGGGCAGGTATGGAATCATGACAACAAATATGTCCGAGGTGTACAATGGCGTTCTAAAGGGCGTCAGATCCCTGCCTATCACAGCATTCGTGGAAGAGAGTTGGAACCATTCAGTTGGAAACTTTGTCAATAGAGCTATGATGGCGAAGAAACATCTGGACGAAGGCAGAGATTTCTCGGAGGTAGCGCAGGCCTACATGCACAAGAAGATGGAGAAGTCTCGTTCGCATATTGCTCAACCTATGGATGGCTTACGGAGGAAGTTCGAGGTCCGCCTTAGACAGAAGTATATGATGGGCCAGACTAGAGGGGATCGTAAGCAAGTACGCACGATTGATGAGAGAGCATCGTGCACCTGCAACAAGCCACAACTGCTGCACAAACCATGCTCCCATGTGTACGCGGCATACGCGGTATGGCACCAGACGCCCACGCATTACATGTCAAAGTACTATGACATCAAGCACTTGTTTAAAACATGGAGTACGGAGTTCCATTCCTACGGGGTGGACATGCATTACAGGGACATGTGGCGGTCACGGTGAAGTGGGTGCGAGCAGCTGCAAGCATGTCGGCCGTGCGAGACGACATAGCCTTTGCATTCGGAATGACATGGATGATAGCCAGCGTGGAGATCGTGTTCAACGCCCGAAGTGCAGAATGTGCAAGACTTTTGGCCATTTATTTAGGCAATGCTCAAACAGGTCGACATCAAGTAACGCTCCATAGCTGCTTCCATGTTTTGTAACTACTGAGGGCCTTTGTTGTGCTCATCTTGTGTCTGCGAGCACATGATCATGCAACCTTCAAACTGTGCTGAATGTATGTTATGAGATTATTTGCGTGTACAATTTGTTTGAGTTATTTCCTAGAAGTTATGTTGTCATTTATTTGATATTTCGCTGTCATTTGTTGTCATTCGTGTTAAATTAGGTTTGTTCGAAATTGTGTTGTCATCTGTTGCACACTTTGTTGTCATTCGCTGCAAAATACGTTTCTTGTATATTATGTTGTCATTTGTTGCACACTTTATAGTCATTACGTACATATTTCTTGTCATAACGTACTAATTTGTTTTCATTCATCGGCGAGGAGATGGCGTCGAGTTTCTTGAGCCCTTTGGGATGAGCATCACCGATGCGCAGCGTGGTCATCTGAGCGGCCTCTCGAGTTTGATCCTTAGGGCCCCGAGAGCCTTGGCCTCTAGACCATCGGTACATCCCACTACTGCGAGACACCGGCCTTTTGCCCATTGCTCGCATGGTGGATGTGCCATATGCCTTGCGGTTCGATGTGTCGTTGTTGTCCGCACTCGTCGATCGTTGGAGACCGGAGACTCACACCTTCCACTTCCGGTGGGGCGAGATGACTGTTACACTTCAGGACGTGTCCATGCTGATAGGTCTACCCATCCGTGGTGCAGCGGTAGTGCCACCCCAGGCGGCGAATCGGAAGGTCACCCTAGGTGCGGTTGGTGACCCGATCCCGATCGGCGTGTGCGGGGTGCGACATTCGTGGCTACGACAGTTCATAACCTGCCCTGTGGACGCTCCTGAGGGGGTCGTGCGGACGCACCTCGTCGCATACCTCCTTTTTTTTTCGGGTGGGTCTTGTTTCCTACGACTACTAGAGACTCCGTTCACCCTAGCTACATACACCTTGCGGAGTCCTTGGCGGATGCATGGCCCGGGCAGGTGCCACAGTACAGCCGGGGATCTGTTGTCCTTAGCGCCACGTACCGAGGCTTGTGTGATGCTTCGTAGCGTACTACGGCCAGTGAGCCGGTCTTGGCATTGTGCTACGTGCTCCTACAGTATTGGTCTTAGGAGCACTTTCCTGTTGGGAGGCCTTACTTTCAAAGTGCCGTGCACCCTTACGAGTACAGCCCGGTGTTGTACGATATAGCTGAGGGCGACGACCCCATTAGTGGGCCGACGATGGGGATGCGTTGGACACATGGTCAGCTGCGGTGGGCCAGGGAGAGACAGAGACGAGTATACCCAGAGTTCCATAACGAGTTCGAGACTCTGCATGAGGGCGAGATAGTATGGTGGCCATGGACCGCACAGTTTATCCATAGCACGCCCCTACGGGTTGTTAGCCTGCCACCAAGACCACACGTACTGGTTGACGACGTGCCACCTCGTCTTCTCCCACTTCGTCGAGCCATACAACCCGCAGAGGTTGATGAGGCAGTTTGGCCTTCACCAACACATGCCACCCCTCCCGGGACGGCCACTATCACGGAAGGCCCACCAGTAAGTCATTGCACGGTAACTGTACGCAATGTAGTAGTGTGTCATTTTTTTACTTATTGTGTAATGGGTGTACTATCTTGCAGGCAAACCAGAAGAGGGCACCGGGGACGGCGGAGGGGCACACGGCGGCGTGGGCGGACACGTGGCATGACTCAACGACCACGGAGGTTGTCGATGAGACTCGGACGTCGACCTCCACACCTACGATGCGTACCTAGAGTGGTACATTCCACGGACCCGCGCAGCTTACCGGGCCTGCCCGGACCGTCTGCGCAGAGATCGCGCACGGGTCGCCATACAAGTAGGGCGGACCGTCATCGGCGAAGACGGCACGACGACGGCGCGATGAGAGTACTCTAAGTGTGTACGTATAGTACGTTTTAACTCACTCATTGTTTACCTGCGATGAGAGCCTTCATCGCATCCAGGACGAGGCAGCTCAGATTCTCCGCCGTGGGAGGTGCGGCTCCATGGAACGACTCCTAGCTTCGGTGCGTTCCATCTACGATGACGCACGGTCGGCGATCGAGACCATGGTCGTAGTCGGCACGAGGATGATGTACATCGCGACGCCTCGAGAGGACGGCAGGCACCACCGCCGGAGGCACCGCCGTCAGCACCTCCATCAGCACGTCCTTCGGAGTCCGGCGTTTGGCCCAGCGGCGTTCGCAATAGTTTGTTGTTCCACTCAATTGCTACTTATGTGTAACCAATGTTTTTTCCTGCAACACTTGCGACACGATAGCACGTTGCTGCAGCCATCGTCTTCACGGAGGCCGGGGGAGGACCGACGGGATCCCTCTCGAGCGGCGGATCACTCTCGGATAGCGACCACGACTCTCGGCGGAACCGGTGACGACGTTGCCCACATTCGCGCATGGTGGTGATCCACCTGCGGGGCGGATGAGTGGTTTGGGCAGACCTACCAAGGTTAGACAGCCCAGGACTACATGCGTGATTTGCCTACGTCATCGTCATTCGGACAGCCGCATGCACCGGTATGTACTAACATACTAAACAAAACATGTGTATTTCAATGCCATCTAATCGCCTCGCAAAAAAATTGCAGACATTCACGGAGCAACAGGGTCACGAAGTTTACGGAGGGTCATCTACGTTTCAGACTCCCCAGGTAAATGCCTTACGATATTACTACTCATTATAAATATTTCATACTTTTCATTGCCTAATTCAACTGTACCATCTCAGCAGGACGTAGACACCTCCTCCGATTGGCTGAGCTCTATTTTCGGCCCTTCATCGCAACTCTCCACGGAGTTGTACCCACCACCGCCTCCGATGCAGGCCTCGCAGTACGACCTTCGAGGTGCACCACACTCCCCTAGAAGGTTCACGTTCTTGAAGGATCGAATCTGACGTCGAGGAGGCGGCGACGAGGTGGACAATGAGTTTTTGTGTTTATAATGTACTTTTGTTGTGTTTGTAATATACTGTTCTTTTCACCTTGCATAATTTAGCCTCCATTCCAATATGACAGCGTACATACACAAGTTGGCTCTTAACGTAACACCTTGCATTACACAAACATACACCAACCCTCCACCATAAGAAGACACGATAACAATAAACACTACGAACATAGAGGAGAACAACGTGGAACACTACAACTTGACGATAACAATAAACACAAGAAAGAAAATAACACATAACAGTAAATTAATCTTCCACTCCAGTCTGTCAAAACGATGCCGCAGCTCGACGGGGTTGCAACCAGCCACGACAACTCTGTCATTCCGAACACTATCGGTCCTAGTCCCCATTTCATCCTCCCACACCCAAAATCGGCAACCGCCGGGGGCTTCCTGCGATTTCATGACAAGAAAAATTTGTAACTTGCTTGTACGATTTGAACGTACCCGAAACAATCGTACTCACCGAGTGAAACGGGCACTTGTAGTAGTGACGCCCAGGATTCGCAGCCGTGTGTGAAGTCTTACGTGCAACAACCGTGTTGCATTTTGGGCAAATCACCGTGGGTGCCGATGACGAGGTGCTGAACTGAGTCATATCGGCGTGCGGGGGAGTTAGCACGAATAAAATGTACACACAATCGGAAGAAGTAATTCAGGAGGTGAGGGAGAACAATGCGGGGGGCTAGGTGAGGAATGGCTCCCTCTTATAGGCTAAGGGGGGCCTAAAGTCATGGAGCCCACATAATACGAACGGGTCACGCACTGCCAACAAGAAACAACACATACATTGCACGTACGTAAAATATGTCAACTACTACAGGCAAGAAATTAAATACGACATATTACTAACTTAATCACTCTGTCTACTCCATATCGTAGAAAGTGTTCATACTGGTTCAAGGTACAACCATACACCTCGTTGCCTATATGTCAAGCGAGCCTCGTGGCACCCACATGGAGTATTGCTCGGGGCCGTCTCGGATGTGGTGGCCGTCGTGGAAGTGGCACGCACATACGCAACTAGGGTTCGCAGACAACATGTGGGATCATAAGAGCTTCCTATGTTGACGACCTCCTCGTTGCCCCTCTCGTGTTGCATCTGTTGGTGGAGGTCGTTGTTATCCTCACTGAGAGTCTCGATTCGGTCCTCCAACTCCAATATTCGCTGCCATAATGTATCTACATAACAGACAATATACCGTTCATGAGGAGGGACAATCCAGCGGGAGAAGTCGCATTTTGCCATCTGCGGGAAAGGATGGTAAACATGGAGGATCCATAAGCAATAACAAAAAATGTAGTATTACTACTTTCTACCTCAGAGCGTGGGCATCGGAAGAAACATCGCCCGCCATTGAACGGGCCATCCAGGACCTGCACGACAGCTTACTCATTGTGTCTACATTTCGGCCATGCTGGTTGAGCACGCCGCCTTGGTACCAAGCGGTACTATGCATCGAAGATCTCCCTCCTTTGGAAGGAAGGTCTTCCTTGGTGACAAATTGACCGCCCATCCGCTTCGACATGATATTTTCACCACGGAAGAGAACGCCGTTGTTCGATTCTGGGGTTCTCTGCGTACAATGCCATGGGACCCCAACCGTGCTATTTATACCGAACGGGAATGACTTACTGCAATGACCACAACTGAGATGACAGCTTTGCGTAGTGACATGACAAAAGAGGCCAGCTTTGCGCAGTGACATGACAAAAGAGGCCAGCTTTGCACAATGACATGACAAAAGAGGCCAGCTTTGCGCAGTGACATGACAAAAGAAGCCAGCTTTGCGCAGTGACATGACAAAAGAGGCCAGCTTTGCGCAGTGACATGACAAAAGAGGCCAGCTTTGCGCGATGACATGAAAAAGAGCCCGGCTTTGCTCAAGTGACATGACAAAGAGGCCAGCTTTGCGCAGTGACATGACAAAAGAGCCTAGCTTTGCTCAGTGACATGACAAAAGAGGCCAGCTTTGCGCGGTGACATGACAAAAGAGGCCAGCTTTGCTCAGTGACATGACAAAAGAGGCCAGCTTTGCGCAGTGACATGACAAAAGAGGCCGACTTTGCGCGGTGACATGACAAAGAGGCCGCCTTTGCGCGATGACATGACAAAGAGCCCGGCTTTGCGCGTGACAAAAAAACACATGGCTACCATTCGCCTTATAAATTGAGGTGCAATGCGTCTGCAAGAGAACACTACACCATCTAACACTACATCATACATTCCTTCTCCACGTCGAAATGAACAACAAGAATCTAAAGGAATGGCAGAAATTCGCGGACAAGATAAATGAAGCTGCTCGGAAGGCTAGGGAGGAGTCCGGCAAGAAGGCACAATGGGAGGAGACACGCAACATAGCAAGGGCTGCGGTGGCTCGCGAGGAACAAGCAAGGGCTGTTGCGGCTACGAGGTCAGCTCCCCGCAAAGAGCGGCCGCGTAGCAACAACCCCATCCCGGACGTCCCCAACGAGCGTTCGCCGCAACTCCCACCTGAGGGGGAGACACCCCCCTTTGTTGGTGCGGGGACACGTGCAAGTTCATCAAATCGAAGGAACGCATCACCCTGGGTATGCATTACTGGGGTTGCGCAAACTACTTCAGTGAATACCCCAACCGTCGTTTTGACACCTCATCCTATCGGGAACCGGTAACGAACACATGCACCATTTTTCCCAACATTTTCTCCTTCACATCACGTACTAACAATATCTCCCCTCGTTTTGCAGTCTCCGGAGCCCCTATGTAGCTACCGCAAATGGATCGATCTTGAGATCCACCCTGCGGACCAATGGATCCTCGACTTGAGGACCGGAATGTCAAGCAGGACAAGGAGTTGTTTGCGGGGAGCGCCAGCGACCACGAGCACACCTGCGTATACAACGCGAGTTGCAAGCCCATCTCGATGCGTGCACGTGGAGGGAGCGGGAGGCTCGCGAGATGGAACGCGAGAGAAAGAGGGAAATGGCGGCTAAGGCAAAAGAGGTCGTAGAGGAGTTCAATGCCGAGCGGGCAAGGAGGGGAAAGTGGCCCCGGTCCACATAGTAGGTCGTACGAGCAGTTGAATGGGTTAGTCGCATATCATGCTATATGTTATGCATGTAATAAAAATGTACACGTCATGTAACTCACAACTGTATTGTGAAGCTTATTTCTATTCAGCTAAGCTTATTACCTCGTGTTTTCGCATTCAATGATTCCTACGTGTTAAATATCACTTTCCTTCCTTTCGTCCAATTGTTCATATCACATTTGTCCTCAAAAAAATTTTCATTAAATTTCTTCCAATAAAACAACATGGGTAATATAAGACGTTTTTGCGCAAAAACACTGATCGGTCCAAACCCTAACCCTAATCATGCAGGCTAGTGGTGCGGTCACGGCACTCGCACCACTCGACTGGGATGGCCGCCGAGTCGTGCGGTCGGGGACCGCACGACCTCGGTGTCATCGCTCCCGCCGCATCGATTGCCACGGTCAAGATCGGGTGAGTCGTGCGGTCGGTAGGGGGCCAGAACGGGAATTTGTTTTGAGAGAAGGCTACTTCGGGAATTAACGGGAGCAACAGTGCCAAAAGCGTCCAAAATTCCTTGAGAATGGCACATCATTCACATTCTTGTATGTGATAAGCTCATTTATGGCCTTTGTGGGACCCCATCCATCATTTGGACAAGGGCCAGCAACAGCAAGCCTTCTAGCAGTCTCTTCATTCTTCTGACGAGCAAGCTCAGCCTGGTGTTGTCTCCGAAGTTCTTCCTTGGACATCTCCTAGTTGTCTGACCGAAGTGTTGTCTTGGACGAGAATGCCTGTAACATCCTAAAATTGTGATCTTTAAAATTTTTAAAATTCAAACTAAATATTTTAAAGTATTGGATTTTATTTGAATTTTTCTGAGTTTTCTAGAGTATAAAATCAATTTTTAAAATTAAAAAGTATTCTTAGTATGAAAATATAATACCAAAATAAGTTATAAATATTTTATTTAAGTCCAAAATATCTCCAGGAACCTCTGTGCATTTTTATAGAATTTTTGGAAGTTATTTAGTATTTTTCTAAGCCTTTTTGCATTTCCTAGGCTTTTTTTGAAAATCCTAAAATCAAAAAGAAAATTAAAAAACCCCAAACCCCTCCCTCCGGCCGACGAGTGGACGGCCAGGATTCATCCACGTCACCGTCGCCCTCATCCGACCGCCCCGGCTCGCCCCGCTTTCCCTCTCTCCCTGGCTGACGCGTGGACGGTCTAGATTAACCGTGGGCATGTGCCAGCCAAATCTAGCAGATCGCACCCCTTCGTCTTTGATCGACAGCTGGGATTTAATTCATCTCTGCCCCCATCTAATCTCAGACGTCCCTAGCCACTTACCCCTTCACCTACGTCAGCGTCAAACCCGACCATCCGATTGTCATCTGACGGCCACCAGCCACTCTCTCTCACTCTCACTGACCGGTGGGTCCCATTTGTCAGACCCGTTGTCCCCGACGCGCCGCCACCTTCCTTCTTTCTTCCTCCCCTTTCCTTCTTCGGTCTTGCCTCCCCTCTCCTTTCTTTTTTGATCCGTCTTGTTTTTGGAAAGCGCGGAGCGCGCGGGATCCGTTTTCGCGCACACCTTCCTTCCCTGCCCTCCCCTTTCCTTTTCTTCTCCGCCCGCATCTACGCTGGCCGTAATTACCAGCGAGCGATTCCCGCGGCCCTGCTCCCCCAACGCACCTATAAATAGCCCCCTCAGCCTCTCCTCCCCTCACACCACCTCCTGCCACCCTCAATTTCCCCTCTCCGACCCTCGAGCTCGCCAGCACTGTGCTTCCTCTCCCTGAGCGCCGCCCCAAACTCCGGCGAGCAAACCCGACCCCTCCAACCACCCCCGAGGAGCGCCACCACCTCCATCAGCTTCTCTGACTCTCGGTGAGCATCGTGTGCCCCTTGGCCGAGCCCCAGGACCGCCGAAGCGCCGCCGCACCGGAGACCGCGCCACCGCCCCTCTCACTGCCGACCGTCTTCCGGCCGTTTCTGGTAAGATCCGCGACCACCTCCGAGTTCCCCGTAGCTTCCTCTCTCTCGTGCAGCGTTTCCGGCCGCCGCTGCCAAGCGCCGGCGACCATCGGTCCCCGTGCGCGGCCACCGGCCGACGTGCCACATCAGATGGACAACCGGGTGGCAGGCCTTCTGGCTGGACACGCTAGCGTCTGCAGCGACCCACGCCGGTGCCCATAAGCGGCCGGCCGCCGCGTCATCAGATCATGCCACGTGTTGAGTCAAGTCGGCTGACATAGCCCGATCCACCCGCCGATCGTGCCCACCTCACACCCCACCACCTCGGCCTTTCCTCCAGTGCTCAGACCCGGTCCATGTAGATCAGGTCCCACCTGTCAGTCATCCAAGCCAGGGCTGACGTCATAAACCTGATTTTTTTAGAAAAATAATTCCATTAATTCCTGCTGACGCAATAAATCAATTTTCAGTACGAAAATAATTCTAGAAAATCAATCTTTTTCTTTTTCTTTGATTTTAAATTTCCCAGAGCCCGTTCTCCTTCATCCTAACTCCGATTTAGCCCATTCAAATTTCTAAATTCATAAAAAATTCCAAACTATCCATTTATGCCATCCTTTTAAATATTTGAAATTTATTTGGTATTTTTAAAATTTAAATTTTAAATTCCAATACCTAGTTCATTTCCAAAGCCTCAGTTCCATTCCAAATTTTATGTGCACTTCTAAAATTCAAGTTCAAACCTTGTAAATTCTCCATAAAATCAATTCTAATTTTTATGGGCCTAAATATTTTTCCAATAATTTCTTTTGCAATTAATCTTCCAGATAATCGTTCTCCCTCGTGTGAACCCTGAATCCGTTGAAACTTTCTCTAAATTCGTATAAAATTATAAACTTCCTTCCAGTAATTATTTTATATTTTTATGATTTATTTTTATTTATTTTTCTCATTTGTTTTGTCGCTTCGTGCGTAGAACCTGACGTCGTCGAAGAATTCGCAGATCTGCAGCAAGAAAGTCAATACAAAATGCAAGAATGCAAGTCTCCTTTGAACATTTTGTGCCTATATTTGAGAAATGCTTTTTATTATTTTAAATTTAATGCATTTGCTATGTTACATAAAATAAAACAAATTGTGTAAATTATTTAGACTTGGGCGGATGGTAAGATTGGATTGGTGCGGATTTAGCACGAGAACTTGTATTGTGAATGTTCCGCCTTAGTCAATTAAGGACCGACGCTTGTGATTGTCCATACTAAGCACTACCGTACAACCACAAGTCTATATGGGTACGACCTAGCTGATTAACTTACGATAGTCTAGTTTAGGTGCCACCAGTGGAAAGTGGGTGCCAGAAATTTACTGGTTATTCACAGTGAGGGACAGAGATTTACTGTACTCATATGGCGCAAGAGGGGGCTTCTGACTGGGTGGATTTAACCCTTCAGCGGTGAAACCTCAGCGGGTGGTGTCTAGCTAGGCTAGAGTGAGGTACATGCTTTGTGATAAATTATCTGGGTCTCATGCTTAAGGAAGCATGTTGGCTATTAAGATAACTTATCTCTTGTGGCTAAAGTTGTACAACCTCTGCAGAGTGTTAAAACTATTCGAATAGCTGTGCCCACGGTCAAGGGCGGGCAAGGAATGTATTCACATGGTAGATCTTTGGTTTTGGTTTAAAAGTAAAAGTTTTGGAAACCCGAGAGTGGATGGAACTCTCAGGGTTATCCTGGCGGATGGCGCCAGTGTGGGTGGATGGAACCCGTAGTCTTGAACCTTGGCGGTTAGAACTGGTTAACTAGTGTTGGTGGATAGAACTTTCACTATAATATTCTTGGTAGTTTCAGTTAAAACAATTAATTCATAAAATTATTGTCTTCAAAAATATTTAATGGTATTTGAAGTAAAATATTGCTTTGGGCAAAATAACCATATAACCCTTCTTTGTTAAGCCCTGCATCTACTACATTTTTCCAAGACTTGCGGAGTACTTTATGTACTCACATGCTGCACTCAAAACAAATCTCAGAGGAATACGAAGCTCAGGAAGGAGATTACGACTACTTCGTGTGTAGATTCGACGAAGGCTTTCCGGAGTACTAGGTTGCACTTCCCCAGTCAATTGCCTGTGGCGTAATGATGGGTCTTCATCAGAGTTTATTTTGCTTCCGCTGTGTTTTGTGTGATTGTGAGGTCTTGAAACCTCAGATGTAATAAAGAGGCCTTTTGGTCTGTACTCTCTATTATTGTAATAAAGTGTGGTTGGTTATGTATTCATCACTGTTTGACTGTGTGCACTAGCTTTGATCTGGGACTAGCGCTGTAATGCACAGAAGGTCCGGATTCGGAGATCCGGGGTCCCGACAGAGATGGTATCAGAGCCAATTTGACTGTAGGACGTGACCTAGTTTAGAATGGCAAAACCTTAAGGATTTATATTTATTAAAAAGTATGTATTTAAGAAAAAAATCTAGACTCCTCTTTTCTTACCTAATATCTCATTCTTAATCTTATATTCACTTGTTAAAATTTCTTTACTAATCTTTTATATTATTTCAACTCAGAATGGTCTGGATCATCCTCCATGAGTTCGTGGGATTACATCTCCCACGGCAAGAATGATGGTTCATTTGTTGAACTTGTTCGACAACTCATGCAGTATCTGGAGTATCGCCAACCGCCCATATTCAGGGGGCGGAAAGTCCGGATTTTGGACCGAGATTCTTGGTCGATGGAGGTATTCATGTATGCACGGGAAAGGTAATTCAACTCCCACAAATATCCGATCGAACATCCTCGGACTCATTGCTCCGACGCGATCCAGGACGCAGCTCGTCTAGCCATAGCTGACCTGCGCCAGATACACAAGGACATCCTGCGACGGTCACCCTTCTGCTTCTTTCCATCCATGCGGCGGATCGAGGTATCCGGAGCCCTTCGAGATCTCGATGGGCGACCCCGACCGACGCACGTGTGTAGCTTACTCAGCGATGGCGCTACCTCGCCACGATTTGGAGGAGATTGGACAACTTCAGATGCTTCTTACTTCCAGCTACCAGTACTCCGACACCCTCCGTGCTCAGCTTCTCTAGTGTCAGACAGCAGAGTTCGAGCTAGGACATCTTTGTGCAGGACCGAAATGGCAACAGAGGGGGGCGGATAAAGGATCGCGCGAAGGCTACGATAGCAGAAAACAAAACTTTTCTACCGCGCACACAAGAACATCATACTTAAGGAGGGATCATGGATCGTTACCACTAGGCAGCAGCAGTGAAGAAGAGTTGGAGAAGCCGATCCAACCACGCGTCGAGGTAGTAGTGGAAGTAGTCGATCGTCCGAACCGATCGTCTCCTCCACGCGATCAACCGCACCACGGCGGATCCGATCCGTAGGTTGTTGATGCCGATCAACGCCACAACCGGCAGCGCTCCACCGGTATCCACACGTCCTGGTCGGAACGCCGATCGCGAGTGTACCAAAGACTGCATAGCGGCTAGGGTTTGGCTCGAGGTGGCGGCTACGGATTAGCTCGGGATTATCGGATGCATTCCTCGGCCCTCCCTCCATATATATAGACCTCCTCACTTGGGCCTCGTGGACCGAGGCCCAATAGGAGTCTATCCGGATCTCTATCCGAATTGAGCCCATATCCGAATCACATTCGAATTAGTGTTCCAATCCGTTAAGTGTGCGACCCTGTAGGTTCACGTATACTTGGTCGCGACCCAGAAACACCTTTCCGGTCACCGTGTTAATAGCGGCCTCTAGCAAGACATATTAACCCCAAAGTATACGTAAAGATCATATCGGCTGAACCTGTAATGTTCTCATGTACTAATCCCTTTGCCTCACGATATAGATTAAGCTCAAGGCGAGACCTGTGTCATCCTCTTAATAGCTCAATCACTCTCTCAATTCCGTGATGGATTATAAACTCGTGATTGACTCCTCAATCACCTTGGCATGGCCATGCACTTTCATAATCCATTACATCGAGGGGCCCGTAGATATCTCTCCCATAAGGAGGGCAAATTCTATCTTGATCATTCACATCCCACTACATGTTTCATGGCAAATCCAAAGACTACTTTTATGACTACCCGATTCACGGAGTAGTGTTTAGTAGTCCCAAGGTAGCTACTACGCATGCTTGGGAACCATGATGATCTCAAGTCTAAGGATTCCACATAAACACTACTTGAGACCAACCGATGACACATGGAATCTCTGCGTGTCTCATGGCGGGTCTATCCAACATATGTTCACTAACACATGTCCATATTATTGATTTGGTATCTCCATACCATGATCCATGAGACATGATCATCAATCAATACATATCTCGATCTTTGAATCATATTTGTTCCTTATATGAAATATAATCGGGGATCATTTAGAAATAGCAACATTTTGGCGTTAAGAGTCTCATGAATAAGTCACATACTCATTGATCAATAATGATAATGTCTATTTCAAGGAACAAAGCAATGTATCATAAACATAGTATGTGATATATTCAACATCTCCATGTTGACTCTAGGGCATATCACCAACAGCCTCCCACTTGCACTAGAGTCAACCATGTAGGTATCTAATACCCATTGCCCTAGTGTGAGCCTCATGCTTTGGTGGGGGCGGCTTTGTCAACGGATCTGCAATGTTCAAATCCGTGTGTACTTTGCATATCTTAACATCGCCTCTCCACAATCTCGCGGATGAGATGAAATCGCCGTAGAATGTGCTTGGACTTACAGTGCGATCTAGGCTCCTTGGCTTGCGCAATGGCTCCACCGTTGTCACAAGAGAGGTCCATTGGGTGGAGGCACTAGCCATCACACCAAGCTCGAAACAAATTTCTTGATCCAAATGACCTCTTTAGCGACTTGAGCCGCTATGTACTAAACACATTGTAGAATCAACAACCGTCTCTTGCTTGGAACTCTTCCACCACCGCACCGCCATTCGTGCGTAACACAAATCCAGATTGCGATCTAAAATCATCTTTGTCAGTTTGGAAGCTAGCATCGGTGTAACCATTTACAACGAGCTCTTCCTCACCCCCATAGACGAGGAACACATCTTTAGTTCTTCTCAAGTACTTCAAGATGTTCTTTACTGATAATCCAGTGACTTTCACCGGATCGTGGTATCTACTTGTAGCACTTAAAGCATACGAGACATCGGACGTGTACAAAGCATGGCATACATAATGGATCCAATAGTGAAGCATATGGAATCGCATTCATTTTATCCCGCTCATCGTGTGTACTAGGACACCGATTCTTGCTAAGATTTATACCATGTGACATAGGTAGGAAGCCTTTCTTGGAATCGCATGTTGAACCTTTTCAACACCTTGTCAATGTACGTATCTTGGCTTAATCCAATCAGCCTTTTTGATCTATCTCTATAGATCTTGATGCTCAGAATATATGCCGCCTCCTAAGTCTTTCATAGAGAAACTATTTTTCAATGAAGACTTAATGATTCGAGCATAGGAATGTCATTTCCGATCAATAATATGTCATCCACATATAAGACCGTAAACACGAGTGCGCTCCCACTAGCCTTTTGTAAACACAAGGCTCTTCTTCGTTCTTGATGAAACCAAACCCTTTGATTACTTCATCAAACGAATGTTCCAACTCCGAGATGCTCGCTTTAATCCATAAATGGATCTTTGCGACTTGCATATCTTTCTAGTCGATTGCGGATCGACAAAACCGTGGGTTGTGTCATGTACACATCCTCACTCGATTTCCATTAAGGAAAGCTGTTTTGACATCCATTTGCCATATTTCATAGTCGAAATAAGCGACAATCGCTAGAATGATCCGAATAGACTTTAGCATTGCGACGGGCGAAAAGTTTCATCATAATCAACACCTTGAATTTGTTTGAAACCTTTGGCCACCAATCGCGCTTTATAGATGTGAACATTTCCATCTATGTCTATCTTTTCTTGAAAACCCATTTGCACTCAATGGTTTTAACACCATCAGGTGGATCAACCAAGTTCCAAACTTGATTACTGTGCATGGATTCAATTTCGGATCTCATGGCTTCAAGCCATTTCTCAGAGTCTGGTCCCATCATCGCTTCTTCATAGGTCTTAGGCTCATCGTTGTCTAACAACAATATGTCCCGTTGTTGAGTAGTCAAGAACATGTACCTCTCAGGTGCACGACGTGACCTCTCTGACCTACGTGGTGCCGGTGTGTCCACAACAGGTTCTTCAACGCTTTGTTCATCTGTTGTGGTTCTCAGGGAGCTGAAACGTTTTGGTGTTTCTAATTTCTTCAAGTTGCACCATGCTCCCACTATCCCTTCTTGAGAGAAACTCTTTCTCTAAGAAGACACCATGCTTGGCGACAAACACTTTGCCTTCTTCTTGATTATAGAAGTAATATCCTTCGCTTCCTTAGGATACCCGATAAAGAAGCATTTATCGATTTAGGGGTGAGCTTATCGATTGTAAACGTTTTACATAAGTCTCACATCCCCAAATCTTAAGAAAAGACAAGCTAGGACGTTGTCCCGTCCACATCTCATATGGTGTCTTTTCTCATCGATTTTGATGGAACTCGCTTTAGTGTGAAAGCGGTCGTTTCAAGAGCGCACCCCAAAAGACAACGGAAGATCATCGTGGCTCATCATGGAGCGCACCATATCTAATAAGATGCGATTTCTCCGCTCGGATACCCCATTCCATTGAGGTGTTCCGGGCGAGTCAATTGTGGAACAATTCCACAATCCTTCGATGATTACCAAACTCATGGCTCAAATACTCGCCTCCACGATCGGATCGTAGAAACTTGATTGTCTTGCCTAAATGATTTTGCACTTCATTTTGGAATTCTTTGAACTTTTCAAAGGATTCGGACTTATCTTCATCGGTAGATATATCCATATTTACTAAAGTCATCGAGAAAAGTTATGAAGCATCGAAAACCACCTCGTCGTTGAGCTCATTGGTCCACATACATCGAATGTACGAGTGCCAATAAGTCACTTGCCCGCTCACCTTGACCGTGAAAGGTGCTTTTGTCATCTTGCCAAGTAAACAAGATTCGCATGTCTCAAATGATTCAAAATCAAATGAGTGCGAATACCATCTCTATGGAGCTTCTCCATGCGTTTCTCATTTATGTGACCTAGCGACAATGCCAAATAAACGTGGATTCAAATCATTCGATCGTTGCCTCTTTGTATTAATGTTATAGACCGATGACTCTTCAAGAGTAAGAACATATAACCCATTCACCAATGGAGTATGACAAGAGAACATATCTTTGAAATAAAGAGAACAACCATTGTTCACGATCTAAAGTCATAACCTTCGCTTGTAAACATGAAGCGAAATAATGTTCTTGGAAAGAGATGGAACACAATAACAATTATTCAATTCCAAAACTAATCACGAAGGTAAAGACAATGGCATGGTGCCAACACCACCGCACAACTTTTGCTCCATTGCCAACGCGAAGATCCACTTCGCTCCTCCTCAAACTTCTACTTCTTCTTAGCCCCGCAACGATTTGCAAATGTGAGCAACCGATCCGGTATCAAATACCCAAGAATCGGTAGATGAAGTAGCAAGATTGATTTCTATAACATTTATACCGGAGCGGAAGTCGTACTTCCTTCTTTTCTCAAGATTCTCCAAGTACTTTGGGCGGTTCCTTTTCCAATGTCCCGATTGCTTACGTGGTAGCAATCGCATCGAGAGCAGGCCCTTCTTGACTTGCTTGGCCTTAGAACCGCCGCGATCTCATCGGAGCTAACTTTCTTTGACCGCGCCTTTCTTTACATAGGGCTTGCCCTTGCCTTTCGCATCATCATCACATGATGGTGCTTTTCTTAATGCTTTCCTCGGTGATTTTAGCATCCCATGCAACTCGGCCAAGGTCTTGTCCATGTTGTTCATGTGATAGTTCGTAATGAATGGCTCAAAGCTCGAGGGAGCGATCAAGAATCACATCGGTAGCCAACTCTTGGCTAAGGGAAAACCAAGCTTTCCGCACTCTCAATGTAGCCAATCATCTTAATCACATGAGGGTCGACGGATTCCCTTCGCAAGCTCGCACGCAAACAAGGACTTTGAAGTGTTGAACCTCTCAGCCCTTGCTTGGTTCTCAAACATACCACGCAACCCCACAATGATATTGTAGGCATCTGTGTTCTCATATTGCTTCTGAAGCTCAGAGGACATTGTGGCAAGCATGAGACAGCTCACATCAAGGTAATCATTCGCTTGCTTCTCATAAGCTTTCCGTGCGACCACACGGTAGCATTATCGTGCAAGTCATCGGGATAAGGAGACTCAAGGACATGCTCCTTGCGCTCTTGCTTGAGAACAATTCTCAGGTTGCGATACCAATCCAAAAAGTTCGTTCCATTGAGTTTTTCTTTCTCAAGAATAGATCGCAAATTAAAAGAACTGGATGCGGCATTAGTTGACATGATCTACAACAAAGAATATGCAAAGTTTAGCACTATGTTCATGTTTGATCTTCCATTAAACAATTTAACAAAAGATACTCCCACTATATGTTTTGTAATCGTCTTCCCTCTAACGACATATAGTGGTCAAGATCCATGTTCATCTAAGTTCTAGTGAGCTTTGGCATCACTGCTAGAAACCTAGTGACGTAGGTAAGCAACACTTGCTAATCACATCTTATGTGACTCTTGTTTGTTGGGTGGCATCCAATGCCCCGGCTCCCAACACCATGCCCCAAGGCCCAAATCCAATTTGATAGCCTTGTCAAGTAAACCAATACTATGCATGTGGATGTCCGACATCCACCCTATTAGATCAAGATAGTTGATGGTACCGCTTTGGCGCACCTACCAAACAATGATCATGATTCTTATAGGCGCAGCAATTGGAAGGGCATCAAAACAAATTCTTAATTTTTCTTGAGAGAAGCTATTCTATCATGAAAACTAACCCTTAGTTGGTATGACATGAAAGAATAGTATGACAAGAAATAAACATCACATGCATATAATCACATTATACTGTGAATGGTATGGCATTTTGTATCGTAGTGGTCGCCATCGCCATGGTTCCACGGTGATATTCTTCGCCACACTTTTTGTCCTCTTTGTCATCATGCTTGAAGCCTCCATAGCAAAGAACTAAACTATTACAACTAATAGGTAGCAAATGAATTACATGAGGAGCTCAAGCATCACAAGTCGACACGCAGTGTCGTTATACAATTAAAGAACGCCTCAACCCTACTGTGATTAATACGACACACGTGCCGCCAAAACACACATACATCACATATGCATCTATGCCATACCATTCACATCATTCCCTGCAAAAACAAGTTAAGCGTAGAACGTATTCTACCGCCCTGACATGAATGTGTTTCTATAACAATCTATGCGTGTACACAACCTCACGGAATTACATAGATCGCATCTATGAAATCGCTATGAAAATCTCATCGGGCCGATCAAATCAACCCAAATCCGAGCCATTCAAAATGTCTCAATTTTCATTAGATCAATCACATCAATCATCGCGATCGGTATGCTTGAGGAGACCGCAACACAAGACCTCGATCTGTTGGCTCAATCTCATCGACCGTCTTGTGATTAGCCCGATGGTGTTACCAAGGTAGGGGCAAGTCGCGCGTACATCAAAGAAGGAGCACGAACTAATCTTTTGGCCACATGATGCTATCAACTCATACATATTCCAACCCCTTATGACCGATTGATCTAGTGCGTAATAGATCCAATCTATTACAACCGCATATCAACATATGCGCTGATCCAGATCGCAAACTAAGCAAGATGGCTCTGATACCACTAAAGGATCGCGCGAAGGCTACGATAGCGAAAAACAAAACTTTTCTACCGCACACACAAAACATCATGCTTAAGGAGGATCATGGATCGTTACCACTAGACGCAGCAGCAGTGAAGAAGAGTTGGAGAAGCCGATCCAACCACGCGTCGAGGTAGTAGTGGAAGTAGTCGATCGTCCCGAACCGATCGTCTCCTCCACGCGATCAACCGCACCACCAGCGGATCCGATCCGTAGGTTGTTGATGCCGATCAACGCCGCAACCAGCAGCGTCTCCACCGGTATCCACACGTCCGGTGGGGAACGCCGATCGCGAGTGTACCAAAGACTCATGAGCGGCTAGGGTTTGGCTCGGAGGTGGCGGCTACGGATTAGCTCGGGATTATCGATGCATTCCCTCCCCGCCTCCATATATAGACCTCCTCACTTGGGCCTCGTGGACCGAGGCCCAATAGGAGTCTATCCGGATCTCTATCCGACTGAGCCCATATCCGAATCACATTCGAATTAGTGTTCCAACTGCTAAGTGTGCGACCACAGGTTCACGATACTTGGTCGCGACCGAAACACCTTCCGGTCACCGTGTTAATAGCGGCCTCTAGCAAGACATATTAACCCCAAAGTATACGTAAAGATCATATCGGCTGAACCTGTAATGTTCTCATGTACTAATCCCTTTGCCTCACGATATAGATTAAGCTCAAGGCGAGACCTGTGTCATCCTCTTAATAGCTCAATCACTCTCTCGATTCCGTGATGGATTATAAACTCGTGATTGACTCCTCAATCATCTTGGCATGGCCATGCACTTTCATAATCCATTACATCGAGGGGCCCAGAGATATCTCTCCCATAAGGAGGGGCAAATTCTATCTTGATCATTCACATCCCACTACATGTTTCATGGCAAACCCAAAGACTACTTTTATGACTACCCGCCACGGAGTAGTGTTTAGTAGTCCCAAAGTAGCTACTACGCATGCCGGGAACCATGATGATCTCAAGTCTAAGGATTCCACATAAACACTACTTGAGACCAACCGATGACACATGGAATCTCTGCGGTGTCTCATGGCGGTCTATCCAACATATGTTCACTAACACATGTCCATATTATTGATTTGGTATCTCCATACCATGATCCATGAGACATGATCATCAATCAATACATATGCTGATCTTTGAATCATATTTGTTCCTTATATGAAATATAATCAGAGATCATTTAGAAATAGCAACATTTTGGCATTAAGAGTCTCATGAATAAGTCACATACTCATTGATCAATAATGATAATGTCTATTTCAAGGAACAAAGCAATGTATCATAAACATAGTATGTGATATATTCAACATCTCCATGTTGCCTCTAGGGCATATCACCAACAGTTGAATGGTGCCTCTATAAAAAATTTCCCCCAAAAGTATCTACTCTTGTTTTCTTCTCAGTTAGCTAAAAAGCTATGAAGAAGGAAACCAAAAGCTTACTGAAAAGGATCACTGGAAAATATTGAAAACTGTCTACTTGACAACACAAAGCAGAGATCAAATGAAAATAGAAGAAAATCCTTGAATCAGCCGAGACACAGGACAGAAAGAAAACTGAATCCAAAGTTCAGTTCCAAACGAAAATGTACAGCAAGAAAATCTGCCCACAGACTGAACCGAACCCTCAAAGCAAAACCGAGCCAACCAAAAACTCCTGTGCTCTGAAGGGAACCGAGACTGACAAAAGCCCGAACAGTAAGTACAGAGAAAAGCAGAAGATGCTGTCGGAAACAAAGAAACGAGGAAAGGCCAGCTCGGCTGAACTACTGCCGAAACTGAACTGGACCGTAGAAAAAAATGCATCAAATTGCTACTAGCCGAAAGCAGAAATGACTGAAATGCAGAGCTAGCCAAAGAACTTATGTCCTGCAGACTTAGATCCGAAAATAGAACAGGGAACACTGATTTCTATTAAAGCTACTGCTGTGAAGGAGCTAGACTATTGGCCACCACGGTTGGTCCGAAAAAGAAGCTAGAACTGCTGCCAAACTGCAGTAGCCGAAATGAGAAAATGCAGAGAACCTGTTGGCAATGCCTTGCTAAAACAGAAATGCAATAATCACTAGAAAGTACCAAAAATAGAGAAGATGATTCGGCAGGAAACAGTTCTGGACAACCATAGCAGTGGACAAAGATTGCCAACAAACAGAGAAGTGACAAAACTCACAAATGTCAAACAAGGATTGAAGAGACTTTACTTGTCCTGGCCGAAAGGCTTAGACAGAACACTAACAAGATGTGAAATGCATTATCAAGATTGAAGAAAATAAACCAAACAAAAGATGAAGATCTGAGCACCAAAAGAGAAAAGATTTAAGAGCAAAAGGGATCTACAGATTGCAGCCGAGAGCTCTCAAACTAGACAAAGAAACTAGAAGAGAATGACTTACTAAGAGAACCATAACCAATTTAGAAGCAGCAAGCAGAGGATTCACACAGAGACAGGAAATGAAAGAACAAGAGGTAGTTTATGATTGGTTGCACAGGGAAGAGCCGAACAAGAAAGAACTTAAGAACAAGAAAACTTCAGATTTTCATTCATTGAATCAAGAGCAAAAACAAAAGATACGTCCCCATACGCTGTACATTTGAACAGGAAAAGAAATTACATGAAGGATCAAACAACTCTCATCCTCTCCATCTCTTAATCCTCAAAACACCAAGAGCCTCACAAGCTTCTTAGGAGGAACACAACACACAAGGAATGAACTCTTAAAACCCTAACTCTCTCTATTGTGTCCTAAGGGGTATGCAGCCTCTCACCTCTATTTATAGCCCTTGGCTAACGGGTCTCCAACCCGTTACGCCGGCTAAACCCTAACGGAGCCGTCTCCCGCTTGTGCAGCCTTGCGAAATTCCCGTTTAGCCCTGCTGCACCTTCCGGAAGCTTCCGCCCGTGCCTCGCACGCCTCGCAACCACCTCGAGTCCACGCCGCCTTCGACACGTCCCGACCGCTCGACCTCAAGACCACCGCGCCTAGTCCGGTCACCTCGTGTCTCGCCACGACACCGCCGACATCCTGCACCACCACGCACAAGAAACACGCCAAATAGCACCGCCGATACATGAACGCGTAAATAGCATAAACAAAATCAAACCTGTGGCATCAATAGAATATACATCCTAACCCATACGACTAAGTTTGACCAAAGTCCGACCAAGCCCGTTGCACCCATGCAACGCGTCAGGTCCGAACAAACCGACTCAAACTCGACTTTTGGAAATGATGTCAATTACTCATCATTCACAATGGGATGACCTCCACATGGTCTATCAATCTCCCCCTTGATGAGTATATTGACAAACACCGAAAATGCACAAAGTTGAGTTTGAAGAGTCTAACATGGTCTATAAGTAAAGAGTGAAGTTAATGACCATGTCGATAGAAGGAGCAAAAGAAAGAACAATTTTTCCTCAAAGCTCCCGAAGTGGCTTTTTCTACCACTAATTTCTCCCCCTTTTGGCAATAAACCCATCAAGAATGAAAGAAGGAGAAAAAGTCATGAAAATGGATGAAAGGCTGATTTGATCATTTTTAAGTATGTGGAGCCATGAAAATTATCCAAAATGACCATCATGCATTACATCAAGCCATAACATACAAATATGCTATGAAGATCATGACTAAGTATGTAAAGTGAAGCTAAGCAACAGAAGGTATAATCTGAATTTTTAATTTGAAGTGCTTAGCAAGTCAAGTCAAACAAGATTTTAGTCTAGCTAATGATATCCACAAATGATGCAAGCCATGTCAAAAAGCTAAATGGAATCGAGAAGCTAGTGTTGAGCCAACTAGAGTGCTATTTGTTCAAGAATGATACAATTGTTGGAGTACATTGATCATTTTTAGAAATTGAGCACATTTGACATTTTTCTTTGGAAATCATATGATTGTTGCCAACCATTTTTTTTATTTTGTCATGTGCTAGACCTCAAGCCTTATGCGATCACTTCAAGCAATGAGCTTAAGAAGATGATCTTGGTCATCCAAATCTCCCCTGAGTTCATGCCTTGTGCAATGGCAAGCTGTCTCATGAGAAGGAATTGGTGAGATCGGTTTTTTCGCACAAAAGAGATCTTTTGCTTTTAATAGATTGTACTAACTTATGTGTCATCAAGAAACTAATATAGCTCAATCTATTGCTCAACAATGATTCAAGACTCAACTCAGCCTATTTGACATGACATGAACCATAAAAAGATAACACAAAGATAACTAGTCTCAAATATGAACATGACATGAATTAGGTCAAACTTAGCATTTTAATTAACCTATCATGGACAAAGATAACACATATAAAGTCATGATCAAATTAGTAATGGAGCACAAATCATGGCAAGATGTAATATAAATGACTCATGTCATGAAGGGATAATAATCAAAGCTCCATGCAGCTAAATTATTATGCAAATGCAGAAAATCCAGCTCCCCCTCACCATGTAATGCAACATTTAGTTCAAGTTCAGTTATGTCAATATTAAGCTCCAGAAGTTCCCAAATGAACTCCCCCTGAACCAAAGCAATAAAAACGAGAAGCTGGCAAAGAAAGATAAACAGGCAGTCCTTAAAGCATAGATAAGATAGAGAATACTAATGACTCAGACTAACTCTTATTGAGAGATCATGTGGAGATGATCCCATCTTTATGATGAGTAATTGACTCTTGGTTGAAGGAAAATTGAGTTTGTTTTGGGCTTTTATTGCAAAGTCTTAATTCTGGTCGAAATGAAGTCGTACGACTTGTCCCCGGCTCGTACGACCATGTAGGATGCCATACGACCACGCTTGGTCGTGGTCGAATTTCGCTCGTGAGCGTACGACCACGTTGAGGTGTTCTCGGCAAACCGACGGTGGTCGGGGCGTTACGACCACGCTGGCACATATCGGGTGGCGTCACCATGTTGCCGAGTATCGAAGTCACCGGACGGCGGCGTTTACCACGCCGTGGCGTCCCGGCGAATTTGAACGTGATCGGAAGTCTACCGGTAGCGTCGACCACGCTGGTGGTAATCGGGTTGCGGTCGAGCAGCGTGCGAGTGATCGGAAGCTTATACGACCACGCTGCGAGCCCTCGGAAGATTTGACCATGGTCGGCACTCGGCGCTAGGGTTTACGACCACGCTGTGGGATCGGAGCCTCGACCACGCTGGGCGGCCCGCGGTCGACCACGTTGGCGCTAGGGTCTTCGACCACGCCAGTAATCGCATCGACCACGTTAGCGCGGGTTTGAACGTGGTCGGCGGTCGTGACTTGGGTCTCGACCACATTGTATCGCTAGCGGCACGCGACCACGCTGGTCGATCGAGCCACCACCACGTTAGCACGGGTCCGAACGTGGTCGGTAGTCGTGGCTATGGTCTTCGATCACGCCAGCGGTCGAGTGTTCGACCACGTTGTCGGCGATTGACCGTGGTCGTGCGGGTTCATTCAAACCGGTCGTGTGGGCTCATATGGTGTCCGATTACGGTGAGGTTTGGTCGGTTGGGTTCCTTGTGAAGTCATGGACCTTGTGGACTGGTTTGTTCACTATTTTGACAAGGTTTGGTAAAGTCTATTTTCGTGGAAAGACTTGAGCTCGGTTTGAGCCGAGCGGTTTGTGTTTTGCAAGATGGATCGCTATGTGATGGTTTTGTTGTCTTTGTTGGTTGCGTGAACCAGAGAGCGGCCTTGGTGAGGCTTAGGAGGTCGGGACTAGACAAGGGAGTTGTTGAGGTCCGAACGACGTGGAAAAGCCGAAGAGGACGTGTCGTGCTGTGGGTGACAACATGGATAGCAAAGCGGTGGAGGGGCATTTTGGAGAAATGTCAAAGCTGCGGGGGAAGCTGTCCACTGGGAAAGCACTGTGACCACTGGAGAGGCTCTGTGAGAGCTCTGTGGAGTTGGTGGCGCTAACGGCAAAGCAAAGGAGCCGTTGCACGAGAGGAACGGGTAAAGCACGGAGGCCTGCAAAGCTTAACCACTCGGTTAGCGGGTTGTCTCTGTGGAGACCCGTTAGTGAGACTATAAATAGAGAGGTTAGGTCTCGTGAGCAAAGTGAGGTTGTCCCCGAGTGCTCGAGTGTTCCTCTCTATCTTGTGTGAGTTGTCTCGGGTAAGAGCATGGATGCTCGTGTACCTCCGATGGAGTGGTCAGAGAAACCTCCATGTGAAATAGAAAATATTGATTCATCTCTGTGTATCATTCCATGTTTGTGTTCTTGAGATGATTTACTTGTTGCATTTGCCCTCTCTGATTTCCTTCTGTTTTATGTGTTTTCTTTGAGAGTTGGCTTGTATCCTTTTGCTCTAAACTGGATTCATACTCTAAGACCACTTGGTCAATTCATTCCGAGAGCAAAATCAAGACAGAGAAATTTCGTGTTTTCGGTCCGCCGCTCGGTTACTTTGTACTTGAGTTCGACCGAGGCACTCTCTCCTCCTTAGCAAAGACTTTTGATTTTCTTGGTAAATTCACTTTTAAATATCTTGTTCTTGCTAGGTTTCAAGTTTCATTCGCTTTGATTCTCGGTGGCAAAAGTTCTCGAGTTCTTGTCACGGCGGTCGTGCCTGAGCGCTCATATCGGTCGACTCTAGTATTTATCGCTCATCTTTGCTCGGCGACTATCTTCTCTCGTTGTCAATTGGTTTTATTGCTTTGGGTGTCTTCTCCGTTTCTCGACCGAACAATCGATCGACCACTCATTGGCTTTCGATTGCGGTGTCATAAAATCGGTTTCGACCACCTAAGCCTCGCTCGACCACGGCTTGATCCATGTTTTTCGACCGACTATTGTCTTATTCTGCTTTGATTTTTGACCACGGTCTGCAATGGTCTGATTTCTGTTTGTCTGTTTTTACGACTTTGTCTTTCGGCTGTGATTTCATTTGTCTAAGGGGGAAGAATTTTATGGCACCATTCACCCCCTCTGCTGCCATTTCGGTCCTTCAATTGGTATCGAGCCGTGTTAACTCTTCTTCATAGATCTTAACCGGTCTCAAAGAGCCATGGCAATGCATAAGTATTCCACCAAGCCGCCTATTTTCGATGGCCCGGATTACCCTTCCGAAGAGCCGAATGGAAACATATATCCGTGCTCGTGGGTATGCTATTTGGCGGAAGGTGAAAATACAATTTGTTGTTCCCGCCGATGAGAACATCAATGCCGGAATATGGTCGATGTTGAGGCAAATGCAAAGGCAAGGAACATCATCATACGTGGATTGAGCGAGTTTAATTTGATCGCATCTCTCACCGTCGTCCGCCATGACATCCGGGTGACCCTCGATGCATACCATGAGGGCACCTCCCGGATCAAGACGGTTCGACAGATCGCCTTCAAGCGAATACAAAGAAATTCGAGATGCTTGTCGGAGAGTCCCTTGACGAGTGCTTTTCACGCTTTCACAAGATTTTGAGCAATCTCCGAGCGGTCGGTCTCACATACTCCGACTCGGATAACGCTCGACAGATGCTTTCAGCACTCGATCTTCGGGTTTGGGAGATGAAGGTGACTACCATCAAGGACACCACGGACCTCTCGACCTTGACTCTTGATGCGCTTTACTCTGCGCCTCAAGACTCACGAGATTGACGTAGTCTCGTCGGTCAAGTCACAATCGATGGCTCTAGTCACGGATCCCACCGCTTCCGGTTCTTCCGCCGATTCTCTTTGCGGGTTCTCCCTAGTCGCTCTCTCGTGACGAATCGATGATCGCTAGAGCGCCTAGAGGATGAACAATGGCCCTCCTAGCTCGGAAGTTCTCCCATGCTTACAAGAGAAGGAGGACGGAAAGAAGAGGACCAGTGATTTGCTTTGAGTGTGGTGGCCCCAACCACATTCGGGCAAACTGCCCCAAACTGGAGAAGGGCAAATCGACGTTGGCGGTTCCAAGAAGAACGACTACATCGACAAGAACCGCAACAAGAAGCCTCCACTCGGACGCAAGGCAAGAAGAAGTACCGCGACTTTGGGAAGGCCAAAAGTCGCCCACCGCGTCCTCACCGCTGCTCGACGACCTCGACCTCAGCGAGGTGGAGGGATGGAGCGACGACGACGGGACGGGTGATCAAGACCCCAAGAGCGGCGACGACTTCTCCCAAGATGTGCTTCATGGCCTCGAGGGCTTAATCGAGCGACAATGAGTCTGCATCTCGACTCTGGATGAGGTATGCCCCACCTATGACCAGCTCAATCATGCTTTTCTTAAGCTAGGTGGATTTCATGCTAGAGCTAAGGCTAAGGGTACTGAGTTAGAGAAGGAAGTAGCTAGATTGTCACGAGAGCTTACTTCACTTACATCTGCTTCCTCTCGTGACGAATGTGATACATGCCCTGCCTTGATTGGTGATATGGAGAAGCTAAGGACTTCATATGATAGTGTGACCTCTGAGCTAGATATTCTTAAGGTGGAGAATGTTAGTCTGCTCGCTGAACTAGAGATGTCTAGGATTGTTTTTCCTTCATCTACCGTTGAGACTACTTCTTGCACCTCATGTGAGGATAAGGATAATGCTTTAGAGGTCTTTATACATTGCTTCTCGATCCGCCCGAGACTTGTGAAAGTTGTAACAATTTGAAGATGAACCTAAAACGGGCAGATCATAAAATTGCTGAATTACAAGCTTTTCTACTTGAGCCTATTGCTTCATGTGTGAATTGTCCTAAATCGATCGCCGAGCTTGAATCTGCTTCCAAACAGCCAAGAAATGATTGATCATGATAAGAAGTTGGCTCGCTTTGCTTCTAAGGACCCCGTTAGCTCACCATGCATTAGTTGTAACAAACTAAAATCTAACTTGATTGCATTGGATGAGAAATGTGTGAAGCTAACTAAGGACCTACTAGAGAAGCCACCTTGTGCTTGTAATGTGATTGTGAAGAAGGGGAGAAGCCCCTGTAAGGTAGAGACGCCTAGCGATGCGAACCAATCTGCTAGCAAGGGGCGTCCCTTCTACGCCTACTGTGTGCACAAGCCGCCTTCCCTCCTCGCTGGTCGCTTCTCCCGCCTCCCTTACCTTCACTGCTTTCTCCTCCTCCTTGCTCTTCTTGCACCTCTCTCTTCGGGAGTGTCGCACTTTATGAACACTCTCGAGAAATTTGTAGGAGGCAAGAAGGATCTCAATCTTATTCTAGACCAATCAAAATTTGCAAGTTCAAACAGGTCTAGGATATAATTTCCGTGAGGATGTGAGAAAACATCCACCGTCGTGCTCGCACCCATAGCCGCAGGTGTGATCGAGGTCAAGCCCAAGAACAAGAAAGTTCAATTTAGATCGTGGGCTTTGTCCAAGGGATTTCGACGACAAGGTGATTTCACCGCAGCTTCGCCTCTCGTAGGCGAAGCCATCTCATGCTACTTCACCCCTCGGGCATGGTATCATTGCACCTTCGCCGAAGGATGGGCATCCGATTGACCAATGCTTCAAGCGCCAAGATCGCGCAAGAGACCGTGGCCGAGTCTCTTAGGCGATTCGTGGTCAGCCCCGCACCTTGAGTGCACCTAAGACCAACACGAGGTCTAGGTTTGCTATCAAGGTAGCTTTGGGCAAGACCGAGGATTTGGTTTTTCGAGTTTTCTTTTTAGTCCTCGTGCTCCCTCGGGTCGTGACTTCCGCCGTCCCGAGGGTAGATCTCGCTTCCATCGAGATAGCTACCCGCGGCGTGATCGGCGTCTTCGCCGGTGCTCGACTCGCCTCCGTAGTAGTCGGACCCCAAAGAATGCCTTCAGTGTCCGCACATAGACCTTCCGCTTCTTTGAGCGACTGAGGCGAGGGTAGTTAGAGGTCACCGTGTGACTACTTCTTACGCCGACGTGTGACTCAAGATTGGGTGCCAAAATCTATGTTGATTTATCCCAAGATCGAGACTTTGCTCTCTTGTTGACTCGTGTTCACGGGGGAAAGGAAAGGTTTGGCTTGTAGACTCGGGTGTTCACGACACATGACCAAGATTCCCGCTGGTTTTCTCCCTTGCCCGAGCTCCGTGTGATGAGACGATCACCTTCGGAGACGCTCTTCCGGGCGAGTCATCGCCAAAGGTACAAAGGCGCATTAATGATTCATTTGTTTTAAAAGATGTTGCCTTGGTTAGTAAGTGCGGTACAATTTGCTTTCGCCTCTCACCACCGATGACGATTTCGAGGTGAGTTTTAAGAAAACAACCGCAAAATTCTTGATTCTTCTGTAGTCCGGTTTATGGGATTTCTCATTTTGGGAGGATCTTTCGTGCTGATTTTTCCGAGTCTTCCGTGATCCTCTCCGTTGTTTGCTTGCTTCGAGTCCCGCGATCTTTCCTTCGCATAGGAGACTTGGTCATATTGATTTGACCATTTGACCCGAAAGAAGCGCCACGATCTCATTCGTGGTCTCCAAACTCAAGATGGTCAAAGATCTTGTTTGCGCTCCATGCCAAGACGGCAAGATGGTTGCCGCTCATCCTCCCACACAGCACTATGACCGATGCACCGGACAGCTTGCTCCATATGGATACGGTTGGACCAAATGAGTGCAACGGCAGGAGGGAAGTGGTACGTTCTTGTTGTGGTCGATGACTATTCGAGGTACTCTTGGGTGTTTTTCTTAGCCTCAAGGATGAGACGCTTACATATTTTCGAGGTCTTTTCAAGAGGCTTTCTGCTGAGCTTCCAGAGCCTTACGAGCGATCCGCAGTGACAATGGCACGGAGTTCAAGAATTCCTACTTTGAGAGTTTCGTGGTGAGACAGTGTAGAGCACCGCCTCTTCTCCATACGTCCCCCGCCAGAATGGCGTTGTGGAGAGGAAGAACCGCACTTTGGTCGAGATGGCCAGACGATGCTTGATGAGTACTCTACACCGCGAAGTTTTGGGCTGAGGCTATAACCACCGCGCCATGTTTCCAATCGAGTTTTTTCTGCACACTTGCACCGCACTTTTATGAGTTGAGATACACGCGAAGCCCGTTTCTCATTTTCGTGTGTTTGGTTGCAAGTGTTTCATTCAAGTCCGGAACCTAGATAAGTTCGAGTCACGTTCTTGTGATGGACTTTTCCGGGCTACTCGACTTCTTCATGGGCCTATAGGGTCCGGAACTCATGAGTCTAGTAAAATGGTAGAAACCTGTGAGGTAACTTTCGATGAGGCCAGTCCGGGGACTAGGCCCGATATCTCAGGTTCACTAGAGCAGTCCGAGACCATCTTTGTGGATGATGAGGATGATGGAGATGAGGGTTGTCTACCCGATCCAGTCCCTTCTCCACCCCTTGAGGTGCCTTCTTCCACCGCACCTCGAGGCGATCGCCCCTACCTTCGCTTTCTCCGAGCTAGTGGCTCTGCTCCTACCCCGTCGTGTAACGAGGTAGAGGCCACTTCTTCATCTCATCCAGACCTCCAAGACATATCCAAAATCTCATCCTTCCGAAAGCGATGATTGAGATCTATTTGAGCGAGTCACACGTTCCAAGTCTGGCGTGTCACTTTTCTGTCTCCACTCTGCCTTCGTAGCTTCCTTTGAGCCCAAGGACGTTTGTCATGCTTTATCTGACGAGTCTTGGGTCAATGCTATGCATGAGGAGCTGGAGAGTTTCGAAAGAAACAAGGTCTGGACGCTTGTTGAGCCCCCTCGAGATCACAATATCATTGGAACCAAATGGGTGTTCAAGAACAAGCAAAGTGAGGATGGGGTAGTCATTCAAACAAGGCTAGGCTGGTTGCATGGGGTACTCCTGTGTTGAGGGTCCGGATTTCGAGGAAACCTTGCCCTCGTAGCTCGCCTTGAGGCCATTAGAATTTCGCTTGCCTTTGCAGCTTCTAAAGGTTTCAAGCTTTACCGATGGACGCCAAGAGTGCCTTTCTCAATGGCTTCATTGAGGAAGAAGTCTATGTCAGACAGCCTCCAGGTTTCGAGACCAAGCACATCGATATCGATATCATTTTCTTCGAGACCATGTAGAGAAGGGTGACATCGTGCTCAGCCAGGAGAGTGACCACCGCTATCGATATCTTCACCAAGCCTTTGGATAGCACGAGGTTTTCACCGCGGGAGAGCTTAGTGGTTTGTCCTTACGGACTATTGTGAGGGGAGCTTTGGGCTTTATCGCTTTATCATATTAATTGTGCTTCAGTATCCTCATCACTGCATCGCATTTTCGGTGCATTGGGTTTAGTCCTTCTAGCATAGGTTAGAGTGTGTCTCTTCACGAATTGCTTAGACTTCTTACTCTTATCTTGTGCTTCAGGATAGTCGTTTCTTATCTCACTAGGTTGAGCTCACTCACTTCTTTTAGGTTCTAGCAAGGGTTGGGCCACCCTGCAGACAGGTTCGTGTTTGCTCTCTAGTGTGCGTTTTCTCGACAAATGTTGTCCCGAGACATATAGGGTAGATGAGAGTCATCCGAGCCATAGTATCCTCTATATCTTATCTATGCTTTAAGGACTCATCGCTTTCCCGATTTATTTGCCGCCTCTTGATTTTTATTGCTTTGGTTCTGGGGAGTTCATTTGGGAACTTCTAGACTTTAATTTTGACTTAAACTCAACTTGAACTAAAAGTCGCATCACATGTTGAGGGGAGTCGATTTTCGCATTGCATTCTCGCATTGTAATATAACCACATTGAGCCTTGATTATTATCCGGTTATGACATGCTTTCAATGCTTTACACATTGCCATGATTTGTGCTCCATTGCTAATCTGATCATGACTTTATATGTGTAGTCAAGTCTTTGCCATGATAGGTTAATTAAATGCCAAATTTGACCTAATTCATGTCTTGTTCATATTTGAGACTAGTCACCTTGTGTTATCCTTTTATGATTCTCGCCATGTCAAATAGGTGAGTTGAGTCTTGAATCTTAGTTGAGCAATAGATTGAGCTATACAGCTCTTGATGACACATAAGTTAGTACAATCTATTAAAAGCAAAAGATCTCTTTGTGCGAAAAACCGATCTCACCAATTCTTTCTCATGAGACGGCTTGCCATTGCACAAGGCATGAACTCGGGGAGTTTTGATGACCAAGATCATTTCCTTAAGCTTCTCGCTTGGAATGATCGCATAAGGCTTGAGGTCTAGCACATGACAAAATATGATTGAAAACAATCATGAGATCTCAAAAAAATGTCAAAAGTGCTCAATTTAAAAAATTCAAAGTACTTCAACAATTGTATCATTCTTGAACGAACAAAGACTCTAGTTGGCTCAACACTAGCTTCTTGATTCCATTTAGCTCATTGGCATGGCTTGCATCATTTGTGGATATCATTAGCTAGACTAAAATCTTGTTTGACTTGACTTGCTAAGCACTTCAAATTAAAAAATCAGATTATACCATCTGTTAGCTTAGCTTCTCTTTACATACATAGTCATGATCTTTGTAGCATACTTGTATGTTATGGCTTGGTGTAATACATTTGGTCATTTTGGATAATTCTCATGGCTCGATACTTTGAATAATCAAATCAGCCATTCCATCCATCATTTTGACTTATTCTCTCTTGCATACTTGATGTGTTTATTGCCAAAAGGGGGAGAATAGATTGGAGAAAAGAGAAAATTTCTTTACTCGAACTTGCTAGAGCTTTGGAGATCAATTTGCTCTTTATTCCTTTACTCTAGTGTTCTCTCCGTCGACATGGTCATAATTTTATTTTCATTCTTTGGACCATGTCGCCTTCTACAAACTCAACTTTTATTTCACGGTGTTTGTCAATATACTCATCAAGGGGGAGATTGAGAGATCATGTGGAGATGATCCCATCTTTATGATGAGTAATTGACTCTTGGTTGAAGGAAAATTGAGTTTGTTTTGGGCTTTTATTGCAAAGTCTTAATTCTGGTCGAAATGAAGTCGTGTACGACTTGTCCCTGGCTCGTACGACCATGTAGGATGCCATACGACCACGCTTGGTCGTGGTCGAATTTCGCTCGTGAGCGCACGACCACGCTGAGGTGTTCTCGCAAACCGACAAAGGGTCGGAAGGCGTTACGACCACGCTGGCACATATCGGGTGGCGACGACCATGTTGCCGAGTATCGGAAGTCACCGGACGGCTGCATTTACCACGCCGTGGCGCCCCGGCGAATTTGAACGTGATCGAAGTCTACCGGTAGCGCACGACCACGCTGGTGGTAATCGGGTTGCGGTCGAGCGCGTGACGAGTGATCGGAAGCTTATACGACCACGCCATGGAGCCCTCGGAAGATTTGACCATGGTCGGCACTCGGCGCTAGGGTTTACGACCACGCCAGGATCGGAGCCTCGACCACGCTGGGCGGTCGGGCGGTCGACCACGCTACGCTAGGGTCTTCGACCACGCCAGTAATCGCATCGACCACGCTAGCGCGGGTTTGAACGTGGTCTCAGTCGTGACTTGGGTCTACGACCACATTGTATCGCTAGCGGTACGACCACGCTGGTCGATCGAGCCACGCACCACGTTAGCACGGGTCCGAACGTGGTCGGTAGTCGTGGCTATGGTCTTCGATCACGCCAGCGGTCGAGTGTTCGACCACGTTGTCGCAGATTGACCGTGGTCGTGCGGGTTCATTCAAACCGGTCGTGTGGGCTCATATGGTGTCCGATTACGGTGAGGTTTGGTCGGTTGGGTTCCTTGTGAAGTCATGGACCTTGTGGACTGGTTTGTTCACTATTTTGACAAGGTTTGGTAAAGTCTATTTTCTGTGGAAAAGACTTGAGCTCGGTTTGAGCCGAGCGCTTTGTGTTTTGCAAGATGGATCGCTATGTGATGGTTTTGTTGTCTTTGTTGGTTGCAGAACCAGAGATGCCTTGGTGAGGCTTAGGAGGTCGGGACTAGACAAGGGAGTTGTTGAGGTCCGTAACGACGTGAAAAGCCGAAGAGGACGTGTCGTGCTGTGTGGGTCGACAAGATGGATAGCAAAGCGGTGGAGGAAGCTTCCGGAAGGCGCGGAGGGGCATTTTGGAGAAATGTCAAAGTCTGGGGAAGCTGTCCACTGGGAAAGCACTGTGACCACTGGAGAGGCTCTGTGAGAGCTCTGTGGAGTTGGTGGCGCTAACGGGCAAAGCAAAGGAGCCGCTGCTCGAGAGGAACGGGTAAAGCATCGAGGCCTCGCAGCTTAACCACTCGGTTAGCGGGTTGTCTCTGTGTGGAGACCCGTTAGTGAGACTATAAATAGAGAGGTTAGGTCTCGTGAGCAAAGTGAGGTTGTCCCCCGAGTGCTCGAGTGTTCCTCTCTATCTTGTGTGAGTTGTCTCGGTAAGAGCATGGATGCTCGTGTACCTCCGATGGAGTGGTCAGAGAAACCTCCATGTGAAATAGAAAAGATTGATTCATCTCTGTATCATTCCATGTTTGTGTTCTTGAGATGATTTACTTGTTGCATTTGCCCTCTCTGATTTCCTTCTGTTTTATGTGTTTTCTTTGAGAGTTGGCTTGTA
Organism: Bonia amplexicaulis; assembly: GCA_036346245.1. NCBI lineage: Eukaryota > Viridiplantae > Streptophyta > Magnoliopsida > Poales > Poaceae > Bonia > Bonia amplexicaulis. Next base: position 121,852 of record JAYGGG010000417.1, on the reverse strand, counting down.
TCCTTTTGCTCTAAACTGGGATTCATACTCTAAGACCACTTGGTCAATTCATTCCCGAGAGCAAAAATCAAGACAGAAATTTCGTGTTTTCTGTCCGCTCGTTACTTTGTACCGAGTTCGACCGAGGCACTCTCTCCTCCTTAGCAAAGACTTTTGATTTTCTTGGTAAATTCACTTTTAAATATCTTGTTCTTGCTAGGTTTCAAGTTTCATTCGCTTTTGATTCTCGGTGGCAAAAGTTCTCTCGAGTTCTTGTCACGGTGGTCGTGCGCCCGGAGCTGCTCTGCTTTCGGCCGACTCTAGTATTTATCGCTCATCTTTGTCGGGCGACTATCTTCTCTCGTTGTCAATTGGTTTTATTGCTTCGTGTCTTCTCTTTTTCGACCGAACAGCCGATCGACCACTCATTGGCTTTCAATCGTGGTGTCACAAAATCGGGTTTCGACCACCTAAGCCTCGCTCGACCACGGCTTGATCCATGTTTTTCGATCGCCGACTATTGTCTTATTCTGCTTTGATTTTCACCACCGTCTGCAATGGTCTCGATTGCTTGTCTGCTTTTACGACTTTGTCTTTCGGCCGTGATTTCATTTGTCTAAGGGGGAAGAATTTTAAGGCACCATTCACCCCCCTCTGTTGCCATTTCGGTCCTTCACTTATCTACCCCATAAGACTCCAGGACAACAGCTGTCGAGAAAAACACACACTAGAGAGCAAACACGCACTGCTCACCCAAGGGTGGCCCAACCCTTGCTAGAACCTACAAGAAGTGAGTGAGCTCAACCTAGTGAGATAAGAAACAATATCCCGAAGCACAAGATAAGAGTAAGAAGTCTAAGCAACTCAAAGAAGAGACACACTCTAACCTATGCCGAAGGACTAAACCCAATGCACCCACAAATGCAAGGTAATAGTAAGGTTACGTACATAATCAATATAGTAGAGCAAGAAAGTCCAAGCTCCCTCACAACAGTCCATAAGGACAAACCACCCCAAGCTCTCCCTCAGAGTGAAAACCTCGAGCTATCCAAAGGCTTGGTGAAGATATCACCAACCGGTGGTCACTCTCCACAACCGGAGCACGATGTCACCCTCTCCACATGGTCTCAAGAAAGTGATATCTCGATATCGATGTGCTTGGTCCGAGAGTGCTGCACGGGTTCTTAGCAATGTTAATCGCAGACGTGTTATCGCAGAAGAGCGGAACACGATCGATAGCAACCCAAAGTCCCGCAGAGTCGAGACCATCCAGCACTTGGCTACAAAGAACTAGTCAGCAAAGAACGCACTTCGCCTCTGCGGTGGACTGCAACACCGGATCGCTTCTCAAGACCAGAAACGAGAGAAGTGCCAATGAACCGGCAGTGCCCGGCGTTTTCCTATCTATCCTACACCGCAAAGTCTCGCATCCGAATAGGCTCTAAGGGATAGACAAGATGAGGAAGAGTACCGATACCATAGTCAATGGTAGCTCGAAGGTACGAAGATGCGCTCATCACCGGGCGGTGAGATACGCGAGAGAAGCCTCGAACTGTACAAAGACACACAGAGAAGTGTATGTCCGGCCTCGAGGCGTTGATGTACAAGAGGGAGCCAATTATGCTGCGGTACTCCTTCTCGATCAACTGACTCGCCATCCTCATCCGGGTCAAGAGAAGTCAGAGAAGCCATCTGAGTTGACACCGCTTTCCATCACTCATGTCAAAGCTGCCTCAAGAGGTCTCGAGTGTACTTGCCTTGATGCAAGAAGGTACCTCCCGAGTCTCGCTTGATTTGGAAGCCAAGGAAGAAAGTCAACTCACCCATCATGCTCATCTCAAACTCGGTGCTCATGACATCCGAGAACCGTGAAACTAGAGCATGAGAAGAGCCGCTAAAGATAATGTCATCGACATAAATTTGACGAGCGAAGGTCATTGCTGCCGGCGGCGAATGAACAAGGTCTTGTCAACTTTACCCATCTCGAAATCATGCCTCAAAAGATAGGACTTAAGCCTTTCATACCAAGCTCGTGGGCTCGCTTAAGTCCATACAATAGCTTTGGAAAGCTTGTAGATATGATTAGGTATTTGGGGTTCTCGAACATGGAGGTCAGTTCGACATAGACTTCTTCCTCAATGAAGCCATTGAGAAAGGCACTCTTGACATCCATCCGTAGAGCTTGAAACCCTTAGAAGCTACAAAGGCAAGCAAAATTCTAATGGCCTCAAGTCTAGCTACGAGGGCAAAGGTCTCCTCAAGTCTAGACTCTCAACCCGAGTACCCCGAGCAACCGCCTAGCCTTGTTTCAATGACTACCCCATCCTCATTTTGCTTGTTCTTGAACACCCATTTGGTTCCAATGATATTGTGGTCTCGAGGGGCTCAACAAGCGTCTGCACCTTGTTTCTTCGAAACTCTCGAGCTCCTCATGCATGGCATTGACCCAAGACTCGTCAGATAAAGCATGACAAATGTCTTTAGGCTCAAAGGAAGCTACGAAGGCAGAGTGGAGACAGAAAAGTGACACGCGAGACTTGGAGCGTGTGACTCGCTCGAATAGGTCTCCAATCATCTCGCCGTAAAGATGAGCTCGGATATGTCTAGGAGGTCCAGGATGAGATGAAGAAGTGGCCTCACCGTGAGCCGACGGTAGGAACAGAGCCACTAGCTCCGGAGGAAGCGTAAGGCAGGGCGATCACCTTGAGGTGCGGTGGAAGACTAGATCTCAAGGGGTGGATGAGGGACCGGATCGTAGACAACCTCGCTCCATCCTCCTCATCATCCACGAAGATGGTCTCGGATCGCTCTAAAGAACTCGAGATATCGGGCCTAGTCCCTGACCGCCTCGCCGAGTCACCTCACTGTGTTTCTACCATTTTACTAGACTCGCAGCCTGCACCCTATAAGCCCGCCAAGAAGTCGAGTAGCCTAGAAAGATCCCATCACAAGAACGTGACTCGAACTTATCTAGGTTCCCGCACTTCAAGATAAAGCACTTGCAACCAAACACACGAAAATGAGAGACGCTGGCCGCCCATATCTCACTCATAAGAAGTGCGGTGCAAGTGTGCCCCGAGAAAACTCGTTCAAACATGGCACGCGGTGGCTATAGCCTCACCCAAAACTTCCGTGGTGTAGAGTATTCATCGAGCATCGCCCCGACCATCTCGACCAAGGTACGGTTCTTCCTCTCCACAACGCCATTCTGTTGTGGGACGATGGAGAAGAGAACCGGTGCTCTACACTGCCTCACCATAGAAACTCTCAAAGTAGAATTTTAAACTCCGTGCCATTGTCATCGCGGATCGCTCGAAGGCACCGGAAGCTCAACAGAAAGCCTACCGAAAAGACCTGAAATGTGTAAACGCCTCATCCTTCGAGGCTAAGAAAACACCCAAGAGTACCTCGAATAGTCATCGACCACGGCGAGAACATACCACTTCCTCCCGCCGATCGACTTGAGCCGGTCCAACGTGTCCATGTGGAGCAACTGTCTGTGCATCGGTCATAGTCACTATGACCGAGGGTGAGAAACGGCAACCATCTTGCCGTGCTTGGCATGGAGCGCAAACAAGATCTTTGACCATCTTGAGTTTCGCGCACCACGAATGAGATCGTGGCCACTAACTCGTGTCAAATGGTCAAATCCAATATGACCAAGTCTCCTATGCCGAAGGAAAGGTCACGGATTCGAAGCAACCAAACACCGGAGAGGATCACCAAAGACTCGGAAAAATCAGCACGAAGATCCTCCCAAAACGAGAAATCCATAAACCGGACTCACACAAGAATCAAGAATTTTGCAATTGTTTTCTTAAAACTCACCTCAAAGTCGCCATCGGAAGTCGAGAAACGGAAAACAAATTATATCGCAGCTTACTAACCAAGGCAACATCTCTCAAAATAAATGAATCATTAATGTGCACTGTACCTTTGGTGATGACGCCCAAATGAAGCGTCTCCAAGGTGATCGCCTCATCACACGCTCGGCAAGGGAAGAAAACCACCGGGAATCTCCGGTCATGTGTCATGAACACCCGAGTCACGAGCCAAACCTTTCCTTCCCGCCTTGGCGAACCCGAGTCAAACAGAGTAAAGTCTCGAAGATGGGGTAAATCAACAAAGGATTTTGGCATCCAATCTTCGAGTAACACGTCGAGCGATGAAGTAGTCAAGCACGACCGACCTCTATCTACCCTACGCCTCCGTCGCTCAAAGAAGCGTAAGATCCGTGAGCAGACCAAGTCAAGGTCGGGTCCGATCACACGGACGAGCGAGTTTGGCACCCACAACAGTCGATCACGCCGCGGGTAGGCATCTCGATGGGAAAACGAGATCTACCCTTAGGACGGCCAAGTCACGCACCGAGGGAGCACGAGGACTAAAAACGAAGACTCGGAGAAACCAAGTCCTCTATCGCCCAAAGCTACCAACAAGAGCAAACCTAGACCTCGTGTTGGTCTTGGGTGCACTCAAGGTCCGGGCTGACCACGAATACGCCTAAGAGACTCAACACGGTCTCTTCGCGATCTTGGCGCTTGAAGCAATGGTCAAACAAATGCCCATCCTTCGATGTAAGGTGCAATGATACCGCCTTACGAGGGGTCAAGTCGCAGTGAAATCACCTTGTCGTCGTAAACCTTGGACAAGGCCCACCGATTTAAATTGAACTTTCTTGTTCTTGGGCTTGACCTCAATCATACCGCGGCCACGGGTCCGAGCACGACGTGGATGTTTCCTCACATCCTCACGGAGATCATATCCTAGACCCTGTTTGAACTTGCAAATCTTTGATTGGTCTAGAATAAGATTGAGTTTCTTCTTGCCTCCTACAAATTTCTCGAGAGTGTTCATAAGGTACTGACACTCCCGAAAGAGAGAGGTGCAAGAGGAGCAAGGAGAAGAAGAAGAGACAGCAGGAGGAGAGGAAGGAGAAGAACCAATTGCGAAGAGCTTAATAGCACGTGCATATTTCTCCTTATGCACGGCCACCTCAACCTTGAGGGCTTCAGAGACACACAGGGGCAGTCCTAATCCTAGCCATTTGGTCTTCGTAACTCTTCCTAAACGTCTCTACCATGTCCTTATCCTTTTCCAACACCTTAGCACAGAAGGCACAAGTAGGACGTGATTTTTCTTGGAGATCCTTAGTTAGCTTCACACATTTATCATCCAAAGTAATCAAGTTAGATTTTAGTTTATCACAATTTCTACATGGTGAGCTAACAGGGTCCTTAGAAGCATACTGAGCCATTTTCTTATTGTAGTCAATCATTTCTTGAAACCTGCTTTTGAGACGATTCAAGTTCGCAGCTAACTTAGGACAGTTTACACATGAAGCAATAGGCTCAAGTAGAAAAGCTTGTAACTCAAGAATTTTATGATCTCGCCTGCTTTAGATTCATCTTTAAGTTATTACAACTTTCACACGCCCGGGCAGATCGAGAAGCAATGTATAAAGACCTCTAAAAGCATTATCCTTATCCTCACATGAGGTGCAAGAAATAGTCTCAACAAGAGAAGATGAAACAGAACTACCCTACTCATCTCAAGCTCAAAGAAGAAGACTAATGTTCTCCACCTTAATCAATTCAAGCTCGAAGACGACTAGCATGAGAGGTCCTTAATTTCTCCATATCATCGATCAAGGCACAACATGTATCACAACATCACGGAGGGAGCAGATGTAAGCAGTAAGCTCCCATGATAGTCTAGCTACTTCCTTCTCCAAATCAAGACACCTAGCCCTAGACTTGGCATGAAATCTACCTAGCTTAAGGAAAGCATCATTGTCGATCATAAGTAGGGCTCACCTCGTCGAGTCGGAGTACACTCGTCGCCGGGCCCTCGAGGGCCATGAAGCACATGCCGAGAAGTCGCCGCCTTTTGGGTTCTTGATCACCCGTCCGTCGTCGTCGCTCCATCCCTCCACCTCGCTGAGGTCGAGGTCGCCGAAGCGGTGAGGACGCTGTGGAAGAGCTTCTTCGCCTTCCCAAAGTTGCGGAACTTCTTGCCTTGGAACGGTGCCGAGGGCTTCGAGTTGCGGTTCTTGTCGGTGTAGTCGTTTGCACGAACATGAAAATCGCCTTTACCCTTCCCAAGCTTGGGACAGTTTGCTCGGATGTGGTTGGGGCCACCACACTCAAACAAATCACGGGTCCTCCTCTTTTCCATCCCTCCTCCTCTTGTAAGCATGAGAAAATCTTCGCTAGGAGGGCTAGTCGCTCATCCGCAAGTCGCTCTAACCGATCATCGCTATGTCACGTAGAGCGCCGAGGAGAATCCACACAAAGGCTCAGCAGAAGAAGATCCGAGCGGGATCGGTGACTAGTGCCATCGATCGTGACTTGACCGACGAGACTATGTCAATCTCGTGAGTCTTGAGGCGCGAGTAAAGCGCCAAGAGTCGTGGTCGAGAGGTCCGTGGTGTCATTGATGGTAGTCACCTTCATCTCCCAAACGCGAAGATCGAGTGCAGAGAGGATTTGTCGAGCGTTATCCGAGTCGGAGTATGTGAGACCGACGGCTCGGAGGTTGCTCAAAATCTTGTGAAACCGCGAAGCACTCGTCAAGGGACTCACCGGCAAGCATCACGAATTTATCAGATTCACGCTTGAACCGGTCCTGTCGAACCGTCTTGATCCGGTGGTGCCCTCATGGTATGCATTGAGGGTCACCCGATGTCGTGGGCGGACGATGTGAGAGATGCGATCGAATTCGCTTCGCTCAACCCCTCGAATGATGATGTTCCTTGCCTTTGTATTCGCCTCAACATCAGCCATATTCCCGGCATTGATGTTCTCATCGGCAGGAACAACAAACTGAATCTTCACCTTCCGCCAGATGGCATACCCTTGAGCCTGGATGTAAGTTTCCATTCGGCTTTTCCAGAAGGGGTAATCCAGGCTATCGAAGATGGGCGGCTTGGTGGAATACTTGTCTGTCGCCATGGCTTGCAGATACCGGTTAAGATCTATAGACAAGAGTTAACCACTCTAATACCAATTGTAGGACCGAAATGGCAAGAGGGGGTTAATGGTGCCTCTAAAAAATTTCCCCAAAGTATCTACTCTTGTTTTCTTCTCGCTTAGCTAAAAGCTATGAAGAAGGAAACCAAAAGCTACTGAAAAGGATCACTGAAAATACTGAAAACTGTCTACTTGACAACACAAAGCAGAGATCAAATGAAAATAGAAGAAAATCCTTGAATCAGCCGAGACACAGGACAGAAAGAAAACTGAATCCAAAGTCCAGTTCCAAACGAAAATGTACAGCAAGAAAATCTGCCCACAGACTGAACCGAACCCTCAAAGCAAAACCGAACCAACCAAAAACTCCTGTGCTCTGAAGGGAACCGAGACTGACAAAAGCCCGAACAGTAAGTACAGAGAAAAGCAGAAGATGCTGTCGGAAACAAAGAAACGAGGAAAGGCCAGCTCGGCTGAACTACTGCCGAAACTGAACTGGACCGAAGAAAAAAATGCATCAAATTGCTACTAGCCGAAAGCAGAAATGACTGAAATGCAGAGCTAGCCAAAGAACTTATGTCCTGCAGACTTAGATCCGAAAATAGAACAGGGAACACTGATTTCTATTAAAGCTACTGCTGTGAAGGAGCTAGACTATTGGCCACCACGGTTGGTCCGAAAAAGAAGCTAGAACTGCTGCCAAACTGCAGTAGCCGAAATGAGAAAATGCAGAGAACCTGTTGGCAATGCCTTGCTAAAACAGAAATGCAATAATCACTAGAAAGTACCAAAAATAGAGAAGATGATTCGGCAGGAAACAGTTCTGGACAACCATAGCAGTGGACAAAGATTGCCAACAAACAGAGAAGTGACAAAACTCACAAATGTCAAACAAGGATTGAAGAGACTTTACTTGTCCTGGCCGAAAGGCTTAGACAGAACACTAACAAGATGTGAAATGCATTATCAAGATTGAAGAAAATAAACCAAACAAAAGATGAAGATCTGAGCACCAAAAGAGAAAAGATTTAAGAGCAAAGGGATCTACAGATTGCAGCCGAGAGCTCTCAAACTAGACAAAGAAACTAGAAGAGAATGACTTACTAAGAGAACCATAACCAATTTAGAAGCAGCAAGCAGAGGATTCACACAGAGACAGGAAATGAAAGAACAAGAGGTAGTTTATGATTGGTTGCACAGGGAAGAGCCGAACAAGAAAGAACTTAAGAACAAGAAAACTTCAGATTTTCATTCATTGAATCAAGAGCGAAAAACAAAAAGATACGTCCCCATACGCCTGTACATTTGAACAGGAAAAGAAATTACATGAAGGATCAAACAACTCTCATCATCTCCATCTCTTAATCCTCAAAACACCAAGAGCCTCACAAGCTTCTTGGGAGGAACACAACACACAAGGAATGAACTCTTGAAACTCTAACTCTCTATATTGTGTCCTAAGGGGTATGCAGCCTCTCATCTCTATTTATAGCCCTTGGCTAACGGGTCTCCAACCCGTTACGCCGGCTAAACCCTAATGGAGCCGCCTCCGCTTGTGCAGCCTTGCGAAATTCCGTTTAACCCTCTCGCACCTTCCGGAAGCTTCGCGCCCGTGCCTCGCACGCCTCGCAACCACCTCGAGTCCACGTCGTCTTCGACACGTCCCGACCGTTCTGACCTCGCCACCTGCGCCTAGTCCGTCACCTCGTGTCTCGCCACGACACCGCCTCGACATCCTGCAGCCACACAGACAAGAAACACGTCAAATAGCACCGCTCGATACATGAACGCGTAAATAGCATAAACAAAATCAAACCTGTCGCATCAATAGAATATACATCCTAACCCATACGACTAAGTTTGACCAAAGTCCGACCAAGCCCGTTGCACCCATGCAACGTCAGGGTCCGAACAAACCGACTCAAACTCGACTTTTGGAAACAGATGTCAATTACTCATCATTCATAATGGGATGACCTCCACATGGTCTATCACTTTGACTTCCTTGGAGCAAGTTGCCGTCAAGACCTCTGGCTTGTCATTGACTAGAACTGTATTAGCTAATAGCAAAGAGAACTACTTGGTCTTCTCATTGCTAGTATCTGCCTGGACATTGTGCAAGCCAAGTGAGACGTTGAATGCCATTCCTGACTTTATCGGATGATCATTCTTGGCATTCAGATTCAAATCAGATTCTCGAATTCAAGGCCCATCCCTGTTCTAGCAGATTTTGTTAAATTCAGGATAAGTTCAGAGGCATCCTTCTCGAACACTCTGACTGCAGCCTGATAAGCAGAACTCATCTGGTTACCTGGTTTCAACGCTGCAATAGCTGCATTATGTGTTTTCAAAAGGGTCACGTACACTTTACTCTGTGTAGAAGTAGCATTTATTAGAAATGTTCTGGCAACATTGGAGCAATAGTTGTTGTATCTCGAGCCAATCGCACAAATGATAACACTTGCAGAATCGTAGTATAGATAAGCATTGTTACTGAAGGCACTTGGCTAGAGATCGAACTTCCCTCCACTTTGAAATATCGGAGGATAGCATATGTCAACATTCTCAGCTTTCAGATTCACGTTCACCTTAGGGTCAAGAATAGCCTTCTCTGTATCATCCATTAATGAAGAGGGTGAGACTTTCATCTCCTCATCAATTATCTTCTCCAATTTTGTAACCATAAAATTTCTCATCACAGATGAAGTAAGATAAGCAGCCTTCTTCACACAAGATACCTCCATAGCATCCTTCATAGTAAAAAGCTCAGAGAAACCTTAGTCACATCAATAAGCTGTACTGACAACCCAGATAACTTCTCTGACCATGTTTCAAGCAGGTTACCCTCAGGTTCCTCTTTGGCAATGTGCCTAACAACTAGACTGTCTGATTTTGACTGTGCACAAACAACACATAGAATGTCGTCCATTAAGTCTACACCATCCCCGTTCTTAGGCTTCACATGGATCATAATACCAGCATCCTTAGCAGCCTTTTTGAGAGTCTCAAGAAGATTAGCTTTCTTTTGGCTACAAAATATATGTATCTGTTTCCTCATGAAGACCATTATAGTCTCTGGAAATTTGTATCTGAGAAGCCAGATATTCAAAGCTGAGGATTTCAAATCATGGTTATGAAGGCGGTGCGGCGAGGCGCGGCGCCTCACCACCTTCACACAACAATATCGTTTATAGCGCGCGGCGTGACGACGCCACATGACGTCTTGGCGTGAGCGACGCCATACACACATCTTAACTTAGTGTAACATCCGAGAAATTTAAAGAGTGTAAGTTATAATGTTATGAATTATTTTTTTATGCATTGTATTGAGTTTGAGTTTTTCTAGTATTTTTGGAAAAACGGGTTAAGGTTCCATAAAAAATTAAAATGTTAAGAAAGAAATGCACCTGTTTAAATAATAGAAAATTTGAAATTTAAATCCGAACCTAAAAAGATGATCCATAAAAATAGGAAAAATACTTGGCCTAAAGACATAATTATTCACATGCAAAATTTAGATATAAAAATATCACAAAACAGAAAAAGAAAAGAAAAGAAAAGAAAAGAAAAGGAAAAGAAATAAAGGAAAATGAAAACGGGAGCCAGTGCCACTCACCCCATTGACCCCCCCCCTGCGCTCCCCCGTGATCGCGCCGCTCTCCCTCGACGCAGGGCCCCACCCAGACGCGTCTCCTTGCTCCCCTTTTCTCTCGCGGCGGACCCCCTCTCCTCCTCGGCCAGACGGTGACCACGTCGCAGAATCCCACGTGGGGCGCTGATCACGGGCAGACGTGCACCACCGCCTCACAACCCTCGCCGCATCACACCACCACCATCGCCGCCGCCACAGCATCACATGACCGCCCGCTATCGCCGCTACTAACCCACAGCACCAAGGCCACCCGCTATCGCCGCTACTACCCAATCCGTGCGCTATAAAACCCGGCTCACCTCAAAAGGATCGCCAAGTCGCCTCATCCTTTCCCCACCTCTAACCGCCCCCAAAGTCACCCGTCACGACATTTCTTCTTCTTCCCCAACTCCGGCCGTCGATGCTCGCCGTGGGAGCTCAATTCCTGCTCCCACACCATCTCCGAGCATCGCCGACATTTTCCGCCTCGCCCGAGCTTCTAGACGGCAGAGCTCGCCGTCGCAGAGGCCTCCCCGAGCTCGCTGGCCGCCGCCGCCGACCCGCCTCCGGTGATCCCCGGCCTCCCGTCGCGCCATCGCCACCAAAGACCAAGAACCCATTTCAGCAGTCCCCGGACCTCCCGGCCTTCCTCGCGGCGACGCCACCGCCTCCTCCGCCTCGGGACCTCCTCCGCCCCTCTCCTCCCACAGATACCTCAAAGGTATTATTACCCTTATAGGTAAGAAACACCCGAGCCCCAGCTGCTCGGCGCAAATCCTTTCCCCGGCCCCCACAAGATTCGAGCCCCCGCCACGCAGTCACCGAGGTCGAGCCATTTTTTTAAAACGCGTCGGCGACATGTGGGTCCCACCGTCACGATCACATAACCCACAACCCGCCGACAAATGGGCCCGCTGGTCGAGACGAAAGGGGAGGGTGTAAGCCATGCCGCCGGGCCCCACGTGTCATACCGCTGAAGGCGGATCACCGACAAAGGGCCCCACCGTCAGATTTGTTATTTTTGGTATTTATTCAGACCAAAAGTTTTTAAATGGACATAACTATTTCATTTTAACTCCAAATTAAGTGAAACCAATTTCTAAATTTATCTAAATTCAAGAGCTATCCAATGGAACCAGAACCAATATTTTTGAAGGTCGTTTGAATTTTTATTGTGATATTTGGTTGTTTAATGATTTTATCCAAATTTTCAAGCGTAAAAATAGCATTCGAAGCCCAGGAAGAGGAAGCTGCAGTTGCTGTAGACTCCGACGCTCAAAATCCAGACCTATGTAACCAAGGCGAGTCAATGCTTTGATCATATTGAACCTACACTTTCTGCAAATTACTTTGATTTAAATTATTAACTTGCATGCTGATATTTATATTTCAATACATGTTAATTTCGGATTCTAGAAAAATGTCCATGCTCTTCCTTAGTAATATTGCAATTTCCATGGAATATTTGTTTATGCGCTCCTTGTCACCCTAGTAAAAATATTAATACTACATTTTTGAAAATAAGTCTGTAAGTAATAATGCCATGCTTAGAGTTGCTTAGGTAGTCATGTGGGTGAGAGCACCCAAGCATCAATTTTACACATGAAAATGATTTGGTTGGGCAGTCATTGTGATGATGACTAGTGTATGTAGGTATAAATATTTTACGTTCTCAAGAACCCCACATGCTTAACTATCTGGGTGGATGGTCCGAGGGTGTGTGTGTATGTGTGAATGGTGCCGTGATAGCACAAAGGGGATTGTGGTGGAACCGCCCAGATAACCATTAAGGACCGAATCTTGTGATGACCTCCCAAGGTACAACAGTACAACCACATACTGGCAAAGTGTAGGTAGGACTAACTAATTTGCATAACTCTAGTGTGGTTACGTGAAGGTGTGGACACGAGCAAAGGGATGGATGGTCTCATCCCCGCCTTTGCCCGTGATGGCTCACGAGGGACCCTTCTCGAGGGATGGTTGCATCCTACAGAAGATAGACCTTAGCGGGCGTAACCACAAGTAGGATTATGCATCATAACAGTTCTGTGATAATCTACTCAACTGCATGGCTAAGGAATCATGTGGGACAACGAGCAGATTTATCTCTTATGGCTAAAGTGTACAAACTCTGCAGAGTAAGAACTATTCGAATAGTCGTGCCCACGGTCAAGGGCGGATATGGGAACCTGACTAGATATAGTTCTATTTCAAAAACTTGGTGGGTGGAACTGGAGAAAAGTGGAGGGCAGAGAAAGGCCCTTATTTGAGTTGTCCTGGGTGTCGTCCTAGTGGTAATGTAAGCCATTATATCGCTGAAAGTATAGCATGCAGAGCAGAGACCATGTAAAGGTGGATGATCTCTGATTCAACGAAAATAAAAGTGTATGTTTCACATAGCATGTTTAAAGTCCAAAAATGCTAGGTCACAGGAGACTTTTAATTATTGTAATTTAAAAAGTACATTTCAGCAAACAAAAGAACCTGAGCCTCCCTTGATAAGCCTTGCATACTACCTACTGCATTTTGTGTATTGACTCGCTGAGCACGGTGGTTAGTATGCTCACACTCGCATTACCAAAAACTCAGATTCAGGAACTCAAGATCACTACGCCTATGAAGAAGCCCCTGACGGAGGAAACAACGTCGAGACTTAGGGCGACCACTGCGTGTTTTGGGACCCTAGGCAAATAGAGTAAGGTGTGATGCGATATGAATGTTACTTAAGCTCTAGTAATATTCGTATGACCCATATTTACCCTCGATCATTGCTTGTGGTTAAAAGGGGTTTACCTTGCTTTTGCTTCCGCTGTTATGATTTTGTGATATGAACATTTGGCCCGATCGGCCCCATCAGAAATCAAGGTTCTTAAAAGGCCTAACTTCAACTCGCTTATGTAATAATATTATGGCTTGATGTAATTTTCGATGTATGAAATGATGCAAGAATGTACCAAGGTGCATTATCTATTGATCCATGGAATAATGCAAGAAGACACGAGATTTTGGATTGGTAAATCCGGGTCTGACACTTAGTTTGGTAAATGTAGTAGAACATGCATACCTTGATTTCGTCTATTCTTGAACTCATATAGCACCATCATCTATCAATGTACTTTCTCCTATATAGCACATATCCCCTTGTAACTTGCAAGTTGTAACACGTACCTTGTTACAATACATTATAATAATGCATATTTGATATTACATTTAATTGAGTAAATATGAATTGAATGGCATACCTTGTTCATACTTGATAATACGACATATCTTCTCGTAACTCACAAGCTACATGAAAATGGGTCAATATGAAGTGAATAACTAAGCATTAAAATATATAATTACATGAATAATGAGCAACATGGCAATTGACAAGCATGACATAACTAACATAAGTCCACAGTCCACAAGCATAGAGTCATAACTCATAAATCCACAACAAAAACATAAATCCAACTCTCTCATCTCACAAAAGTTATCCAAGTACAACTCTCTTATCTCTCAAGAGTCATCCAACTCGAACTCATCTAAATTGGTAGATGCTAAAATGTTATTCCCATCACCATGTTGTATAGCATCATTTGGATCTTCACTATAATCATCCACATCATCGTCATCAAGCATGATCTCTTCTTCCTCTTCTTCTTCATTGCCCGAGTGTGGCTCATCTTCTTCAACCATCCTTGATGTACATCTCACACGCCGAGTGTAGGTCAAAGGCTCACCATCAACCCTCCTAGGAATATTACAACCTTGAAGATCGCGTAATACACTAATGGCTTCATCAACATGGTCCCACTTAAGGTCACACCCACGAGCACCTTGAGGTGGTTCAACCATTGGGTCAACCCATTCATTACCCCAAGCAAACTCTTCTATGACCAAGGGTCATAACTTTTGCCACCTTCCTCATGCCGCTTTTGAAATCTACTTGTCATCTTTCGGTTGTATGCAATATATACCAAATCATTCAATTTCTTGTGCTCTAACCAGTTTCTTTTCTTGGTATGGATCTACAAATGATCAAAGCAAGAAGAAATTAATAATAGATTTGCTGAAATTTTGTTACCAAAATTAATCAACCTAACTTACAAATTCAAATGCACTCACTAGGGCCATGGGGACGGCCCACGCCAGGCACAGGAGGAGATCACAAAGACTCGTGGAGCACCTACTCGTCCGCCACTTGAGGTGGAGTCCTTGCGGGCAGCAACACCCAAGTCAGAAGGCCTTGGCAGAGGCCAAGGCAGGCGGCCCGCCCGCACCCGGCCTTCAAGAGCTCCTATGCCGGTCGCAGTGTCAGTACCACCTCCGTCAGGATCCGGGGGGCTCCGCACTAGGCTTACGGCACGCAAAAGCGTGCGGCCCACAGGACCCCATGCGCCTGCCTCGGGGGAGAGAGTCGACGCAGCTGTCAAGGCCCCACTCGACACCGACCGTCTGAGTTCGGCAGTAGCATCCCGCTCTCGATGTACTAATTACAGCCCCTCCAGTCCCAGTGTTGGTAACATGGAGGAGTAAGCAACATGAGGTTCAGTTGGTGTAATGCTTGCCGAGTTGGCTAATATTGGCAAGCACAGGTCCCCGCCTTATTAGTAGTAGCTTGTACGCACTGAAATTCAATAGTTAAAACTTAAAAACAATTACGAGGGCTCCTTGAGTTAGTGTTTTGGATTGCCATTTTATTTGAAAAGATATCTCCGCGTTAGTCCTCATAGAGAATGCCTTGTTGATCGATATTGTTTCTAAGATCCTCATCTTCTATCATTCTTGCAAGCACATCAGTGAAGCAACCCCTTAACTCCCCAACATGTGCATCATCACCCTTCTTCTGGATGGCAAAGAATTTCCCCGGGTTTAAATAGAGGGCAGCCCCATACAGTGGGGTGCCCATTTGCTTCTCCCAATGCTCTTCTATAATTTTCATGATGCTCTTGAGCAAACCTTTCTTGTTTTGGGTAGGGAATGTTGCATTGATCTTTTATTTTGCTTGAGCCATGAATGTCGCCACCTCTGGCATGGCAGGCTTCTCATCACCATCAACCATCCTCAATACAACAAGTGGTTGAGTAGCTCTAAGGCAATCCTCAACTGAATTCCAAAATTCTCTGGAAAGCACAATGGCATATACTTTTTTCAACCTCCGTCTTTGCTAATTTGGTCATAGTCCAATCATTACCAACAAATAGATACCTCAAAGTATCTTTGTGCTTGTGCAAACTCCGCAAAGTAAGTAATGTTGTGGCAAACCGAGTAGCTGTGGGTCTCACATGATCCATCCTACCTGTCTTCTCCCTCATTGCACTAAGAAGCCTCCCATGCCTGTAAATAAAAGTGGTGACATGTTGGGCACGTGCAATGGGCTTCTTAAATTCCTTCAACTTACCCACGCCTTCTAACATAAGGTCTAAGCAATGTGCACCACATGGGTCCAAAAAGTGTAGGAATCCTCTCCATGAAAAGCTTGCCCGCTGCCTTATAATTAGCACCATTATCGGTGACAACTTGAACAACTTTATTCTTTCCAATGTTCATGATCCGTTTCGCTAGCAAATCAGCTAATATCATTGCATCATGCGCTTCACTTGATGTATCAACAGACTCCAAGGAGAAAGTCCCTTCTGGACTATTGACAAGAAAGTTAATCAAATGTCGTCCCCTTCTATCTGTCCAACCATCCGATATGAGTATGCAACCATATTGCTTCCACATCTCCTCATGCTTCACCTTTGAATTATCTATCTGCTTAACCACCTCCTCAAGCAATGGCTCCCTCAGCTCATAGTAGCTGGGAGGTTTATCCCAGAACCATACTGTGCAACGGCCTCTATAGCAATCTCGAATTATCTTGAATTGTGGCATTAAATATGCCACACTCATAAAAGAACTTGGTTATCTCCATGTTGACGGCATGTCTTTCTTCCTTGGTCCTCATGCTGGACCGAATGCTACTTTGAGAAGCCCCTTTAGCATATCTTTGCTCTACAACCTCTGTGGGTGTACGTCGAAGCATTGCGCCAATGGACTTCTTGGTCTCCTTTGCCATCTTTGGTGCTGGACCTTTGAACATCAAGGCAGGTTGCTTTCTTTTGGCAGTTGTCCTTGAACTTGGCTGCACAACACTCCTAACAGCATCTTGGGACTCTCTGTCACATGCTCTCCATCTCGTTGTTCTCCTTCATCGTCATCCAGGAAGAGTGGCCTCTCCTCCCTCTTCTTTTTTATCAAAGCATCATGCATCTCTCGTGCGATTGCTGTGGTTGTTTTGGCACACTTTTGAACATCTGCAAACCTACCCACAAGATGCTCCTTGAGCCTCGTTATTCCTCCATGTACAATTTTGGCACAAAGTGAACATTGCACCGGATCTCGGTTGCAATTATTGGCCAACACCTATACTTCCATCTTGGGTCATTTGACTTTGCCCGCCATTTAGGATCGGTCATTGGATCATATGAGGCAGCGTTTGCCTCAACGTCGCCCATGTTTCCCAGATTGACGCCCTCATCGGCAGAACAACAAACCGAACCTTGACCTTTCACCGGATGGCGAGCCTCGAGCCCGGATGTAGGTCTCCATCCGACTCTTCCAGAAGGGATAGTCCATCCCATCGAAGATCGAGGGCTTGGTCGAGTATTTGTCTGTCGCCATGGCTCACAGACCGGTTAAGATCTATAGACAAGAGCTAACCGGCTCTGATACCAATTGTAGGATCGGAAATAGCAACAGAGGGGGGTGAATGGTGCCTTCAAATAAAAATCCGCCCTGAGTATTCGCACAATTTTCTTCTCCGATAGCTAAAGAAGCTATGAAGAAGTAGAATGGATGATTATTTAAAAGCCAAGATCCAAAAGAAACTAATCGAGAGACTCCCAAAACAAGAAGTCACCGTTTGACAACAATCGGCAAATTGGCATAGAAGGATTGAACAAGAAGTCACGCCAACCGAAGGACCACGATAGAGAACTGCAACCTAGAGAAAAGCACAACCGAAAGGGGAGAAAAATCAGTCCAGAGCAGCAAATAAAAGAGGAAAGTAAAAGTAGAGAAAGGAGACAAAACTGAAGGAAGCCAGCTAAAAAAAAGAAAAGAATATCACAGCCAAAAGGGAGAAGAAATTGTCTACTGACTGCCGACAAAGAAAGAAAAGGAGCTGCCAAAAAAAACTGATAAGATAAAATAGTGTACAGGCAGCAGGACCCTAGCAGCCGAAAAGAAATAAAGAGCAAATTTGTCATACTGAATCGTAGTTTGATGCAAGAACCAAAACAATCGAAGCTTCATAAACCGTGACCGCCGAACCAAATAAAAGACACAAATGCCGATCAAGATGTACACGGCTGAAATCTGCAAACCGAATGACTCAATTTCGAAGACTGCAGTGCGGTCTAGCAGCTGGTCTGAATGCTAAAAATAAAATCGAGTACAAATGAAAATAGACTGCACATGCTGACTGCTGAAAATACTTGGCCTAAAATGTTCAAACCAAGAGACAGGCTACTCCCGAGAGAAATTGCAGGCCAAAGGCACAGCTGATTGAGAAAGGAAACAAAACAGCAGACTTTTGCCAACCACTAACTGAAGCAAAGATCAAATAGAAACAGAGCTTGTAAACCAAAATCACCACATCGCATGTCGCGAAACTGAAACACATGTCAACGCATGTCGAAAGCGAAGAAGAGTTCGAGACTAACCTAAAACATGAGATTTTCTGCAGCTGAAAAACAAACAAAGAAAAAGGAAATCCGATCTGCATGTTACACAGTAAGAATCATCTTAGATCAGTAGGCAAGTAGTAAAATTCCACCAGGCGAGGTCATTTGACCGCATGCAAGAGGGTGAAAAGACAAAAAAATGAAAACCGAATGCCATGTCATTGCTTGCCGGACCGAATGAAGACCAAAACCAAAACCGACATTCATCTCTTGAGGAGAGCAAAACTCGAAAGTTAACAAAAGATTCATTCATGAAAAACAAGGAATACATAGGATATAGAGGAGTTCCGATACGCATGGACATTAGAACAAGAAAAATTACAAGACTCTCAATCCATCCTCTCCCTCTCAATCCTCAAAAACACCAAGAGCTCTTCATGCTTCTTAAGAGGAACACACACAAAATGGAGAGCAAATGCACAAAAACCCTCAAGGGGGTACACAGCCCCCAACTCCTATTTATATCCTTGGCTAACGGGTCTCCAACCCGCTACGGCTAAACCCTAATGGAGCTGTCTCCGACATGCCACCTGCGAATTTACCGATTGCCCTTCCCGCACCTTCCGGAAGCTTCCGCTCCTTGTCGCTCACGCATGACCGCACCGACTCGACCGACCGACCTCCGACTCCTCCTAGTCTAGTCCCTGCCTTCCATCGCACACGACCGCAATCGGTATCCGACCGTCTCGAACCTCGACTCCTCCCCGAGTCTAGTCCCGATCCATTCGCCGCTGCCGTCGTGTTCACCTCCGGTAGCTCCAGCTCCGCCTCGCCTCCTACCGCAACCACCTCGGCCCTCGATCATCTTTGGCGTCTCCGACCGTCGGACCTCAACACCTCCTCGTGTCTAGTCCCGGTCCTCCCACGCTCACCATGACCTAGCTCAAAGTCCCGCATCCACACGCACAAGCAAACCATCATATAGCACCGCACTAAACAAAGATAATCATCATTAACCACAATGAAAGATGCTCACACATGAAATACCTAAATCGATGATCGAGAAGGAAAACAAACGTCCTAAGCACTCCCGATCGCAATCGACCAAGTCCGACCAAGCCGCTTGCACCGCGCAACGACATGGTCCGAACCAACCAACTCAAACTCGACTTCCTAAGCCGATGTCAATTACTCATCATACACATGGGATGACCTCACATGGTCTCTCAATCTCCCCCTTGATGAGTATATTGACAAACACCGAAAAAGCATGAAGTTGAGTTTGAAGAATCCAACATGGTCCAAAGAAGAGAATGAAGCAAATGACCATGTCGACAGAAGGAATCGCTAGAGCAACTCAAGAAAGAACAAATTGTTCTCCAAAGCTCTAGAAAAAATATAACACATTTTGGATAAAATGACTGAAGTTTGTTTATTCTATGCATTTAGAGCCATGAGAATTATCCAAAATGACCATAAGGATTACATCAAGCCATAACACATAAATATGTTATCTAGATCATGACAAGATATGTATATGCCAGCTAAACCAAAGAGATGACAATCTGAAATGTAGTGCAATTTGTGAGTAAGTCAAGTCATCAATAAGCAAAGTCTAGCTAGAGACATCCAATGATGATGCAAGCCATGTCAATTAAGCGAAGCGGAACCAAGAAGCTAATATTGAGTCCAAGTAGAGTGCTATATGCTCAAGAGTGAAACATTTGTTCAAGTACTTGGTTCTTTTAGTAGCTTAAGCAAATTGAGTACAAATGATATATTTTCTTTTGAAACTTATGGTCGTTTCCAACCAATGTTTTTATCATGTGCTAGATCTCAAGCCTTATACGACTACTCCAAGCAAGAAGCTTAAGAAGATAGTCTAGGTCATCCAAAACTCCCCTGAGTTCATGCCTAGTGCAATGGCAAGTCGTTTCATGAGAAAGAATTGGTGAAATCGGTTTTTCACACAAAGAGATCTTTTGCTTTTTAACAGATTGTACTAGCTTATGCATCATCAAGAGACTTAAAACAGCTCAAACTAGGGCTCAATAGAGATTCAACGCTCAACTCAGCCTACTAGACATGGCATGGATCATAAAAGGATAGCTCAAGAAAGATTAATCTCGAGTGCTAACATGACAAGTTTTAGTTCAAATTGAGCAAGTTTAATTAACTTATCATGGCACAAGCTAGTTTACAAATATGAAGTCATGATAAATATAGCAAATAAGCATAAGTCATGGTAAGGTGTAAAGCATTTTAAACATATCATCAAAGGATAATAATCAAGGCTCCATGTAATTATATTACAATGCAGAATGACATTCAACAAAATCTAGAAGTTCAAGTTGAGTTATGTCAACATTAAGATCTAGAAGTTCCCAAATGAACTCCCCCTGAACCAAAGCAATAAAAATGAGAAGCTGGCAAAGAAATCAAGGAGGGTAGTCCTTAAAGCATAGACAAGATATAGAGGATAATATAGCTCAGACTAACTCTCATCTACCCCATATGACTCGGGACTATCACCGACGAGAAACACACACTAGAGAGCAACCACGCACTGCCTCACCCGAGGGTGGCCCAACCTCGTTAGAGCCTACAAGAAGTGAGTGAGCTCAACCTAGTGAGATAAGAAACAGCTAATATGCAGCATCCTGAAAGCATAAGATAAGAGTAAGAAATCTAAGTATCTAGACGTGAGAAACACTCTAATCTATGCTAGGAGGACTAACCCAATGCACCCATATGCTAAGCAATCGTAAAGGAGTATGAGCATAATTAATATGATAAAGCAAGAAAGCACAAACTCCCCTCACAACAGTCCATAAGGACAACCACCCCAAGCTCTCCCGCAGAGTCGAAACCGAGAGCTATACATAGGCTTGGTGAAGATATCACCAACCGGTGGTCACTCTCCACAACCGAGCACGATGTCACCCTTCTCTACATGGTCTCAAGAAAGTGATATCTCGATATCGATGTGCTTGGTCCGAGAATGTCGCACTTGTAACACCCCACCTAACATAGGCCCGAAATGCTACTAACTATCCACAATAAAACAACAACTAATATAGGTTACCTAAAATTTCGGCATAACCTCCTTTGTTTATTAACCGATGGCGCTTTAAATAAGCATGAATAGCACAAGTTCTAAATAATGAACGGAAAGATAATATCCAATGATACTAAGTCTTTATTACATTTAACTGATGGAAAATAAAGCTGAACCAATTAAGCTAACAAGCCAACAAGATTATCATGATCGTCTTTATTTCTTATTGAAGGAATAGTGCACGCAACTAAGCTAATCCTTTTGATCCCATATATGTCATTCTCACATTGGTACCTAAAACAAATAAACAACAAGAAGAGTGAGTCCAACGACTCAAAAAGTATAATCAGTATCAAATGCAAGCATGAACATTAACCTCAAGTTAAACATATTACATATGAATTTCATGCTATGCATTATGATCAAAGGCTCCTCTTTCTCATCTCTTTCGATTTTACCGGTGACGCGGAGTGTGCATCCGTCAATGCACACCATGCCTGCACTCGGTGCGGGGATCAATTGCCCACACTCCGCAAGTGTGGGGACCTCGATGCTTGATCACCACATGACCAAGACTTCAACAATTCTCAATATGATGCATATATGTGAATGTATCAACAAGATATCATGCATTCACCATACTACGCATCAACAAATCTCATAAATGCCATAATGTAAACAAAACATAAATAGCATTAACAACTCAGAACATTACTCAAATTCATAAGTAAAGCATTCATAACTCAAACACCACTCGTATCATCACTCAATCACACAGATTAATCATAGCAAGGTTATACTTGCCTCAACCGCGAGAAGATGAAGAACGCGTAGAAGGCACAACCCCAAACCGCTCTCCTCCTGAATATTTAATTAATAATTACTAACATGACAGTAACGGGTTTCTAGGTATAAAATAACAGCAACCCCAATTAACCCAACAATTTATCTCAATTAAATCCCCAACTCCCCTCGGCCAAATCTGCCCAACCACAGACAGCCGACTTCCAAAAAATCATAACTTTCAGTACGTAACTCCAAATTAAGCGTTCTTGGACTCTCTATAAAGATAATTATATTATCTACAAAAACGTAGTTGGGGAGACTCTCTGATTCGGCCATTTACTAACCGATCCAAACCCTTTTTTAAAGCATCCAAATTCACGTTGGACTCTCTGGACAGCGCACTAAAACAGGCATAACTTTCGCCCAGAAACTCGAAATCCGGACTTCTTGACCTTTATAGAAAGCTAAGAAAATTATCTAAAACTTTCCTAACATGAAGAATTTCTGATTCGCAACTATTTCCGTCGCACAAACCGATCTACTAAACTCTGTCCAGAACTACCCCGATCTGCAGAACAGTAGCATAGAAAATTCATAACTTTTGCTACACAACTCGAAATAACGCGTTCTAGCACTCCCTGGAAAGATAATTAAGTCCTCTACAATTTTCTAGAAGAGGTCCAGACCTGAATCCTGACGGATCTAACCCAGAACAGCCGATTAACCCAAACTGTCACGGCGGTCTAGAAAACAGACGAAATCCAACTTGATTAAAACTCATCTAGAGGACCAACGGAGTTACCCTTGACGACACGAGGACGAACACGTCGACGAACACGACGACGAACGATGACGAACACGCTCGTGATCTCCTCCTCTCCTTCCTCCGGATCCACGCGGTATAGCGACGAACGTCGACGACGGCGCTCCGGGGAACAAGACGACGACGACGGCGGCGACGACGAAGACGAAGGCACCACGGCGCAGCGAGGCGACGACATGGCACGGAGAAGACGGCGGCAGCAGGGCGCGACGGCGGCGGGCGCGGGCGGCGGCACGGGCGCGCGGCAAGCAAGACGGCGCAAGCAAGCAAGCGCAGGAGGCGGCGGCTGCAGGAGCAGGGCGCAGGGGTGGAGGCGCAGGGTGGGGGCTGCTGGGGTTTTAAGTGGTGGCCTCCCCTCCCCTCTTGGGCCTAGAAAATCCCACCTGGGCCAAGCCCAAGCCCAGGTTGTCTTAACTTTCCAGAAAACCCCCCCAAAACTCTTTTAATAAATCTTTTCACTTAAGTCCCTCTCTCTATTAACTAAGCAATTAATAAAATATTTTCCGGGGTATTACATTCTACCCTCCTTAAACAGAATTCGACCCCGAATTCTAACTGCAACCACAACAGGAAACAAAACAACCAACTAGAAAAAACACGCACCTGACGTGAACAACGCCGGTGCAGCTCGCGCATCGAGACTCCAGCCCCAAGTTGCCTCCCTCTCGGTGCGATGCACCAAAGCACTTTGACATACAAAGAAAGTCTTATTTCTCAACACTTTTTCTGACCTTTCCAGAATCCGCACTGGCTTGGACTCAAAGGATAGATCTTGCTCAATAATCAAAGGTTCTAGCTCGATGTGAACTTCTGGGTCTCGCAAGTACTTTCTCAACATGGACACGTGAAACACGTTATGCACTCCGCGCATAGCCTCAGGAAGATCCAAACGGTAAGCCAATTTCCCAATCCGTGCTAATATGGTGAAAGGTCCAACGTACCTAGGGCTAAGCTTCCCTTTGGTACCGAACCTCACCACACCCTTGGTAGGAGATACTCTCAAGAGCACCTGATCTCCCACCGCAAACTCCAAGTCCCTCCTTCTCACATCAAGATAACTCTTCTCGCTCACTGCAGGCGCCCAACAAATTCGCCTTATCAAAGCCACTCTCTCAACGGTCTTGGACCCAATCCGGTCCTAAGATCGCCGCCCACCGCTTCCCAAAGAAAGGCGACTGCACTTACGGCCATACAACACTTCAAATGGAGCTGCTTTGATACTAGAGTGATAATCTGTTGTTATAGGCAAACTCGCCAAAGGTAATTGATCCTCCCAACTACCCTTCCAAGACAAAGACACAAGATCTCAAAGATGTCCTCCAAAGTTTGATAGTCCGCCTCACCGTCCATCATCTGGGTGGAAAGCCGTGGTCAACGGGCGAGTGCCCAAAGCACTCGCAAACTCTCCCAAAACTTGAAACAAACTTGGCATCTCTGCCGGAAATTATGGTCTTAGGCACACCATGCAGCCTCACAATTTCCGAACATAAATAGGAGCCGATCACTCATTGAGTTGGTTGTGCGGATAGGAATGAAGTGCGGACTTCTCGAACCGATCCACAACAACCCAAATTATGCCCTGCCTCTCGGCGACCGAGGCAACGCGACCACAAAATCCATAGAAATATCATCTCACGGCCATTGAGGAACCTCCAATGGTCAGCAATAATCCGGCCGGCCTCTTATGTTCACTTTCACTTGTCGACAAATACCACACGAGGCCACATAATTTGCTATATCCACCTTCATCCTTTTCCACCGTAAATTTCGCTCAAATCACGATACATCTTAGTCTCTCCGGATGAATCAGATACGGAGTGCGATGAGCTTCTCTCAAAATGTCATCCTTAACCTCCGCTTTCTGCGGACGCATAAACGCCTTTAAAACGCAATGCCCCGACATATCCATGCCGAAATCCCTTCTTTTCCCATCTCCAACCGTTTACAACCCTCTCAAGCAACCGATCGATCACAGTGTCTCCCTTTTCGCCTCGGTATAGCCGACTCTAAGATCAACGGGTCTCCACTGGCCGCACCGCATAGCGTAAAGATATCCCCATACGATCAAAATCAGCAATCAAACAATCCAGTAGCAGGCGCCGCCTTGCGACTCGAGCATCGGCCACCACATTGGCCTTACCGGATGATACCGAATGGTTAGATCATAATCCTTGATCAACTCTAACCATCTCACCGCCTCAAATTCAGATCCTTCGGGTAAGATGTACTTGAGACTATTGTGATCGGTAAACACGCCACAAGTCTCACCGCATGATAGTGCCTCCAAAGCTTCAATGCAAACACAATCGCAGCCACTCTAAATCATGGGTAGGTAATTGCTTCATGCTTTTCAGTGCCTCGATCGTAAGCCAAAACCTTACCATCTTGCATAAGCACACAACCCACCCAACTCTTGATGCATCGAGAAAACTGTGAATCGCCTCGCTCGAACGGTGAGAACAGGCGGTCACCGCCTTTTCCTTCAAAATCCAAAATGCGCTCACAATCATCGTCCCCACCGAAACCTCATGTCCTTCTCGAGTAAGCTTCGACAAGGGCTTGGCGATGATGGAGAAATCTTGCACAAAGCGCCGATAATAACCGCCAACCGAGGAAGCTCCTCACCTCCTTGACATTGGTCGGCCTCTCCCAATCCACCACTAAAGAAACTTTACTTGGATCAACGGAGACTCCTTTATCGCGATGATGTGACCCAAGAACCCCACCGGGTCACCCGAACTCACACTTCTTGAGCTCAGATAAAACTTATGCTCTCTTAGTGTTACCAACACTTGTCTCGAATGTCGCTCATGATCTCGCTTCGCTCTTGGAATAAATCAAGATATCATCAATGAATACGACCACAAAGTCGTCCAAATATTCATGTAACATCCTGCTCATTGTCTCCATGAAAGCGGCGGGGCATTTGTTAGTCCAAAAGACATAACTTTAAAATCAAAATGCCCATACCTCGTGGAGAACGCCGTTTTCTCAATGTCCTCCTCTCGACGTAAATTTGATTGTACCCGATCGAGATCAATCTTTGAAAATACCTTAGCTCCCTCAACCGATCAAACAAATCCTCGATACGGGTAAAGGATACTTATTCTTGATGGTTAATCGATTGAGAGCACGGTAATCAATACACATGCGCCAACTCCCATCTTTCTTCTTGACAACAACACCGGTGCTCCCCACGAGACACACTCGGACGGATAAGATCCTTTGCCTTCGATCATCCAATTGCTTCTTTAACTCTTCTTGAACCAGTCGAGCCAAACGGTGCGGAGTTATAGAACCGGTCGTGCTCCCGCACCAAGTCAATTCGAACTCCACCGGACGCGAGGTGGCATCCCAGCAACTCTGCTGAAAAACGTCCACGAATTCCCTGACCACCAAATCGCTCTGCAATCAAAGAGGAATTTGGCTTTTCCACAAGGGATAAAAGAAATCCACTCTTTCTCGCTCTACTACTGTGAAAAAGACTAGCCAACACACTGGGTGTACAGGAGGGTGCACTACCCCGAACACTAACTCTTGGCGACGGCGATTGCAAAGTTACCGTCTTCCAAAACAAGATATGACAAAGACGGTAACTATGCAACCAATCCATTCCCAAAATAACATCAAACGGCTCCATCCTCATAACCATCGATTAGCAACAAAATGTTCTCCATCTATGGTAATCGTACAACCCGACGATCGTTGAACTAGAAAGAATTCCACCCATGAATGAACCAAAACAGATCGAGCTATAGACCGCAAACTCAACTCGCCCGACTAGCAAACTCTATGGAAGCAAAAGAGAAAGTAGCTCGGAATCAAATAGAACATAAGCCTCCACCGAGTCCACCAAAAGCGCACTGTCACCACATCGGACGACTGCTCGGCTCACCCGTCGGCAAGGCGTGGGAGATCGACGCTGAGTGCCGGGCGCAGCAACACCTGGATATGGCGGAGCCGCCACCGCAGGAGGAGTCAAGGCGCCATCGCAGGAAACAACGCCGCAGGAGGAGGCGGCCAAAAGTACCGGAGGCATCCCTCCGTGAGAAGGGTAGTGAGACTGGTCGTAAGCAAGTTCGAGTAGGGCAACGCTAGCATCTCGTGACCGACCCCGGAAGAAGGCTGGCTGGCGCCGATCGAGCCGCTCGAATCGGCTCCCACTTGATGATGTCAAGCGGATTACGCTAACAGACCATTGCCTTGTGGCCCTCAGCACCACAATGGCGACAAGCTCCCACCAAACACACTCGCCGCACGATGTCCTCACCACACTTGAAACATTTCATCCTCGACCGGACCGGACGTACCATCGAACAACACCGGTGAAGGACGAAAAGTGGAAGACGCTCGGGACTTGTTGAACTTAGACTTGAAAGAATTCACGACCCCTTGAACTTCTTGTGAACCGCCACACCCACCACCGCCAAAACTCTTCCTCCGACTACTCTCTATACTCTCCGAGTCGCATGACCACCAGTCCCATGCGCCCCTCCCAAGTCGCATCTCTAACTCCATGCCTCTCGCTTGCTCCACGGGGAGCTAAAGTCACTGAGCTCCAAAGCTCCCAATACCGTCGAAACTCCCGCCTAAGTCCTCTGCGGAACCTCTTGGCCTTCTCCACCTCATTGGTAGCCACAAAGGGCAATGGCGGATTATGTTGTGGAATCCCACCTCGCACTCGACAATCGACATCTTGCCACGCTTGTAATCGCTCAATGAAACCTCCATCCTCTCCACAAATGAGTCGATAGAACCTCTTCCGAACCGCCCGAGAACACCTCCCAAGTCGCCGCCCTAAGGCGCTGGATCTAGTGACAGGACTCCTTCCCACCGAGATCCGCCGCCTTCAACCGAAGGCCACAAACCGAGCTCGCCGCTCGATGGTAGCCCCAACACCTCTAGATGTCTCTCTATGTGACGCAACCGCTAGCGAGATCAATCAAGCGCCCCTAGTCCATCGAAGTATCCAACCTCAACGCATTCCATCGATGGCACCCATCACACCCACCGCCGCAAGGTCACAGGAATGACCGCAGCGCGGCTCGGGTGCGGGGGTGGAGACGGTTTCCTTGAACCGTGAAGCAACCTCTTCCTCTCGATCCCACCGGACCGCCTCTCGGCGCAGAATTCTATTCAATCAAGGGGCACACCGGCTTCGTCTCGGCCTCTGCCGCCACGACCACGACCACGGCCTCTACCCTTGCCATCTCTATATAACATAAATAAATATAGAGTCACACATGACACACAATTAATTATCGAAACAAGAAGAATGATACAGATGCGATGCAAAACCCATCCCCATCTATCAGGTACACGTGTGTCAAATTTAATATTTTCACTACCACGGACCTCAAACCGCTCGATACCAATCAGAATACCCCACCTAACATAGGCCCGAAATGCTACTAACTATCCACAATAAAACAACAACTAATATAGGTTACCTAAAAATTTCGGATAACCTCCTTTGTTTATTAACCAGATGGCGCTTTAAATAAGCATGAATAGCACAAGTTCTAAATAATGAACGGAAGATAATATCCAATGATACTAAGTCTTTATTACATTTAATCGATGGAAAATAAATCAACCAATTAAGCTAACAAGCCAACAAGATTATCATGACCGTCTTTATTTCTTATTGAAGGAATAGTGCACGTGCAACAAAGCTAATCCCTTTTTGATCCCATATATGTCATTCTCACATTGGTACCTAAAACAAATAAACAAACGACAAGAGTGAGTCCAACGACTCGGCAAGTATAATCGTATCAAATGCAAGCATGAACATTAACCTCAAGTTAAACATATTACATATGAATTTCATGCTATGCATTATGATCAAAGGCTCTCTTTCTCATCTCTTTCGCATTTTACCCAGACGCGGAGTGTGCATCCGTCAATGACACTCCATGCCTGCACCCTCGAGTGCACAGGACAATTGCCCACACCCGCAAGTGTGGGGACCTCGATGCTTGATCACCACATGACCAAGACTTCAACAATTCTCAATATGATGCATATATGTGAATGTATCAACAAGATATCATGCATTCACCATACTACGCATCAACAAATCTCATAAATGCCATAATGTAAACAAAACATAAATAGCATTAACAACTCGTAACATTACTCAAATTCATAAGTAAAGCATTCATAACTCAAACACCACTCGTATCATCACTCAATCACACAGATTAATCATAGCAAGGTTATACTTGCCTCAACCGCGAGAAGATGAAGAACGTAGAAGGCACAACCCGAAAACCGCTCTCCTCCTGAATATTTAATTAATAATTACTAACATGACAGTAACGGGTTTCTAGGTATAAAATAACAGCAACCCCAATTAACCCAACAATTTATCTCAATTAAATCCCCAACTCCCTCGGCCAAATCTGCCCAACCACAGACAGCCGACTTCCAAAAAATCATAACTTTCAGTACGTAACTCCAAATTAAGCGTTCTTGGACTCTCTGTAAAGATAATTATATTATCTACAAAACGTAGTTGGGGAGACTCTCTGATTCGGCCATTTACTAACCGATCCAAACCCTTTTTAAAGCATCCAAATTCACGTTGGACTCTCTGGACAGCGCACTAAAACAGGCATAACTTTCGCCCAGAAACTCGAAATCCGGACTTCTTGACCTTTATAGAAAGCTAAGAAAATTATCTAAAACTTTCCTAACATGAAGAATTTCTGATTCGCAACTATTTCCGTCGCACAAACCGATCTACTAAACTCTGTCCAGAACTACCCCGATCTGCAGAACAGTAGCATAGAAAATTCATAACTTTGCTACACAACTCGAAATAACGCGTTCTAGCACTCCTGGAAAGATAATTAAGTCCTCTACAATTTTCTAGAAGAGGTCCAGACCTGAATCCTGACGGATCTAACCCAGAACAGCCGATTAACCCAAACTGTCACGGCGGTCCAGAAAACAGACTAAATCCAACTTGATTAAAACTCATCTAGAGGACCAACGGAGTTACCCTTGACGACACGAGGACGAACACGTCGACGAACACGATGACGAATGACGACGAACACGCTCGTGATCTCCTCCTCTCTCCCTCCGGATCCACGCGGTATAGCGACGAACGCCGACGACGGCGCCTGGGAACAAGACGACGACGGCGGGCGACGACGAAGACGAAGGCACCACGGCGCAGCGAGGACGACGACACGGCACGGAGAAGACGGCGCGGCAGCAGGGCGACGGCGGCGGGCGCCGGCGGCGGCCACAGGCAGCGCAGGCGGCAAGAAGACGGCAAAAGCGGAAAGGCGCAGGAGGCGGCGGGCGCAGGAGCAGGGGCGCAGGGGTGGAGGCGCAGGGTGGGGGCTGCTGGGTTTTAAGTGGTGGCCTCCCTCCCTCTTGGGCCTAGAAAATCCCACCGGCCAAGCCCAAGCCAAGGTTGTCTTAACTTTCCAGAAAACCCCCCCAAAACTCTTTTAATAAATCTTTTCACTTAAGTCCCTCTCTCTATTAACTAAGCAATTAATAAAACATTTTTCGGGGTACTACAGCACTGGGTTCTTAGCAATGCTAATCGCAGAAGTGTTATCGCAGAAGAGCGAACACGATCGATAGCTAACCCAAAGTCCCACGTAGTCGAGACCATCCAGCACTTGGCTACAAAGAATCGGTCAGCAGAACGCATTCTAAACCTCTGCGGTGGGCGTGTAACACCGATCGCTTCCTCAAGACCAGAAACGAGAGAAGTGCCAATGAACCGGCGGTGCCGAAGTGCTCTTCCTATCTATCCTACACCAAAAGTCTCGCATCCGAATGAACTGGCAGGAGGTCACGAGTGTACTTGCCTTGATACAGAAAAGTACCTTCCCGAGTCTGCTTAATCTGGAAGCCAAGGAAGAAACTCAACTCGCCCATCATGCTCATCTCAAATTCTGAGCTCATGGCATCGGAAAACTGGGAGACGAGAGCATGCGAGGAGCCGCCAAAGATGATGTCATCCACATAGATCTGGACGAGTAGGAGGTCATTGCCATGCCGGCGGATGAACAATGTCTTGTCAACTTTACCCATATCGAAACCATGACTCAATAGATAGGACTTAAGCCTTTCATACCAAGCTCTAGAGGCCTGCTTAAGTCCATACAACGCTTTGGAAATCTTGTAGACATGGTTAGGGTATTTGGGGTTTTCAAAACCAGGAGGCTGTCTCACATAGACTTCTTCCTTAATAAGGCCATTGAGGAAGGCACTCTTGACGTCCATCTGGTAAAGCTTGAAACCCTTAGAAGCTACAAAGGCAAGCATGATTCTAATGGCCTCAAGTCTAGCTACAGGGGCAAAGGTCTCCTCGAAATCTAGACTGTGAGACCATGTGCAGGTCACCCCATGGTTGTGATGAGTAATTGACTCTTGATCTAGGAAGATTGAGTTTGGTTTTGAGGTTTGAGTTGGCTCTGCAAAGTCGTAAGTCTTAAGATTGGTCGCCAGATCGCCACGACTATGTTGTCCAAGGCCGGAAGGCGCGACCACTCCGCCATGCTCAAGGCCACCGGAAAGTTTACGACCACACCGTCGGTGGTCGGAAGCCAACCGAACCGTGCGACCGCTTTGGAACCGGTCGGAAAACGTCGTCACGACCATTATGGGCGTGGTCAAGTCTTCGGGTTATTTACGACCACGCCGCGCCTCTCTCAGAGATTTGACCGTGGTCGGAACTCTATCGGGATCACTACGACCATGTTACGGCATCCTCGGCAAATTTGACCGTGATCTAAGTCGTTCGACCTCATTGAGCGTGGTCGGAAGTCACCAAGGCGTCAGTCGACCTATTTGATCGTGGTCGGAGCCACCGGACGGCATACGCCCACGCTGAGCTTAAATCAAGAACCACCCGGGTAGCGTCGACCACGCCAGGAGTCTACGGCCACGCTGGCCATGGTCGAGGCCTCGTGGTCATTTACGACCACGCCAGAAGTTTCGACCGCGTTGGTCGTGATCGAAGCTCGGCGCTAGGGTTCTCGACCCGCTGGTCGTGGTCGGTAGGTCGGCGCTCAGAAGTCGACCACGCCAGGCGCTCAAGCTCGACCACGATTGTGACATTCGGCATCGACCACGCTGGCGCGGCCGGGCACTCGGTGGTTCGACCACGCCAGAGTACGACCACGCCAGGATCGGAGCCTCGACCACGCCTGCGGTCGACCACGTTGTACCGGTTGGAGTATCGACCACGTTGGGTGCTAGGGTCTTCGACCACGTTGAGTGGTCAGTGCATCGACCACGTTAGCGCGGGTTTGAACGTGGTCGGCGATGGGGCTAGGGTTTACGACCACGCCAGCGATCGGGCCAACCACGTTGTTTGATCGGTGCGCGACCACGCTGAGCGATCGGGAGTGCTCGACCACGTTATGGCACTAAGGGTTTACGACCACGCCAGCGATCGGTTGTTCGACCACGCCAGGCGGTCGATTCGACCACGTTGTCGGCAGAATGACCGTGGTCGGCTGAGTTCATTCAAACCGGTCGTATGAGCCCATTTGATGTCCGATTTTGTTGGAACTTGGTCGTATGGATTCATAGTGATGCCGTCGACCTTGTGGACTCATTGGTTCATCTTTTTGACAAGGTCTTGCTGTAATCTAAATTCTGTGCAAAAGACTTGAGCTCGGGTTGAGCGGTGCGAGTTTGGTTTCTCCGCTTGAGCGGTGGTCGTAGCAAGCTACGTGGTGGTCGAAAGATTGTGTGCGGTCGTAGGCTACAAGAAGGTTCTGATGGGCTCGAGTGTCTCTGGTTGGTGCAACAGAGTGCTCGTATGAGGTCTAGACTTTGTGCGATAAAGTCGTAGCAAGCTAGCGATGGTCGTGGCTTGTGTCTGCATGGTCGTAACGAGCTTTGAAGAGGTCGTGATGAGATGCTGTGTGGTCGAAGGAAGCAGGGGAGTCTTCCAGGGCTTCGACCACTTCTTGAGGTGTGCTTTTGAGTGGTCGTAGGGAATTTACGACCAGGTGTTGTGCTGTGATACTTGTGCCGATTGATGGTCTGTGTGCATTGAGCGGTGCTATGTGACGGTTTTCTTGTCTATGTGGTCAGCAGGACTTGAGCTATTTCATGGTGAGGCGTGGGAGGACCGGACTAGGCACAGGAGGTGTTGAGGTCCGACGGTCGGAGACGCCAAGATGATCGAGGCTGGCCGAGGTGGTTGCGGCCGAGACGAGGAACTGAGCTCGAACTGCCAGAGCCGAGCACGACGGCAACAACGAGGAGGACCAGGACTAGGCTCAGGGAGGAGCTGAGGTCCAGATGGTCAGGAGGTTGGGTGCGGTCGTGTGCGGTGGAATAGACCGAGACTAGACTCGGAGGAGCCTGAGGTCCGATCGGTCGGCTGCATGATCCCGAGATGCCTTGGTGAGGCTTAGGAGGTCGGGACTAGACAAGGGAGTTGTTGAGGTCCGCACGACGTGGAAAAGCCAAGAGGACGTGTCGTGCGGTGGTGACAAGATGGACAACAAAGCGGTGGAGGAAGCTTCCGGGAAGGCAGCAGAGTGGCATTTTGGAGAAATGGCCAAAGGCTGCAAAGGGAAGCTGTGTCTCTGCGAAAGCAGTGGATTCTGTTGGAGCTAACGGGCAAAGTGCGGTCTGTTGGGATAGCAGCAAAGCATTTGAGTTAGCGGGCAAAGTGAGTATTAAAACCCGGTGTTAGGTGGGGTTTACTGTTATCCCAGTGTGGACTAATGGATGGATCCATTAGGGTTAGTCTCGGGTGTGAGGCTATAAAAGGGAGAGGGGAGGCACGAGAATGTTTGAGTTGGACGGCTGGGCCTTGGAGGCAGCCGCCTCTCCCTCCCTTGGGAGTTTGTCTGCGTGTGTTCGCTCTAGGGTTAGAGCTTGCCCTCTCGAGGGGAGTGGCTGTTGAGAGTGAGCCTGTACGGGAGAAGCAAGCAGTGTGTGTGCTTGAGCTCCTGCGTTTGTGTTCTTTCCTTTATCCAATTGCGTATGGGGACTCATTTCTCTATATCTACCTTTGAGTTATTTTGTTTGAGATATTTTGATCGCTCGGTTCTGTTCTTTCTTTGTTCTCTGGTTTGATCTGTCTTATCATGTTTTGAACTGGGTTCCTTTTCCGTAGTCTCGCTTTTGTTTTGCTCGAATCGATTCATTCTCTAGACCACTTGGTCAGTTCATTCCCAGAGCAAAAGTCGAATCGAGAAGAGTTTGTGTTTTCGTTGTGCGCCTCAAGTTGCTCGCTTAGAATTCGACCATGCCGCTCTTTCCAACCATAGCAAAGACTTCGATCTTCTTGGTAATTTATCTTCCGTGAGGATGTTAACTCTCTGTCGTCAGAAAGATCTCTTCCTTTTGTTCTGAGGTTAGCAAGTTTTACGGATTTTTGTCTTTGCGATCGTATGCCGGGCGCCTGCTTTTCGTTCGACCATGTAGTAATTACTATTCGCTTTGTTGTCGGACACGACTATCTTCTCGTGGTCGATTGACTTCTCGGCTTCTAGTGTTCTCGACCAAGGCATCGATTGACCACTAGTTGGCTTTCGACTACGGTGTCACGTAGCGCACCATAACTACTCTCTCCGTTGTTAGATCGTATTTCACCATTCATTCTTGATTCGACCACGCTCGTCATTCGATCACCGTCGCTACGATCACGCATTCGATCACGGCGACGCTTTACCGCCTCCGTATTTCTTCTGCCAATATTTATCTTTGACTGTCTCTCTCGGATTTCTAGTGAGCATTTGATCTTTGTCTTCATAGCTCCCTAGCTATTGGAGAAAAGATCGGTGTGAATTTTTAGAGAGTTTTTGAAGGCACCATTCACCCCCCCTCTGTTGCCATTTCGGTCCTACAATTGGTATCAGAGCGAGGTTGGCTCTGAATTGGATCTTAACCGATCTTGAGCATGCAACTAGTAGGGAATCTTGTGAACTTTTCTTTGAATCTTTTGGGGTGGTTTTGCTATTGATGTCCTTTGAGACAAGAGGCTTGATTTCGCTAGAGGATGATTTTATTTGCAAGAAACCACAAGTGTGAGCTTTGTGGTACATTCTTGTCCTTTGGTTAATCAAGTGCCAGGAAGGAGAAAGCCTTGGAGAACACACGGATGATAATGATAAGGACGAGCGTCGACTTATCATGAGCAAGGTAAAAAAAAACTTATTATGACCTTGGCCTTGTCCAAGATGAATATACTTGCTCTTCGAGATATTGTGAGGTGCCTAGATTATAAATTGCTAGATTGTTCTTGCTAGGTTGAAATCTCATTTCTCATGTGTAGGTTGTGAGTCTTTCTCGTGAGATTCGGTGAAAATTTAATTTCTACTTGAATGTTAAAATATGCAAATGAGAAATTAAAACTTTGACTCACCGCACTTGTGTAGAGGAGTGTGAGCTACTAGAGTGTAGTAAACCGGGTTCCTCTGGCGTGTCGTCGTTATAGTCGTAATGCCTTACGACCACAACTTGACTTCTCGACATAGTCGTAGCTGCATACGACCATGTCTGCTGGCGGACACTTCCGCTTGTTACCGTGGTCGAAAGTCCCTACGATCACGACTGCTGGTTCTGAGCGCCTGGCCGCTCGATTGTCGTGGTCATAACTGACTTACGACCACACCTGCGATTCCCACCGTGGTTGTAACGACCAATGACCACATCTCTGGCTATAGTCATTCAAGACTACGCCTCGTGCTATGACCACGCTCATTTCTTCTCGGCCGTAGTCGTAACGTAACGACCACTCCTTTTCTCACGAGTGATCGTGTGTCAAGTCTTGGAAGCCCAAGCATTTGCTTACTAACCCTTCGGGATCCAAGACTTGGGCACTTTGTTCTTGTCATTCGTAGGTATCCAGACGCGAGTTGGAGAACATGGATTTGATTGGGTTTTGGTCTTTTGCTTCATCATGTGACCAGAACATTCATTGGCTCTCCAATTGATGGCCTCCAAGAGGCATATGCTCTCACGTTAGCGTCCACACCTACTTTGTGAGCTACTCTATACCCTCATGCCCTTATACTCATGTTTGACCATATTGGCATGTTGTGCTTGTTCATGTGCTCACTTGTACCATCTTGGCATGTTTTCTCTCAATGCTTTCATGTCATGCCTTTATGTGTATGTCGCTAAGTATCCATGCACCTTGTTGTATTTGTTAGATGCTTAAGCTTTGACTTGACTTCATGAGCTAAGTAGAATGTGTGCATTGGAAGTCAAGTATCATCATGACCTTGTGCTCGTAGTATCTATCATGGTTCACATCTTGCTCCTTATGTTCATTCATCATTATTTATACATGTTAGCATACTTTTCATGATGTTGATTTGCCATGTTGTTTGTCTACATGATGTACGATATGTATGGACAAGATGAGCTTGAGTATATCTTGGATAGTTTCTACGTGTCATGATGGTGCGTTTATTCATGCCTTTGTATCTTTTCTAGTATACATGCTTTTATCCATGCTAGCATATGCTTCGTGACTGCCTGCCATCCGCTATGTATGGTTGTGATTTATTGTGATGCTTGTATACTTTGATCTTATTGATGTTATGGCATGAAATAAATTGTATGACATCTTGGTAGCATTAGTCTGTGCTTATGCTTAGATATCATGAGATTTGTGGTTAGGTCACAAGCTTCTTCTAGTATTGGGTGGCTCTAGGCTTCTTGCTCTAGATGCTTTTGATGAGGGCTAGATTGAGCTTGTGGCGGTGCGTGTTCTCATACATTTGTAATGCTACCGATTGTGGTCATTTGTCTCAAGATCGGATCCATGCCTCGTATTATTTACCCCAAGATTAGGACACCAAATTGCTCCCCTATGTTTAATCCGCAGTTATGAATGAGGGAGAGTGGTGCAGTGCTTCTGACCGCTCCACGGTCTTTATGACCACGCCGTAGTTTCTCGACCACAAGATGGACTCTGGTGAACCCATACACGACCATGAGCCTGATTCGACCGCGACTACGATCTGGACTCAATTTGATTCATCTGCGACCATGGACTCATCTACGACCTCGCCACGGACACATATTCGACCTCGACCACTACAACAACCTCCCGAGCAACTCAGTAGAGGTTTGCTCCTGTGATCTTTAGTGTTCTCGCTTCCGCCACTCGGCTTTGCATAGTATATGTCCTCTAGTGGTAGGAAGGGTCGGTTTGGTCGAGGGAGCTAACTCTAGGTGATGTTGTCTCATTCACACCTCTCATCCAAATGGTTCTCTAGGATTATTTACTACCTAGTTTGGGCTTTGGTTCTCTAGGATTCTCTTCTACCTAGGTTGAACTTTTCTTGGCCACTAGAGTCTTTTGCATTGACATAGTGTGCTTTTGCCCGTGGTATGAGGTTATAGACTAGAGACCATGAGGATGGGATGTGTTTGGGAATCACCTCCTTGAGCTAGAACCTTCTCTTTCTGGATTTTGTGCCAAATTTCTTGGTTCTTCTCTTTTTGCCTTCTCTAGGGGGAGTTGGATCCTTTCTGTCTATTCGGGCTATGTTTGAGGGGAGTTCATCTCATGTGCATTCTTTTGTTCAATAGTGCGTCACATTCACATGAATGCCTGTATGTCTTGGAGCCACGAATATTATCTTTATGTGACATGATATCATGATTTATATCTTGCCATGTCTTGTGATAGCTTGATTTATCATGCCCTTCTATGTGTTGCTTAGCTCTTGCCATACTAGCTTAATTAAATGTGAACAACTTGAATCAAATCATGTCTTGTTCAATCTTGTGAATAGTCTGGCTTTAGTGATCCTCTTTTGATTCAGGCCATGTCAAATAGGCTAAGTTGAGTCTTGAATCTGTTTTTGAGATTTAGATTGAGCTAAGTTAGTTCATTAGTGATGCATGAGTTAAGTCTTAACTCTTTGTTCATGAACTAATTCAAGTAAATGCAAAAAGATCTCTTTTGTGCAAAAAAACCGATCTCACCAATTCTTTCTCATGAGACGGCTTGCCATTGCATTCGGCATGAACTCGGGGAGTTTTGATGACCAAGATCACCTCCTTAAGCTTATTGCTTGGAGTGATCGCATAAGGCTTGAGATCTAGCACATGGCTATGAAAACAAAAATTCTTGTGAAAATGGTTGAAACCAACCATGAATTTCTGATAAAGGCCAATTGTGCTAATTTTGCTCAAATATTCTACAAGTGGTATCCAAAGTACTACAAGTAATGAATTACTTGTGTTATCTAGTGCTTGAACAAAATGTCTCATTTTTGAACTTATAGCACTCTAAATTGACTCAACTATAGCTTCTTGGTTCCACTTAGAATATTGACATGGCTTGACTCACTTTTGGATACCTTCTTCTAGACTATAATCTTGAGTGACTCGACATGCTAATCAAACCATTTAATTTAAAGATCATGACTTATTTGGCTTGAGCTTGGCAATAGATAGTTTGTTATGATCTAGATAACATTGTCACCGTTTATGACTTGGTATAATTTTCTGTGAAGTCACTTTAGATAATCTTCATGGATCCTTTTGCTTAAAAATGAATTAATTTTGATCACCCCATTTCTTTCATGCTCTATGTTTCTTCCTTGCATCTTGATGACTTTATTGCCAAAAGGGGGAGAAGGATAGAGAAAAAGGCATTAAGGGGTGCAAAAGGCATTAAAATGGGAAAATGCATTAAGGGATAGGAGAAGGATAAAAGGCATTAAGGGGGAGAATGCTTGGTCATCTTGCTATGAAAATGGTCAATTGAGAAACTGCTTTTTGGACTATGAGCAAGATTGGACTTCTTGTGTGATTTGGAGTTTCTGTAGAAATTTTGATCTTTCTCTGTCTGCTCCATTTCATTCTATGTCAACATGGTCTTGAGTCCCTTCTTCATTCTTTTAGACCATGTGTGGCTTTTGCTTCTTTCTTTTCTTCTTTTCAAAACAAACTCATCTTCATGCCTTTTTCAGTGTTTGTCAATATACTCATCAAGGGGGAGATTGTGAGACCATGTGCAGGTCACCCCATGGTTGTGATGAGTAATTGACTCTTGATCTAGGAAGATTGAGTTTGGTTTTTGAGGTTTGAGTTGGCTCTGCAAAGTCGTAAGTCTTAAGATTGGTCAGCAGACTGCTTACGACTATGTTGTCCAAGGTCGGAAGGCGTTTACGACCACTCTGGCCATGCTCGAAGGCCACCGGAAAGTTCTGACCACCTTGTCGCTGGTGGGAAGCCAACCGAATCCGTCGACCGCTTTGGAACCGTCGGAAGCCGTGACGTCGTCACGACCATTATGGGCGTGGTCAAGTCTTCGGGTTATTTACGACCACGCCGCGCCTCTCGGTGATTTGACCGTGGTCGAACTCTATCGGGATCACTACGACCATGTTACGGCATCCTCGGCAAATTTGACCGTGATCTAAGTGTTTCGACCTCATTGGCGTGGTCGGAAGTCGGTAGGGCGTCGTACGACCTATTTGATCGTGGTCGGGAGCCAGCCGGACGGCATACGGCCACGTTGAGCGAAATCAAGAACCGGTAGGGTGGCGTGCGACCACGTTGTGGAGTCTACTGCCACGTTGGCCATGGTCTGAGGCCTCGTGGTCATTCGACCACGTTGTGAAGTTTCGACCGCGTTGGTCGTGATCGGAAGTCGGCGCTAGGGTTCTCGACCCCGTTGGTCGTGGTCGGTGGTCGGCGCCGATGAAGTCGACCACGTTGGGCGCTCAAGCTCGACCACGATTGTGACATTCGGCATCGACCACGCTGGCGCGGTTCGGGTGCTCGGTGGTTCGACCACGTTGTGAGTACGACCACGTTGTGGGATCGGAGCCTCGACCACGTCGGGCGGTGCGACCACGTTGTGCCGGTTGGAGTATCGACCACGTTGGGTGCTAGGGTCTTGACCACGTTGAGTGGTCGCGCATCGACCACGTTAGCGCGGGTTTGAACGTGGTCGGCAGTCGTGGCTAGGGTTTACGACCACGTTGTAGCGATCGGGCGTCAACCACGTTGTTTGATCGGTGGTGCGACCACGTTGAGCGATCGGGAGTGCTCGACCACGTTATGGCACTAAGGGTTTACGACCACGTTGTGCGATCGGTTGTTCGACCACGTTGTGGCAGTCGAATTCGACCACGTTGTCGGCAGAATGACCGTGGTCGGCTGAGTTCATTCAAACCGGTCGTATGAGCCCATTTGATGTCCGATTTTGTTGGAACTTGGTCGTATGGATTCATAGTGATGCCGTCGACCTTGTGGACTCATTGGTTCATCTTTTTGACAAGGTCTTGCTGTAATCTAAATTCTGTGCAAAAGACTTGAGCTCGGGTTGAGCGGTGCAGAGTTTGGTTTCTCTGTTTGAGCGGTGGTCGTAGCAAGCTACGTGGTGGTCGTAGCAGTATTGTGTGCGGTCGTAGGCTACAAGAAGGTTCTGATGGGCTCGAGTGTCTCTGGTTGGTGCAACAGAGTGCTCGTATGAGGTCTAGACTTTGTGCGATAAAGTCGTAGCAAGCTAGCGATGGTCGTGGCTTGTGTCCGCATGGTCGAAC
The DNA here is from genome assembly GCA_036346245.1 of Bonia amplexicaulis. NCBI lineage: Eukaryota > Viridiplantae > Streptophyta > Magnoliopsida > Poales > Poaceae > Bonia > Bonia amplexicaulis. The sequence goes on along the minus strand of JAYGGG010000417.1, from coordinate 81,430 downwards.
GAGCTTTGAAGAGGTCGTGATGAGATCTTTGTGTGGTCGAAGGAAGCTGGGAGTCTTCCGGGCTTGACCACTTCTTGAGGTGTGCTTTTGAGTGGTCGAGGGAATTTACGACCGGTGTTGTCTTGTGATACTTGTGCCGATTGATGGTGCAGGTGCATTGAGCGGTGCTATGTGACGGTTTTCTTGTCTATGTGGTGCAGGACTTGAGCTATTTCATGGTGAGGCGGGAGGACCGGGACTAGGCACGGAGGTGTTGAGGTCCGACGGTCGGAGACGCCAAGATGATCGAGGCTCACGAGGTGGTTGCAGTAGGAGACGAGGAACCTGAGCCGGGCTGCCAGAGCCGAGCACGACGGCAACAACGAGGAGGACCGTGACTAGGCTCGGGGAGGAGCCGAGGTCCGATGGTCGAGGTTGGGTGCGGTGGTGTGCGGTGGAATAGACCGAGACTAGACTCGGAGGAGCTCGGAGGTCCGACGGTCGGTTGCATGATCCCAGAGACAGCCTTGGTGAGGCTTAGGAGGTCGGGACTAGACAAGGGAGTTGTTGAGGTCCGTAACGACGTGGAAAAGTCAAGAGGACGTGTCGTGCGGTGGTGGACAACATGGACAACAAAGCGGTGGAGGAAGCTTCCGGGCAAGGCGTGAGTGGCATTTTGGAGAAATGGCCAAAGGCGCAAAGGGAAGTGTTCTCTGAAGCGATGGATTCTGCTGGAGCTAACGGGCAAAGTGCGGGTCTCATGGGATAGCGAGCAAAGCATTTGAGTTAGCGGGCAAAGTGAGTATTAAACCCGGTGTTAGGTGGGGTTTACGGTTATCCCAGTGTGGACTAATGGATGGATCCATTAGGGTTAGTCTCGTGTGAGGCTATAAAAGGAGAGGGAGGCACGAGAATGTTTGAGTTGACTACTGGGCCTTGAGGCGCCGCCTCCCTCCCTTGGGAGTTTGTCTCAGTGTGTTCGCTCTAGGGTTAGAGCTTGCCCTCTCGAGGAGTGGTCATGAGAGTGAGCTCAGACGGGAGAAGCAAGCGTGTGTGTGCTTGAGCTCCTGCGTTTGTGTTCTTTCCTTTATCCAATTGCGTATGGGGACTCATTTCTCTATATCTACCTTTGAGTTATTTTGTTTGAGATATTTTGATCGCTCGGTTCTGTTCTTTCTTTGTTCTCTGGTTTGATCTGTCTTATCATGTTTTGAACTGGGTTCCTTTTCTGGTAGTCTCAGTTTTGTTTTGCTCGGAGCTGGGATTCATTCTCTAGACCACTTGGTCAGTTCATTCCCGAGAGCAAAAGTCGAATCGGAGAAGAGTTTGTGTTTTCACAGCGCCTCAAGTTGCTCTGCTTTAGAATTCGACCATGCCGTTCTTTCCAACCATAGCAAAGACTTCGATCTTCTTGGTAATTTATCTTCCGAGGATGTTAACTCTCGTCGTAAAGATCTCTCTCCTTTTGTTCGAGGTTAGCAAGTTTTCGGATTTTTGTCTTTGCGATGCGTGCTTTGGGCGCCTGTTTCGTTCGACCATGTAGTAATTACTATTCGCTTTATTGTCGGACACGACTATCTTCTACGTGGTCGATTGACTTCTCGCTTCTAGTGTTCTCGACCAAGTCGCCGATTGACCACTAGTTGGCTTTCATCACGGTGTCACGTAACGCACCATAACTACTCTCTCGTTGTTAGATCGTATTTCGACCATTCATTCTTGATTCGACCACGCTCGTCATTCGATCACCTGTCGCTACGATCACGTGCATTCGATCACGGCAGAACGTTTCGACTGCTCTGTATTTCTTCTGCCAATATTTATCTTTGACTGTCTCTCTCGGATTTCTAGTGAGCATTTGATCTTTGTCTTCATAGCTCCCTAGCTATTGGAGAAAAGATCGGTGAATTTTAGAGAGTTTTGAAGGCACCATTCACCCCCCCTCTGTTGCCATTTCGGTCCTACAATTGGTATCAGAGCGAGGTTGGCTCTGAATTGGATCTTAACCGATCTTGAGCATGCAACTAGTAGGGAATCTTGTGAACTTTTCTTTGAATCTTTTTGGGGTGGTTTTGCTATTGATGTCCTTTGAGACAAGAGGCTTGATTTCGGCTAGAGGATGATTTTATTTGCAAGAAACCACAAGTGTGAGCTTTGTGGTACATTCTTGTCCTTTGGTTAATCAAGTGCCAGGAAGGAGAAAGCCTTGGAGAACACACGGATGATAATGATAAGGACGAGCCGACTTATCATGAGCAAGGTAAAAAAACTTATTATGACCTTGGCCTTGTCCAAGATGAATATACTTGCTCTTCGAGATATTGTGAGGTGCCTAGATTATAAATTGCTAGATTGTTCTTGCTAGGTTGAAATCTCATTTCTCATGTGTAGGTTGTGAGTCTTTCTCAGAGCGGTGAAAATTTAATTTCTACTTGAATGTTAAAATATGCAAATGAGAAATTAAAACTTTGACTCACTGCACTTGTGTAGAGGAGTGTGAGCTTACTAGAGTGTAGTAAAACTGAGTTCCTCTGCGTGTGTCGTCGTTATAGTCGTAATGCCTTACGACCACAACTTGACTTCTCGACATAGTCGTAGCTGCATACGACCATGTCTGCCGGCGGACACTTCCGCTTGTTACCGTGGTCGAAAGTCCCTACGATCACGATCGCCGTTTCTGAGCTGCCGCCGCCGATTGTCGTGGTCATAATCGACTTACGACCACACCGCGATTCCCACCGTGGTTGTAACGACCAATGACCACATCTCTGGCTATAGTCATTCAAGACTACGCCTCGTGCTATGACCACGCTCATTTCTTCTCGACCGTAGTCGAGCAACGAACGACCACTCCTTTTCTGGCGAGTGATCGTGTGTCAAGTCTTGAAGCCCAAGCATTTGCTTACTAACCTTCGGGATCCAAGACTTGGGCACTTTGTTCTTGTCATTCGTAGGTATCCGCATCGCGAGTTGGAGAACATGGATTTGATTGGGTTTTGGTCTTTGCTTCATCATGTGACCGTAACATTCATTGGCTCTCCAATTGATGGCCTCCAAGAGGCATATGCTCTCACGTTAGCGTCCCACACCTACTTTGTGAGCTACTCTATACCCTCATGCCCTTATACTCATGTTTGACCATATTGGCATGTTGTGCTTGTTCATGTGCTCACTTGTACCATAACGCATGTTTTCTCTCAATGCTTTCATGTCATGCCTTTATGTGTATGTCGCTTAAGTATCCATGCACCTTGTTGTATTTGTTAGATGCTTAGCTTTGACTTGACTTCATGAGCTAAGTAGAATGTGTGCATTGGAAGTCAAGTATCATCATGACCTTGTGCTCAGTAGTATCTATCGAGTGGCATTTTGGAGAAATGGCCAAAGGCTGCAAAGGAAGTCGTGTCTCTGCAGCGATGGATTCTGCTGGAGCTAACGGGCAAAGTGCGGGTCTCATGGGATAGCAGCAAAGCATTTGAGTTAGCGGGCAAAGTGAGTATTAAACCCTGTTAGGTGGGGTTTACTGGGTTATCCTCAGTGTGGACTAATGGATGGATCCATTAGGGTTAGTCTCGTGTGAGGCTATAAAAGGAGAGGGAGGCACGAGAATGTTTGAGTTGGACTACTGGCCTTGAGGCACGCCTCTCCCTCCCTTGGGAGTTTGTCTGCGTGTGTTCGCCTAGGGTTAGAGCTTGCCCTCTCGAGGGAGTGGTGTTGAGAGTGAGCACAGACGGGAGAAGCAAGCGTGTGTGCTTGAGCTCCTGCGCTTGTGTTCTTTCCTTTATCCAATTGCGTATGGGGACTCATTTCTATATCTACCTTTGAGTTATTTTGTTTGAGATATTTTGATCGCTCGGTTCGTTCTTTCTTTGTTCTCTGGTTTGATCTGTCTTATCATGTTTTGAATCGGGTTCCTTTTCCGTAGTCTCGGTTTTGTTTTGCTCGGGCGGGATTCATTCTCTAGACCACTTGGTCAGTTCATTCCCGAGAGCAAAAGTCGAATCGGAGAAGAGTTTGTGTTTTCTGTTGCGCCTCAAGTTGCTCATTAGAATTCACCATGCCGTTCTTTCCAACCATAGCAAAGACTTGATCTTCTTGGTAATTTATCTTCCGAGAGGATGTTAACTCTCGTCGAAAGATCTCTCTTCCTTTTGTTCGAGAGGTTAGCAAGTTTTCGGATTTTTGTCTTGCGATCGTGCGCTGGGCGCGCCTGCTTTCGTCGACCATGTAGTAATTACTATTCGGTTTATTGTCGGACACGACTATCTTCTCGTGGTCGATTGACTTCTCGCTTCTAGTGTTCTCGACCAAGCTGTCTGATTGACCACTAGTTGGCTTTCGACTACGGTGTCACAGAACAGACCATAACTACTCTCTCCGTTGTTAGATCGTATTTCACCATTCATTCTTGATTCGACCACGCTCGTCATTCGATCACCGTCGCTACGATCACGTGCATTCGATCACGGCGAACGCTTCGACCGCTTCCGTATTTCTTCCGCCAATATTTATCTTTGACTGCCTCTCTCGATTTCTAGTGAGCATTTGATCTTTGTCTTCATAGCTCCCTAGCTATTGGAGAAAAGATCGGTGAATTTTTAGAGAGTTTTGAAGGCACCATTCACCCCCCTCTGCTGCCATTTCGGTCCCACATAGACCCTCAACCAGGAGTACCCCGAGCTACCGCCTAGCCTTGTTTCAATAACCACACCATCCTCACTCGCTTGTTCTTGAACATCCACTTAGTCCCAATGATATTGTGACCTTGAGGGGGCTCAACAAGCGTCCAGACATTGTTTCTCTCGAAACTCTCTAACTCTTCATGCATGGCATTTATCCAAGACTCGCTCGAGAGAGCATGACAAATATCCTTGGGCTCAAAGAGGCAACAAAGATGTAATGGAGATGTAAAAGTGATATGTCGACTTTGAGTGTGTGACTCGCTCAAAGAGGTCTCCAATCATCCTTTCGTAAGGATGAGCTCGGATATGTCTAGGAGGTCTAGGATGAGATGAAGAAGTGGCCTCTACCTCGTGAGCTGACGAGGTAGGAACAGAGCCACTAGCTCCAGAGGAGACAGAAGGCATGGGCTGATCGCCTCGAGGTGCGGTGGAAGATGGCACCTCAAGGGGTGGATGAGGGACTAGATCGGGTAGACAACCCTCGTCTCCATCGTCCTCATCATCCACAAAGATGGTCTCGGATCGCTCAAGAACACGAGATATCGAGCCTAGTCCCAGGCCCGCCTCGTCAAGGTCACCTCACGTGTCTCTACCATTTTGCTAAACTCGCAGCCTGCACCCTATAAGCCCGCCAAGAAGTCGAGTAGCCTAAAAGATCCCATCACAAGAACGTGACTCGAACTTATCCAGGTTTTCTGACTTCAAGATAAAGCACTTGCATCCAAACACACGAAAATGAGATACACTGGGCTTCCGCCCATACCTCAACTCATAAGAAGTGCGATGCAAGTGTGCCCTTAGAAAAACTCGATTTGAAACATGGCACGCGGTAGCTATAGCCTCAGCCCAAAACTTCCTCAGTGTAGAGTACTCATCAAGCATCGTTCTGGCCATCTCGACCAAGGTACGGTTCTTCCTCTCCACAATGCCATTCTGCTGGGGGACGTATGGAGAAGAGAACTGGTGCTCTACACCTATCTCATCGCAGAAAATCTCAAAGTAGGAATTCTTGAACTCCGTGCCGTTGTCACTACGTGAGAGACCATGTGGTGGTCATCCCGTGTGTATGATGAGTAATTGACATCGGCTTAGGGAAGTCGAGTTTGAGTTGTTTGGTTCGGACCATGTCGTTGCGCGGTGCAACGGGCTAGGTCGGACTTGGTCAAATCTGGTCAAACAGGATTGGGATGCATATTCTGATAATTCGACAGGTTTGTTGATGTTATTATGCTTTCATGTATCGAGCGGTGCTATTTGATGTGTTTCTTGTCTGTGTGGCAGCAGGACGTCGAGGCGAAGTCGTGGCGAGACACGGTGGACGGACTAGGCGCGGTGGCGCCGAGGTCGAACGGTCGAGATGTGTCAAGACGGCGTGGACTCGAGGTGGTTGCGAGGCATGCGAGGCAAGGAGCGGAAGCTTCCGGAAGGTGTGGGAGGGGCAGGAATTTCGCAAAGTCGCACAAGCGGAGATGGCTCCGTTAGGGTTTAGCCGGCGAACGGGTTGGAGACCCGTTAGCCAAGGGCTATAAATAGGTGTTGGGGGCTGCATACCCCCTTGAGGATCACAAAGTCTTTTAGAGAGTTCTTTGTGTGTGTGTGTTCTTCCCAAGAAGCATGTGAGGCTCTTGCTGTTCTTGAGGATTGAGAGGGAGAGGATGGATTGAAAATCTTGTAATCAATCTTTCTTGTTCTATTGTCCATGCACATGGGGACTCCTTTGTATTCATCTCTTTTCAATATGAGAAGGATCATGGTTGTTCTAAGTTTGCTATTTGCCCTTCGATTCTTGACTGCCATTTTCAGATCTTCTGTTCTTTGCTCTCCTTGGCTGATTTCTCTCTGAGTTGAGCTTTTTGGCAGTAACGACCTGGGCAGGAAATAGCAGTAGACTGCATGCAAGGTACTTCTTGGTCTGGCAGATGTGGCCTGCAGTTCGGTTGATTAATAGCAGTCAGTTCAGTTTAATCACCGAATAGCTATTGCGTTTAATTGTGCTCTCAGTTGTTTGTTTCCGGCTGCAGTATGTACCATCAAAAATCTGTTTTCGGCTGACTGCAGTTTGTATGGTCTTTGCTTCCCATATCGAGATGACATTTTGATCTGAATTTATGCTTCTCTTTTCACTGTTTTTCTTTGGATTTAAGTTCCATTTCTTCTACTTGAAAAGAGCTGCATTTCCTCCTTTCTGAACGAAAGAACTAAGTGTAACTTGTCTTGGGGGAGCACATTGATCACGAGATCACCTTCTGTTTTGCTTCTCTATTCTTTAGTTTCTTTAGTCTCAGTCCTTGGTCATCTTTTGGGCAGGAAGTCTCTTTGGACAACAGTTTGTTTGCTTTGTGACTTTTTAGTTTGGGCAGTCCTGATTTACTTTTCTTTTGATCAGCAGTATCAGCTTCTCTGCTGTTTCCTTTTGCAGTTCTAGTACTCCCTGTTCTCTTTTGCGTTTTTCTTTGGTTGGCCAGAGTTAGAGCTTGACTCTTTGTTACTAATCTGTTTGTCTTTACCATTCCGTTCGGCATATCTGTTTCTTCAATTTTACTCAGTATTTTTCGGCTTGGTTTCTGTTTTCTGCCGAGTATTTAGTTGCAGCCGCTGCATGCCTTGTTTCAGCTCAAACCGGCAGGGAATTAGCTGCTGCTTGCTCAAAAATTTTCTGCAGTAATTACAATACCAACAGCGCAGCCTTCTCCTTCTCTGTTCACCTTCTTGTCTTTAGTATTGCTTCTTTTTTCTTTGAAGGTGACTTTGACCATTTTGCATGCAGATCAAACGGTATTATTTTTAGCTGAAATTTTTACTGACCACTCTCTGATTTATGCTAAATTTATTAGTTTCGCATGCGTTCAAGTTTTCAGCAGAATTAATTTTCGGTGAGTTGCTTCGTTCTGCATCTTTTTGAGTAATCAGTGTACGAATTCTCGGGGGCGATTTTTAAAGAGAACGACATTCACCCCCCTCTGTCGCCATTTCCGGTCCTACACTTGAGAGACCATGTGGAGGTCATCCCGTTGTGTATGATGAGTAATTGACATCGGTTTAGTTAAGTCGAATTTGAGTTGGTTGGTTCGGACCCTGACGTTGCGAGGTGTAACGGGTTCGGTCGAACTTGGTCAAACCGGGTCAACATGTTTAGGATGCATATTCTGTTAATGTGACAGGTTTGGATTTAATTATGCTTACATGTATCGAGCGGTGCTATTTGACGTGTTTCTTGTCTGTGTGACTGCAGGACGTCGAGGCGGAGTCGTGGCGAGACACGAGGTGACCGGACTAGGCGCAGGTGGCGCCGAGGTCGAACGGCCTGGATGTGTCAAGACGATGTGAACTCGAGGTGGTTGCAGTCGTGGACAGCAAGGGAGCGCGAAGCTTCCGGAAGGTGCGGGAGGCGAATCGGTAATTTCGCAAGGCTGCTGGCGAGGCAGCTCCGTTAGGGTTTAGCCGTGAACGGGTTGGAGACCCGTTAGCCAAGGGGCTATAAATAGAGGTGAGGGGCTGCATACCCCTTAGGACACTTGAGAGCTCATTCATTCCTTTGTGTGGGTTGTGTTCCTCCCAAGAAGCATGTGAGGCTCTTGGTGTTCTTGAGGATTGAGAGAGTGTGTGTGAGTTCTTGATTCTGCGTTTGAGTTGGGTTCTCAGATGTGTTAAATGGCTGTAGAACAATCTCTATGTAATTGCCCATCTCTTTGATTCAGTATGAGAAACTTTGGGACTGAGTTGATTTGATTTCTGCGATGTTTTTCTGTGTTTGTACTTGATTTGCTTTAGTTCTTCTTGTCTCTGGAGAAGTCTTGTTAGTCTCGTGTTACATTCTCTTCCGAGAGTGAGTGCCTTCGTGACTTCAATTCCCTTGACCAAAAGATGCAAGAATATCAAGCCTTCTGTTGTCAAATGATTTTCTTGTTGAAAAGAGTTTTAGCTTGGGTTTCCTTTTAGTGAGATCTTTACCTGTTGAGAGTGAGAGTCTTATGATCAATAGATATAAGAATCTCAAATGTTTCAAATTTGATTTCACCCCTGCTCGAGGCTTCCCTTTTGGATTTCTTGCTCGTCGATTGCCTTCCTCGTGAGAATTATCTTTTGTTCGCTATCTCCTGCTCACGAGGTCCTCCTACTATTTGGATTGAAGCCTCAATCTTTATCCGAATAGAGAATCATTTGATTGTCCATCCTTTACGCTCCATTGTGTTCTTCGAAATCACTTGTCTGACAAAGTTCGGTGGCCTCTACCACGTATTACATTTGCACGATTGTCCTTCTTCTCGATGTCTTCGATTCGCTTTTGCTTTCTGTTGGGTTTCAGCAAAGAAGGCGTGGTGGCCTTGCCTTCTTCAGATCTCATGATCCTTTTTCAAAAAAAAGCAGTTCTTTACTGCAGTGTTTTCTAGGTAATTTTAGCGACTCTCTCGCTCTTTAGTTGTCTTTCTTTTTCCCTTTTTGAATCTCTTTAGCAGCTTGCTTATCCTTTTGGATAGCTCTCTGGGTAGCAAAGCAATATCTTCTTTTCTTCTTGTCTCTCTCGACGATTGCAAGCTTTAGTTGCCTTTCTTTTATTTCTTTCCCGATCTTTGACGATTTTGCATGCGGATCAAGCGGCAATATTTTCAACCGAACTTTTCTTGACTACTCTCGATTTATGCTGAATTTTTCAAGATTGCATGCTTCCAAATTTCAGCAAGATTAATTTTAATTTTACGTGAGGTGCTTTGTTTTGCATCTTTTGAAAAACAATATACGAATTCTCGGGGGCGATTTTAAAAGAGAACGACATTCACCTCCCCTCTGTCGCCATTTCGGTCCTACAACACTGCAGATCGCTCGTAAGGCACCCTAAGCTCAGCGTAAAGCCTCACCAAAAGACCTCGGAAATGTGAAAACGTCTCATCCTTCGAGGCTAAGAAAACACCCAAGAATACCTCGAGAAGTCATCGACCACGACAAGAACATACCACTTCCCTCCTGCCGACCGCACTCGAGCCGGTCCGACCGTGTCAATGTGGAGCGGTTGTCCGATGCATCGGTCATAGTCACTTGGACCTGAGGGTGAGAAGCGGCAACCATCTTCGGTAGAATTAATTTTCGTGAGTTGCTTCGCTCGCATCTTTTGAGTAATTAGTGTCTGCAATTCTCGGGGCGATTTTTAAAGAGAACGACATTCACCCCTCTCTCGCCATTTCCGTCCCTACATCGGATCGCTCGTAAGGCACCCTTAAGCTCAGCGAAAGCCTCTTGAAAAGACCTCGAAAATGTGAAACGTCTCATCCTTCGAGGCTAAGAAAACACCCAAGAATATCTCGAGAAGTCATCGACCACGACAAGAACATACCACTTCCTCCATTGATCGCACTCGAGCCGGTCCGACCGTGTCCATGTGGAGCAATGTCCGGTGCATCGGTCATAGTCACTGTGACCGGAGGGTGAGAAGCAACCATCTTTCAATGTTAATTTTCGGTGAGTTACTTAGCTCGCATCTTTTGAGTAATCGGTGTCGAATTCTCTGGGGCGATTTTTAAAGAGAACGACATTCACCCCCCCTCTGTCGCCATTTCTGGTCCTACAATTGGTATCAGAGCCGGTTAGCTCTTCTCGATAGATCTTTAACCGGTCTCAAGAGCCATGGCGATGGACAAGTATTCCACCAAGCCTCCTGTCTTTGATGGCCTGGATTACCCCTTCTGGAAGAGCCGAATGGAAACATACATCCAGGCTCAGGGGTATGCCATCTGGAGGAAGGTGAAGGTTCGGTTGTTGTTCTGAGATGAGAACATCAATGCCGGAATATGGTCGATGTTGAGGCAAACGCAAGGGCAAGGAACATCCTCATTCGTGGATTGAGCGAGCGGTTTGATCGCATCTCTCACCGTCGTGCGCCTTCGATATTTGGACGACCCTCGATGCTTACCATGAGGCACCACCCAAATAAAGGCGGTGCGGCAGGACCGCCTTCAGCGAATCTGACAAATTCGAGATGCTTGCCGGTGAGTCCTCGACGAGTGCTTTTCTCGCTTTCACAAGATTTTGAGCAACCTCCGAGCCGTCGGTCTCACATACTCCGACTCGGATAACGCTCGACAAATGCTTTCTGCACTCGATCTTCGGGTTTGGGAGATGAAGGTGACTACCATCAAGGATACCACGGACCTCTCGACCCTGACTCTTGATGCGCTTTACTCGCACCTCAAGACTCACGAGATTGACATAGTCTCGTCGGTCGAAGTCTGTCGATGGCATTAGTCACCGATCCCGCTCGGATCTTCTTCTGCCGAGCCGATATGTGGATTCTCCCTTCTTTGCTCTCGTGACATAGCGATGATCGGTTAGAGCGACTTGGACGACAGCTAGCCCTCCTAGCGTAGATTTTCTCATGCCTATAAGAGGAGGAGGATGGTAAAGAGGAGGTCCTGTGATTTGCTTGAGTGTGGTGGCCCCAACCACATTACGGCAAAGCCCCAAGCCGGGAAGGGCAAACCGACTTGGCGGTTCGGCAAACGACTACATCAACAAGTACCGCAACACGAAGCCCTCGGCACTGTTCAAGGCAAGAAGAAGTTCGCGACTTTGGGAAGGCCAAGAAGTCTTACACGCGTCCTCGCCGCCTTGACGACCTCGACCTCGGCGAGGTGGAGGGATGGAGCGACGACGACGGGATGGGTGATCAAGAACCCAAAGACGACACCAACTTCTCCCAATGTGTTTCATGGCCCTTGAGGGCAAGATCGTGACAACGACCTCTACTCCGACTCGACGAGGTATGTCCCTCCTATGACCAACTAAATGAAGCTTTTCTTAAGTTAGGAGGATTTCATGCTAGATCTAGAGCTAGATGTAGCGAGTTGGAGAAGGAAGTAGATAGATTGTCACGGGAGCTTACTTCACTTATATCTGCTCCCTCCCGTGACGACTGTGATACATGCCCTACCTTGATTGGTGATATGGAGAAGTTAATGACTTCTTATGATAGTGTGACCTCTGAGCTAGATATTCTTAAGGTGGAGAATGTTAGTCTGCTAGCTGAACTAGAAATGACTAGGATTGTTGTTCCTTCATCTACTATTGAGACTGCCTTCTGCACCTCTTGTGAGGATAAGAATAATGCTTTTAGAGGTCTTTACACCTTACTTCTCGATCCGTCCGAGACTTGTGAAAGTTGCAATAATTTAAAGATGAACTTAAAAGGCGCGATCACAAAATTGTTTGAATTATGTGCTTCCTGTTAGAGCCTATTGTTTCTTGTACCAACCGTCCTAAATTAACCTTTGAGCTTGAATCGCTTTCTAAGCAATTTCAAAAGATGGTTGATCATAACAAGAAAATAGTTCAATTTGCTACTAAGGATCTGTTAGCTCACCATGCAATAGTTGTAATAAACTAAAATCAATTGATTGCATTGGATGAAAATGTGTGAAGCTAACTAAGGACATTATAGAAAAATCACATCCTTCTTGTGCTTTACGTCTTTGAAGTGTTGGAAAAGGATAAGGACATGGTAGAGACGTTTAGGAAGAGTTACGAGAACCAAAGGCTAGGATTAGGGCTGCCCCTGTGTCCTCTGAAGCCCTCAAGGTTGAGGTGGCCGTGCATAAGGAGAAATATGCACGTGCTACTCGCTCTTCGCTATTGGTTCTTCTCCTTCCTCTCCTCCTGCTGTCTCTTCTTCTTCTCCTTGCTCTTCTTGCACCTCTCTTTTCGAGAGTGTCATCTTTATGAACACTCTCGAGAAATTTGTAGGAGGCAAGAAAAGCTTAATCTTATTTTAGACCAGTCAAAGATTTGCAAGTTCAATCAGGGTCTAGGATATGATTTCCGTAAGGATGTGAGGAAGCATCCACCGTCGTGCTCGCACCCATAGCAGAGTGTGATTGAGGTCAAGCCCAAGAACAAGAATGTTCAATTTAAATCACGGGCTTTGTCCAAAGGATTTACGATAGCAAGGTGATTTCACCGCAGACTTGACCTCTCGTAAACCATCTCATGCTACGCCTCCTCGGAAGGTGAAGTATCATTGCACCTTCCATCGGAAGGATGGACATTTGATTGACCACCGCTTCAAGCGCCAAAATTGCGCCAAGAGACCGTGTTGAGTCTCTTAGGCGTGTTCGTGGTCGACCCGGACCTTGAGTGCACCTAAGACCAACACGAGGTCTAGGCTTGCTACTGTTGGTAGCTTTGGGCAGCATCGAGGACTTGGTTCTTCCGAGTTTTCTATTTTTCGTTCTCATGCTCCCTCGGGTCGTGACTTCCGCTGCTCGAGGGTAGATCTCGCTTTCCCATCGAGATGCCTACTGCGGCGTGATCGACTTCTTGTTGGGTCTTGCCGACTCGCTCTTCCGTAGCAGTCGGACCCAGCAACAGCTTCAGGTCTGCACACAGACCTTCTGCTTCTTTGAGTGACAGAGAGCGTAGGGTAGATAGAGGTCAGTCGTGCTTGACTACTTCATCTGCTCGACGTGTTACTCAGTATTGGGTGCCAAAATCACTCTTGATTTATCCCAGTACTGAGACTTTATTCTCTGTTTGACTCAGGTTCGCCGGGCAGGGAAGGGAAAGGTTTGGCTTGTAGACTCCGGGTGTTCACGACACATGACCGGAGATTCCGTTGGTTTTCTTCCCTTGCCGTGCTCCGGTGATGAGATGATCACCTTGAGATGCTTCATCTGGGCGTCATCGCCAAAGGTCTTGTCTTGCGTTAATGATTCATTTATTTTGAAAGATGTTGCTTTGGTTAGTAAGCTGCGGTATAATTTGCTTTCGGTCTCTCGACTTCACCGATGACGATTTCGAGGTGAGCTTTAAGAAGAACAAGCGCAAAATTCTTGATTCTTGGTGAGTACGGTTTATGGATTTCTCGTTTTGGGAGGATCTTTCGTGCTGATTTTTCTGAGTCCTCTGGTGATCCTCTTCGTTGTTTGCTTGCTTCTGAGTCCCGCGACCTCTCTTTACGCCATAGGAGACTTGGTCATATTGGATTTGACCATTTGACCGAGTTAGCGGCCACGATCTCATTAGTGGTCTCGCCAAAACTCAAAATGGTCAAAGATCTTGTTTGCGCTCCATGCCGGCAAGGCAAGATGGTTGCCGCTTCTCATCCTCCCATCCAAGCATTACTATGACCGATGCACGGGACACCGCTCCACATGGACACAATTGGACCAACTCGAGTGCGATCGGCAGGAGGGAAGTGGTGCGTTCTTGTTGTGGTCGATGACTATTCGAGGTACTCTTGGGTGTTTTCTTAGCCTCGAAGGATGAGGCGTTTTCACATTTTCGAGGTCCATTCAAGAGGCTTTCGCTGAGCTTCCAAGTGCCTTGCGAGCGATCCGCAGTGACAATGGCACGGAGTTCAAGAATTCCTACTTTGATAGTTTCTGCGATGAGACAGGTGTAGAGCACCAGTTCTCTTCTCCGCACGTCCCACAACAAAATGGCATCGTGGAGAGGAAGAACCGTATCTTGGTCGAGATGGCGGGACAATGCTCGATGAATACTCTACACCACGAAAGTTTTGGGTGAGGCTATAGCCACCGCGCCATGTTTGACGAGTTTTCTCGGGGCACACTTGCACCACTTCTTCACGAGTTGAGATATGGGCGAAAGCCCGTGTATCTCATTTTCGTGTGTTTGGTTGCAAGTGCTTCATTACAAGTCCCGAACCTAGATAAGTTGAGTCACGTTCTTGTGATGGACTCTTTCTAGGCTACTCGACTTCTTGGCGGGCCTATAGGGTGCAGAACTGCGAGTCTAGTAAAATGGTAGAGACACAGGAGGTGACCTTGATGAGGCGGTCAGGGACTAGGCCCGACATCTCGAGTTCTTTAGAGCGATCGAGACCATCTTCGTAGATGATGAGGACGATGGAGACGAGGGTCGCTGCACCGATTGGTCCCTCATCCACCCCTTGAGGTGCCTTCTTCCTGACACCTCAAGGTGATCGACCATGCCTTCGCTATTCCGGAACTAGTGGCTCTGTTCCTACCACGCCGACTCACGGGTAGAGGCCACCTCTTCATCTCATCTGGACCCCTCGGACATATCCAAAATCTCATCCTTGAGCGGATCATTGGAGACCTCTTTGAGCGAGTTACTCGCTCAAAATGCATGTCACTCTTTTGTCTCCATTACGCCTTTGTTGCCTCCTTCGAGCCCAAGGATGTTTGTCATGCTCTATCGGACGAGTCTTGGGTCAATGCCATGCATGAGGAGCTAGAGTTTCGAAAAAACAAGGTGCGACGCTTGTTGAGCCCCCGAGGTCACAATATCATTGGGACCAAATGGGTGTTCAAAAATAAGCAAAGTGAGGATGGGGTAGTCATTGAAACAAGGCTAGACGGTTGCAGGGGTACTCCCGGGTTGAGGGTCTAGACTTGAGGAGACCTTTGCCCTGTAGCTGACTTGAGGCCATTAGAATTACGCTTGCCTTTGCGGCTTCTAAGGGTTTCAAGCTCTACCAGATGGATGTCAAGAGTGCATTTCTCAATGGTTTTATTGAGGAAGAAGTCTATGTGAGACAGCCTCCAGATTTCAAGAACCCCAAATACCCTAATCATGTCTAGAAGCTTTCCAAAGCATTGTATGGATTTAAGCAGGCCCCTAGGGCTTGGTATGAGAAGCATAAGTCCTATCTTTTGAGACATGATTTCGAAATGAGTAAAGTTGACAAGACCTTGTTCATTCGCGGCATAATGACCTTCTTCGTCACTAAATTTATGTCGATGACATTATCTTTGGCGGCTCTTCTCATGCTCTAGTTTCACCGTTCTCGGATGTCATGAGCACCGAGTTTGAGATGAGCATGATGGGTGAGTTGACTTTCTTCCTCGGCTTCCAGATCAAGCAGACTCGGGAGGCTACCTTCTTGCATCAAGGCAAGTACACTCGTGACCTCCTGAGATGTTTCGACATGAGTGATGGAAAGCGGTGTCAACTCCGATGGCTTCTCGGCCACACTTGACCCGTATGAGGACGGCGAGCAGTTGATCAAAAGGAGTTCGAGTATGATTGGCTCTCTCTGTACCTCAATGCCTCGAGACCGGACATACACTTTTTCGTGTGTCTTTGTGCCCGGTTTGGGCTTCTCCTCGCGTATCTCACCGTTAGGCGGTGAAGCGCATCTTTCGATACCTTCGAGCTACCATTGACTTTGGTATCTGGTACTCTTCGTCCTCCTGTCTATCCCTTAGAGCCTTTTCGGATGCAGACTTTGCCGGCTGTAGGATAGATAGGAAGAGCACTTCGGGTTAGACTTCTTACGTCTAGATGCTTAGACTTCTTACTCTTATCTTGTGCTTTCAGGATAGCTGTTTCTTATCTCACTAGGTTGAGCTCACTCACTTCTTGTAGGTTCTAGCAAGGGTTGGGCCACCCTCGGGTAGACAGGGTACGTGTTTGCTCTCTAGTGTGTGTTTTTCTCGGCATTTGTTAGTCACGGAGTCATATGGGGTAGATGAGAGTCAGTCTGAGCCATAATTGTCTCTATATCTTGTCTATGCTTTAAGGACTGCCCTTCTTGTCTTATTTGCCAGCTTCTCATTTTATTGCTTTGGTTCAGGGGGAGTTCAGTTGGGAACTTCTATATCTTAGTGTTGACATAACTCAACTTGAACTAAAATTTGCATCTCATGTTGAGGGGAGTGGATTTTCTGCATTACATTGTAAAATAAATGCATGGAGCCTTGATTATTATCCTTTCATGACATGATTTCATTTATATTACATCTTGCCATGATTTGTGCTTCATTGCTAAATAGATCATGACCTTATATGTGTAGTCAAGTCCTTGCCATGATAGGTTGATTAAAATGCTCAATTTGACCTAATTCATGTCATGTTAATATTTGAGACTAGTCAGCCTTTAGTTATCTTCTTATGATTCATGCCATGTCAAATAGGCTAAGTTGAGTCTTGAATCCTTGTTGAGCGATAGATTGAGCTATATTAGTTTCTTGATGACACATAAGTTAGTACAATCTGATAAAAGCAAAGATCTCTTTTGTGCTGAAAAAAAGCGATCTCACCAATTCTTTCTCATGAGGCGGCTTGCCATTGCACTAGGCATGAACTCGGGGAGTTTTGGATGACCTAGACTATCTTCTTAAGCTTCTTGCTTGGAGTAGTCGCATAAGGCTTGAGATCTAGCACATGACAAAATCTGGTTGAAAACAATCATGAAATTTCAAAAGAAAACATGTCATTTGTGCTCAATTTGCTTAAATTACTACAAGAATCAAGTACTCAAAACAAATTTATCATTCTTGAACTAGTAGCACTCTAGTTGACTCAATACTAGCTTCTCGGTTCCATTTAGCTTATTGACATGGCCTGCATCATTCATGGATACCTCTAACTAGACTAAAATCATGTTTGACTTGACTTGCTAAGCACTTCAACTAAAAATTCATATTATACCTTATTTGGCTTAGCTTCTCTTTACATACATAGTCATGATCTTGGTAGCATACTTGTATATTATGGCTTGGTGTATATTGAGAGACCATGTGGTGGTCATCCTGTGTGTATGATGAGTAATTGACATCGGCTTAGGGAAGTTGAGTTTGAGTTGTTTGGTTCGGACCATGTCGTTGCGCGGTGCAACGGGCTAGGTCGGACTTGGTCAAACCTGGTAAAACAGGATTGGGATGCATATTCTGATAATTCGACAGGTTGTTGATGTTATTATGCTTTCATGTATCGAGCGGTGCTATTTGATGTGTTTCTTGTGCGTGTGGTCGCAGGACGTCGAGGCGAAGTCGTGGCGAGACACGATGGACTGCACTAAGCGCGGTGGCGCCGAGGTCGAACGGTCGGGATGTGTCGAACGGCGTGGACTCGAGGTTGTTGCGAGGCGCGAGGCAAGGGCGGAGCTTCCGGAAGGTGCGGGAGGGGCGAACGGGAATTTCGCAAAGTGCACAAGTGGGAGATGGCTCCGTTAGGGTTTAGCCGGCGTAACGGGTTGGAGACCCGTTAGCCAAGGGCTATAAATAGGTGTTGGGGGCTGCATACCCCCTTGAGGATCACAAAGTCTTTTAGAGAGTTCTTTGCGTGTGTGTGTTCCTCCCAAGAAGCATGTGAGGCTCTTGTTGTTCTTGAGGATTGAGAGGGAGAGGATGGATTGAAAATCTTATAATCAATCTTTCTTGTTCTATTGTCCATACACATGGGGACTCCTTTGTATTAATCTCTTTTCAATATGAGAAGGATCATGGTTGTTCTAAGTTTGCTATTTGCCCTTCGATTCTTGACTGCCATTTTCAGATCTTCTGTTCTTTGCTCTCCTTGGCTGATTTCTCTCTGAGTTGAGCTTTTTGGCAGTAACGACCTGGGCAGGAAATAGCAGTAGACTGCATGCAAGGTACTTCTTGGTCTGGCAGATGTGGCCTGCAGTTTGGTTGATTAATAGCAGTCAGTTCAGTTTAATCACCGAATAGCTATTGCGTTTAATTGTGCTCTCAGTTGTTTGTTTCCGGGTGCAGTATGTACCATCAAAAATCTGTTTTCGACTGACTGCAGTTTGTATGGTCTTTGCTTCCCATATCGAGATGACATTTTGATCTGAATTTATGCTTCTCTTTTCACTGTTTTTCTTTGGATTTAAGTTCCATTTCTTCTACTTGAAAAAGAGCTGCATTTCCTCCTTTCTGAACGAAAGAACTAAGTGTAACATGTCTTGGGGGAGCACATTGATCACGAGATCACCTTCTGTTTTGCTTCTCTGTTCTTTAGTTTCTTTAGTCTTAGTCCTTGGTCATCTTTTGGGCAGGAAGTCTCTTTGGACAACAGTCTGTTTGCTTTGTGACTTTTCAGTTTGGGTAGTCCTGATTTACTTTTCTTTTGATCAGCAGTATCAGCTTCTCTGCTGTTCCCTTTTGCAGTTCTAGTACTCACTGTTCTCTTTTGCGTTTTTCTGTGGTTGGCCAGAGTTAGAGCTTGACTCTTTGTTACTAATCTGTTTGTCTTTACCATTCCGTTCGGCATCTCTGTTTCTTCAATTTTACTCAGTATTTTTCGGCTTGGTTTCTGTTTTCTGCCGAGTATTTAGTTGCACCCGCTGCATGCCTTTTTTCAGCTCAAACTGGCAGGGAATTAGCTGCTGCTTGCTCAAAAATTTTCTACAGTAATTACAATACCAACAGCGCAACCTTCTCCTTCTCTGTTCACCTTCTTGTCTTTAGTATTGCTTCTTTTTTCTTTGAAGGTGACTTTGACCATTTTGCATGCAGATCAAACGGTATTATTTTCAGCTAAAATTTTTACTGACTACTCTCTGATTTATGCTGAATTTATTAGTATCGCATGCTCCAGTTTTCAGCAGAATTAATTTTCGTGAGTTGCTTCGCTCGCATCTTTTGAGTAATCGATTATGAATTCTCGGGGCGATTTTAAAGAGAACGACATTCACCCCACTCTGTCGCCATTTCGATCCTACATCGGATCGCTCGTAAGGCACCGGAAGCTCAACAAAGCCTCTCGAAAAGACCTCGAAAATGAGAAAACGCCTCATCCTTGAGGCTAAGAAAACACCCAAGAATACCTCGAGAAGTCATCGACCACGACAAGAACATACCACTTCCCTCCTACTGACTGCACTCGAGCTGGTCCGACTGTGTCCATGTGGAGCGGTTGTCCGGTGCATCGGTCGTGAGTCACTTGTGACCTGAGGGTGAGAAGCGGCAACCATCTTGCCATGCCGGCATGGGCGCAAACAAGATCTTTGACCATCTTGAGTTTTGGCGGACCACGAATGAGATCGTGGCGCTAACTTCGGGTCAAATGATTAAATCAATATGACCAAGTCTCCTATGCGGAAGGTAAGGTCATGGGACTCGAAGCAACCAAACACCGGAGAGGATCACGGAAGACTCAACGAAATCAGCACGAAGATCCTCCCATAACGAGAAATCCATAAACCGGACTACAGAAGAATCAAGAATTTTGCAGGCGTTTTTCTTAAAGCATACCTCGAAACCGTCATCGGTAAGCTGGGAAACCGATAGCAAATTGTAATGCAGTTTACTCACCAAAGCAACATCTTTTAAAATAAATGAATCATTAACACGCACAGTACCTTTGGCGATGACGCGCCAGACGAAGAGTCTCCGAAGGTGATAGTCTCATCACCTGGAGCTCGGGCTAGGGAAGAGAACCAACGGGAGTCTCCGGTCATATGTCGAGAACAGCCGGAGTCTACAAGCCAAACCTCTCCCTTCCCTGCCCGGCGAGCCTGAGTCAACGAAAGAGCAAAGGCTCAGTACTGGGATAAATCAAAAGAGATTTTGGAACCCAATACTGAGTCACACGTCGAGCAGAAGAAGTAGTCACACACGATGACCTCTAACTACTCTCGCCTCCGCCTCTCAGAAGTAGAAGGTCCGTGAGCACACCAAGTCGTTGTTGGGTTCGACCGCCACGGATAGCGAGTCGGAGCACCGGCAACACGCTGATCTCACCGCGGGTAGCCATCTCGACGGAAGAAATGAGATCTACCCTCAGGACGGTGGAAGTCATGACCAGGAGCGGCACGAGGACCAAAACCAGAAGTCTCAGAAAAACCAAGTCCTCGATGCTGTCCAAAACCATCAGAAGCAACTGAGGCAAACCTGGACCTCGTGTTGGTCTTAGGTGCACTCAAGGTCCGGGTCGACCACGAATCGCCTAAGAGCCGCAACACGGTCTCTACGCGTGATCTTGGCGCACAGAAGCATCGATCGATCAAATGTCCATCCTTCGGCGGAAGGTGCAATGATACCGCCCGAGAGGCGGTAGCATGATGGGGCTTCGCCTTCGAGAGGTCAAGGCTGCAGTGAAATCACCTTACTGTCAGAAATCCCTTGGACAAAGCCCGCTGACTTGAATTTGACTTTCTCGGTCCTGGGCTTAGTCTCGATCACACCTGGTGCTATGGGTCTGAGCACGGCAGGTGGATGCTTCCTTCTATCCTCAAGGAAATCGTATCCTAGACCCTAATTAAATCTGCAGATTTTAAATTGGTCTAGAATAAGATTGAGCTTCTTCTTGCCTCCTACAAATTTCTCGAGAGTGTTCATAAGATACTGACACTCCTGAAAGAGGGAGGTGCAAGAAGAGCAAGGGGAAGAAGGAACATCAGAGGGTAAGAGAGAAGAAGAAGAACCAATAGCAGAGGAACGAATGGCTTGTGCACGCACAGCCGACCCAGAAGGGACAGTCCTACTGCTAGCCAATTGGTTCACGTCGCTAGGCGTCTTTACCGAACCCTCATGCTTTTTCCCAGCACACACATTACAAGCAGATGGTTGCTTCTCTAGTAGGTCCTTAGTTAGCTTCACATATTTTTCATCTAAAGCAATCAAGTCAGATTTTAGTTTGTTACAACGATTGCAAGGTGAACTAACAGGGTCCTTAGAAGCAAACTGAGCCATTTTCTTATTGTAGTCAATCATTTCTTGAAACTGTTTTGAGACAAATTCAAGTTCAGTGGTAAGCTTAGGACAATTCACACATGAAGCAATAGGCTCAAGAAGAAAAGCTTGTAATTCTGTAATTTTATGATCTGCCCGTTTTAGGTTCATCTTCAAATTGTTACAACTTTCACAAGTCTCGGGCAGATCGAGAAGCAATATATAAAGACCTCTAAAAGTATTGTCCTTATCCTCACATGAGGTGCAAGAAGTAGTCTCAACAATAGTAGGTAAAGCAACAACTATCCTACTCATTTCTAACTCAGCAAGCAGACTAACATTCTCCACCTTAATTATATCAAGCTCGTAAGATGCACTAGCATGAGAGGTCCTTAATTTCTCCATGTCACCAAGCAAGGCACATCATATATCACAATCATCACGGGAGGGAGCAGATATAAGTAAAGTAAGCTCCCGTGATGGTCTATCTACTTCCTTCTCCAACTCGCTACACCTAGCTCTAGATCTAGCATGAAATCCTCCTAGCTTAAGGAAAGCTTCATTGTTGGTCATAGGAGGGACATACCTCGTCGAGTCGGAGTAGAGCTCGTTGTCGTGATCTCGCCTCAAGGGCCATGAAGCACATGTCGAGAAGTCGTCGCCGCCATCCTTGCGTTCTTGATCTCCCGTCCCGTCGTCATCGCTCCATCCCTCCACCTCGCTGAGGTCGAGATCGTCGAAGGCGGTGAGGACGCGATGGAAGAGTTTCTTGGCTTTGCTAAAATTGCGAAACGTCTTCTTGCCTTGCGTCTGAGCTGGAGTCTTCGTGTTGCGGTTCTTGTCGGTGTAGTCGTTCTTGCCCGAACCGCCGTAGTCGTTCTTGCCCTTCTCCGCTTTGGGGCGGTTGCAATGTGGTTGGGGCCACCACACTCGAAGCAAATCACGTGTCATCCTCTCTTTCGTCCCTCCTTCTCTTGTAAGCATGAGAAAATTTGCGAGCAAGGAGAGCCAATCGATCATCCGCAGCTACTCTAATCGATCATCGCCGTCACGATGGCGACAAGGGAGAAACCGCAATCGAATCGTAAGAGGGGACCAAGAAGAAACGGGATCGGTGACCAAGGCCATCGACTGTGACTTCGACCTACGAGAGACAATGTCAATCTCGTGAGTCTTGAAGCGCGAGTACACCGCGTCAAGAGTCAGGGTCGAGAGGTCTGTCGTGTCTTTGATGGTGGTCACTTTCATATCCCAAACACGCAGATCGAGTGCAGTGAGCATCTGACAAGCGTTGTCCGAGTCGGGGTACGTGAGACCGACCACTCGGAGGTTGCTCAAGATCTTGTGAAAATGCGCAAACACTCATCAAGGGACTCGCCAATGAGCATTTCAAACTTGTTGTAATCTCGCTTGAATCGGTCTGTCAGCACGCCTTTATTTGGGTGGTGCCTCATGGTAAGCATTGAGGGTCGCCCAAATATCGAAGACGGACGGAAGATGAGATATGCGGTCAAACTCACTACGACTCGGGCCACGGGTTATGATGTTCCTTGCCTTAGCGTTTGCCTCAACGTCGACCATGTTTCCAGGCATTGACGCCCTCATCGGCGAGAGAACAAAGAACCGAACCTTGACCTTTCGCCGATGGCGTAGCCCTGAGCCTGGATATAGGTCTCCATCCGACTCTTCCAGAAGGGATAGTCCATCCCATCGAAGATCGAGGGCTTGGTCGAGTATTTGTCTGTCGCCATGGCTCACAGACCGGTTAAGATCTATAGACAAGAGCTAACCGGCTCTAATACCAATTGTAGGATCAGAAATGGCAACAGAGGGGGAGTGAATGGTGCCTTCAAATAAAAATCCGCCCCGAGTATTCTCACAATTTTCTTCTCCGATAGCTAAAGAAGCTATGAAGAAGTAGAATGGATGATTATTTAAAAAGCCAGCATCCAAAAGAAACTATCTGAGAGACTCCCAAAAACAGTAAGTCACTGTTTGACAACAATCGGCAAATTGGCATAGAAGGATTGAACAAGAAGCTGCTGCCAACCGAAAGGACCACAGACAGCAGCTGCAGCCTAGAGAAAAGCACAACCGAAAGGGGAGAAAAATCAGTCCAGAGCAGCAAATAAAAGAGGAAAGTAAAAGTAGAGAAAGGAGACAAAACTGAAGAAAGCCAGCTAAAAGAAAAAGAAAAGAAGATCACAGCCAAAAGGGAGAAGAAATTGTCTCCGATCCGACAAAGAAAGAAAAGGAGCTGCCCAAAAAAACTGATAAGATAAAATAGTGTACAGCAAGGGACCCTAGCAATTAAAAGAAATAAAGAGCAAATTGTTCTTTGAATCGTAGTTCGATGCAAGAACCAAAACAATAGGAAGCTTCATAAACCGCACCGGCCGAACCAAATAAAGACACTACCGCAGATCAAGATGTACACTGAAAATCAGCAAACCGAATGACTCAATTTCAAGATCGCAAGTCGGTCTAGCACCGATCCGAATGCTGAAAATAAAACCGAGTACAAATGAAAATAGATCGCATCTGCCGATCGCTGAAAATACTTGGCCTAAAATGTTCAAACCAAGAGACAGGCTGCTCCCGAGAGAAACTGCAGTCCAAAGGCACAGCTGATTGAGAAAGGAAACAAAACAGCAGACTTTTGCCAACCACTAACTGAAGCAAAGATCAAATAGAAACAGAGCTTGTAAACCAAAATCACCACATCGTGCATCTTTGAAACTCAAACACATGTCACGAACACAAGTCGAAAGAAGAAGAGAGTTCGACTAACCTAAAACATGAGATTTTCTGCACTGAAAACAAACAAAGAAAAAGGAACCGATCCGCATGTTACACAAGAAGAATCATCTTAGATCAAGAGGCAAGTAGTAAAAATTCCACCCAATCGAGGTCATTTGACCGCATGCAAGAGGGTCAAAAGCACAAAAAAATGAAAACTGAATGCCATGCTCTGCTTTGCGGATGAGAATGAAGACCAAAACCAAAACTGACATTCATCTCTTGAGGGAGAGCAAAACTCGAAAGTTAACAAAAAGATTCATTCATGAAAAACAAGGAATACATAGGATATAGAGGAGTTCCGATACGCATGGACATTAGAACAAGAAAAATTACAAGACTCTCAACCCATCCTCTCCCTCTCAATCCTCAAAAACATCAAGAGCTCTTCATGCTTCTTGGGAGGAACACACACAAAATAGAGAGCAAATGCACAAAAACCCTCAAGGGGGTACGCAGCCCCCAACACCTATTTATAGCCCTTGGCTAACGGGTCTCCAACCCGTTACCGGCTAAACCCTAACGGAGCTGCCTCCCGCTTGCCTTGCGAATTTACCGATTCGCCCCTCCCGCACCTTCCGAAAGCTTCCGCCCTTGTCGCTCACGCATGACCGCACTGACTCGACCGACCGGACCTCCGACTCCTCCCGAGTCTAGTCCCGGCCCTGCATTCCATCGCACACGACCAAGAATCGGTATTCGACCGTCTGAACCTCGACTCCTCCTTGAGTCTAGTCCCGATCCATTCGTCGTTGCTCGTCGTGTTCACCTCCCAGCTCCAGCCTGCCCTCGCCTCCGGCCGCAACCACCTCGGCAGCCTCGATCATCTTTGGCGCCTCCGACCGTCTGACCTCAACACCTCCACATGTCTAATCCCGGTCCTCCCACGCCACCATGACCTAGCTCAAAGTCCTGCATCCACACGCATAAGCAAACCATCACATAGCACCGCACGAAACAAAGATAATCATCATTAACCACAATGAAAGGTGCTCACACATGAAATACCTAAATCGACCGATCGAGAAGGAAAACAAACGTCCTAAGCACTCCCGACCGCAATCAACCAAGTCCGACCGAAACCGTTTGCACCGTGCAACGACATGGTCTGAACCAACCAACTCAAACTCGACTTCCCTAAGCCGATGTCAATTACTCATCATACACATGGGATGACCTCACATGGTCTCTCATGTACCGGAGAGCAGCGCACTCACCGGCGGCATGCGGAGGTGAGTGGCGAGTGGCTGCTGATGAGCGGGAGGCGAGGAAACTAGCGATAGGCGGCAGCAGAGGGCATACCGGAGGAGGCAATGGAGAGTCGGCCGGCAAGGTGAAGTGGCGGGACCGGAGGCGGCAATGGAGAGTCATTCTTTCGTTCATTTGGACAATGAATCCACTAGGAAAATTTTGTCTTCCAATCTTAAATGGCATCTGCTAATTAGACATTTGGGCTTTTCCAAACAATCTGTTGCTGCATTCACTTAAGTAATGTCACCAAATAGGAAAATATGCACCCCCAAGAGTGATAAAAAAATCCATCCGTTTGACAATGGTTCAGCATAATTCCACATGGAAGCTTAGTAGCCAGGATCTATGTTTTCGAAAGTACCTGCTAGCTTAGCTAATAAAGTTCAGGCCTTAAAATATTGAAGCAAATAACATGACCAACAATTTATGGAAAGAAACAACTAATTTAAGTTACATCATCAATGGAAAGAAGCAACTAATTTGAGTGTAGTAATCAAAGGGAGGAGCGTTCCCATGATAAACTTCGTACCATGCACATTGATCTTTCTCATTTAATCCTGAACAAAACAATGTCAAGATTAGGAACTACTGCACAGACAACCAATCTCCAACAGAGATAACACCACATGTTTTCTCATCCAAGAGACATGAGTCTAAAACCAATCAAATAGACATATTCCACAGTAGATGCATCGAGAAGTTTTTTATTCTTTTGAGAAAAACAATAGAGTATGTGATTCCTTTGCTGTGGAACTAGTACATATAGCCCCAAAAAATATTTACTCAAACAAGCATTTAGAAAATTTTTATTCTTTCAAGAAAAACAACAGAACCTGCCATTCCTTTGCTGTGGAACTAGTACATATAGCCCCCAAAAAATATTTACTCAAACAGCTTAGTTTGGGAATGTCGTGGCTACAGGCCAAACAGTAAAGAAGGGGACTAGTAGAAGAGGAAGGAGAGCCAGATCTATGGGAGAGTTGGTAAGAATGAGAGGATGCCCCCCTCTTGCCCCTCCTGGGGGTTTATATACATGAGTGGGTAGAATGGAAAATCCACATTCTACCCCTTAGTAGTTACAAAGGATGAGGGTACATTGGTATATTTACATGAGTATATTCCTCTACATTATTGGGTCTATTACATATTAGACCAGTTACAAGGCCCAGTCTCGGGGCGTTGGGCCACCCCACAACAGTACTCCCTCGACAGCAAGCGCAAAGATCCCGATGGGCAAGCTGACGTGCCAATCTGTCCTAGCCCCCCGTTCCCCAACAGCAAGTACGAGGATACCGACTGGCGAGCTGAAGCAACTGGTAGCTTGCAGCCCCCGTGAGGCAATGACTACGACGAGGTTCGCGGAATCCCACTCCGAGGCCGGGTCGTCCAACCGAGGCATGCCCTACTAGGCGAACGATGAAGTCCCGCGCCGTAGTCGAGCCATTCACCGAGGCATTGCCTACTAGGCGACGGCGGCGTGCCGCCGCTCGGCGAGGCAATGCCTACAAGGTGGGCGGTGAGGCGCCGCTCGGCTGTGTCGTCTCGCCGAGGCGGTGCCTATCGGTGACGACGAAGTCCCGCGCGGGGCCGAGCCGTCCCACCGAGGCATTGCCTACTAGGCGGACAGCTGGCCGCCGCCCGCCGAGGCGATGCTCGCAAGGCGGCGGCGAGGCTCTAAAGTTGGGTCGTCTCGCCGGGCGGTGCCAAAGTGACGACAAAGTCCCGTGTCGGGGTGGTAGCGGGCGCCGCTCGGCCGGGTCGTCTCACCGGGCGGTGCCTACCGTGCAAACGACAGTTACGTGTCGGGGGCGGCAGGTGGCGCCGCTCCGGCCGGGTCGTCTCACCGGCAAGGCCTACCGAGCAAACGACGGTTCTCGTCGGAGCCGAGCCGTCCCGCCGAGGCATTGCCAACTAGGCGGACGGCGTAGCCACGCCGCTCCGCCGAGGCGATGCCTACAAGGAGGGCTGCGGTTTGCCGCTCGGCCGGGTCGTCTCGCCGAGGTAGGCCTACCCGGCGGACGACGAAGTCCCGCTGCGCAGCCGAGCCGTCCGCCGAGGCATTGCCTACTAGGCGGACGGCGGCCGCCGCCCGCCGAGGTGATGCCTACAAGGCGGGCGGCGGGCCGGCGTAGTGCCTACCAGTGACGACGAAGTCCCACGCTGGAGCCGAGCCGTCCTGCCGAGGCATGGCCTACCAGGCGGACGGCGAAGTGTCGCCGCTCCGCCGAGGCGACGGGCACTTGCGGCGTAGGCCGAGGGCGCTAAAGCAATGCGCTACCTGGCGCAACGCACACGGAGGCGCGATATCCAAGTGCTGCATCGCTAAAGTGAGGCACTCGCTGGTGTCTCTGCCATTGCGCAAGTATTGTACTCCGTAAACGATGCCCGCTACGGAGAGCGGCGCTGCGCGCGAGGTTGAGGCGCTAAAGCAACGCACTCCCTGGCGCAACGCACGCGGAGGCGCGATGTCCAGGTGTTGCGTCGCTAAAGCGATGCACTCCCTGGTGCGATGTGCGCGAAGGCTCGATATCCAAATAGTGCGCCGCTGCCATTCCCCCACCTTCAAAACTCGCGCCCACAGAGGGTGGGCGCGAGCGGCGTAGGCCGAGGGCGGTGCGCACGCGGAGGCAGAGAGGCGACACTACCGTTCCCCTACCTTCAAAAATAGTGCCCACGGAGAGCGGGCGCTCGCGGCGTAGGCCGAGGGCGCTGCGCACGCGGAGGCAGGGAGGCGACACTACCGTTCCCCTACTTTCAGAAATAGTACCCACAGAGAGCGGGCGCTTGCGGCGTAGGCCGAGGGTGCTGCGCCCGCGGAGGCAGGGAGGCGACACTGCCGTTCCCTACCTTCAGAAATAGTACTCGCGGAGAGCGGGCGCTTGCGGCGTAGGCCGAGGGTGTTGCGCCCGCGGAGGCAGGGAGGCGACACTGCCGTTCCCCTACCTTCAAAAACAGTGCCCACGCAGAGGGCGGGCGCTTGCGGCGTAGGCTGAGGGAGCTAAAGCAACGCACTCCCTAGCGCAACGCACGCGGAGGCGCGATGTCCAGGTGCTGCGTCGCTAAAGCGAGGCACTCGCTAGTGTCTCTGCCATTGCACAAGTTTTGTACTCCGTAGAGTGCGTGGGAACATCGACCACGTCTTAGTTATACTCTGGAGAGTACGCGTAGGGACAACATCCACGCGTAAGCGGGATTCGCGTCTTGTTTATACTCCGTAGAGTGCGTAGGGACAACATCCGCGTCTTATTTATACTCCGTAGAGTGCGTGGGAACATCAACCACGTCTTATTTATACTCCGGAGAGTATGCGTAGGGACAACATCCACGCGTGCGCGGGATCCGAGTCTTGTTTATATTCCGCAGAGTGCGCAGGGACAACATCCGCGTCTTATTTATACTCCGTAGAGTGCGCGCGGAGGCGAACCTCGACGTTACGTCTTATTTATACTCCGTAGAGTGTGCGCGGAGGTGGACCTCGACGCTACGTCTTATTTATACTCCGTAGAGTGCGCGCGGAGGCGGACCTCGACGCTACGTCTTATTTATACTCCGTAGAGCGCACGTGGAGACGTCCCCCCGCTGCGTCTTTATTTATACTCATACCCGTGTTTTTGTTCATAGAGAGTGCGCGCGCGTACGCGTGTCTTTGTTTATACTCATACCAGTGGTTTTGTTCACGGAGAGTGCGCGCGCGAACGCGTATCTTTGTTTATACTCATACTCGTGGTTTTGTTCACGGAGAGTGCGCGCGCGAACGTGTGTCCTTGTTTATACTCAGTAGAGTGCGCAGGGACAGCATCCGCGTCTTATTTATACTCTGTAGAGTGCGTGGGAACATCGAGCATGTCTTATTTATACTCCGGAGAGTACACGTAGGGACAACATCCACGCGTGCGTGGGATCCGCGTCTTGTTTATACTCCGTAGAATGTGCAAGTACAACATCCGCGTTTTATTTATACTCCGTAGAGTACGCCGAGGCGCAAGGCCATCGTGCGATTTAAATCAGAAAAAGACCAAAACAGAGGCATGAAAGAAATGGCCAAAGACTCCAGAATGCCAAAACTGATGCTCCAGAATGTAGTACCGAAAAAGCATTAGATGCCACGGTAGCCCAGAAAATGCCAAAACTGGAGAAGCAAACGTGGCCAAATCGAATGCTCTTAGAATGGAACCGTAGCCGCAATAACTGATATGATACACAACCGTTTCCTTAATGCCATGCAAGCAAAAGATGCAGTAGGAATTATTAAAGCCTCGCACGTAATCACGTGCAGTGCGTACCGGGCTGGACGGTGGCACTGCGGAGTGTACTCTGTAGGTACGGAGACCCTGGCTGCACGAAGCTAGCGGAGGCCTCGCCGCAAGGTGCCAAGCCGACGCCGTGAGTCGGATGCTCTCCGGAGCTGAGGGAAGGCCGGCGAGGGCTCTCCGGAGCCGAGGCGCAGTTTGCGTGGTCAGAACGGAGCAACTGCGAAGGACAGTGGCATGCCTGCCTCTCATCGCCGCATGTTGTATCTATGTATGCATGCATGCATGGTTACATGCGTGCTCCCTGCTGCTTGTGTGGCTCGTAAGATCCTCGGCGGGGAGTGCGGCCACTGCGGCAAAGGATTTCGGACACTGGGGCCAATACTGCGGACACTGCAGTAGAGGCTCCGGACGGCTTGGCGAGGAAGGCCGCCTCGGAGCGCGGAGACGACGGATGCATGGCTCAACATTGCTGGTGCTGGCGCGGCGAGGCGGGGACCAAATCGACGTCGCGGAGTCCAAGCGGGCGTGGAGGCGAATGACGCCTGGCCCGCGCGGGGGTCATCGGAGGCGTAGGCCGGGGCACAGAGGTTCCGAGGTAACCTTCGATGGCGTAGATGCCACGGCCAAGGCAAACTCTGGCTGCATCGGCGTCATGGCGCGTACTTGTGCTATGCCGAGGCCGCGGCTGTGGAAGACTTCGACAACGCACAGCTGCGACCTCGCCTGAGCGGAGCCCACCTCATCCTTGTGGAGTCCGCGGTCGAGGAGATCTTCGCCTGCTCGGAACCTGCGCGCCGACGATGCCGTGCCCGCTGTAGAAGTCGGCGTCCTTCTTGCAGGAGACGCAGCTAATGGCATTGATGTAGTGCTGCCCCGACTCGTCCACGGCGGCAGCGAGGTGCAAGCTGGAGCCGGACAACGCCGCCTCGCTTCCGGAGGCCGGGAACAGGGAGACGCGGAGCTTAGCGGAGCCATCAGGCGAGCCGGTGGCCGGCCTCTCGTACTCCATGCTCCCGTCGTCGTCGTATGCATTGATAGATGATGTTCGCGCGCCCAGGAGCAAATTAGCGAGAGGCCAGAGGGGACGCTTCAGCTCGTCTGTGGAGGCGGCCGGCGGGGCATCCATGAACGGAGACGGAGCTGGTCGTCGGCCGCGCGGAGGCCGACGCGAAGTCCATATGGAGTTCGGGGAAGGAGCGCAAAGTGTAGGATCGGAAATGGCAACAAGAGATGAATGGTGCCTTTTTGATAAATCGCCCACAAAGTATCCAAAAATGTCTCAACTCTCTGATAGCTATAAAAGCTACAAAGAAGATGATTTCCAAACAGCTAAAAGAACTTTGGTCGGACTTCTGCGGCTAAAGACTAAATCGGCAAAGACTCAGCACAGAAGTCAAGAGTTGGAAAAATAAAAAGCCTGAAGCTAGCAAGAAACGCAGAAAACAATCTGCTGTCCACAATAACCTAGATTAACAGCAAACATTCTGTAAACGGTGAACTAAGTGCTGTAGGTACTGCAGTAAACAAAAGAATCACTCAACTGACAGAAAATTTGGACAAGGTAATCGGCAGGGAAGTGAAGATACTGCTGACCGAAAAGAAAACTGCTAGCACACAGAGAACTGAAAAAGGAAATTAACACAGATCCAAATAAACTGAAAAGAGTAGAGACTGCAGATAGCAAAATGAATGCAGATTTTTGTTGACTGAAAACTGCTCACTACACTGGCCGAAAACTGAAGATTGAAAACTTGGATCAATTAATCTGAACTTTTCCCAAATCAGCAGACTGAACAATATTTCCTCACTGCCGAGACAAGAAGCAGAAAAGGGAGGTTCAGAGAAGGCCTGACCGAAGGGAAACCGAAAAGCAAGTAATTTCTGTACTCTGCAGCTTGCTGTTAGCTGAAAACCTGAGCCAGTACTACCGAAAACTGAAGGAAAACAGTGGGGATAGCAGCAGAACAGTGAGACTGAGTTCTGCCGAAAATTGATTTCAGAGTGTAAAAACAAACTGCTGTTAGCAGCCCTTCCCAGTCTTGCTGCCGACAATAGGCTGCACTTAGTTCAGAAAAACACAAAGGAGAGCAACTGTCTGAAGGGGGAGCCGAAGACAGCAGAACCCAGCCGAAAAAACAGAACCTTCTGAAGATAATGCAGGCAGCCGAAAATTATAGAAATGAGAGAATAGCTTTCAATCTTTTCAGCCCAAAACACAAGTGAACTATCCTAAACATTACAGAGGCTTTAAACATCAAAGGAAACAAACAATAACTCAAGATTTTCAGATTTGAGCCAAAATCTGAAAAGTTACAGAGAGCAGCACAAAATCTCGAATTGCCATCTCATCCTTGATCCTTTGGCAATGAAACCTTGAGGATATGTTAGTAATATCCTCTGAACTCAGCATGCAAAAATTCATGCCATCTCATGAAGGGAAACACAAAGTTCATCAAAACCCTAAAAAGGAAGAACAAGAACACAGGAAGACAAAACCGAAAACTGAAATTAAACTTAATTTTCTCCTGGAACCTGCTGAGCAAGGGGTCTAGAAATGTAATACTATCACAGAGCAACCCATTTTACACCTCACTAGCAAGAACCAACACAAAAGCGAAAATCTCAGAAATCAAGCCAAAAAGGCATCGAACAAGAAAAACAGAACACGAGAAAATCTCAGAGATTTCATTCCTAATCAAAACAAGGATTACAAGGCGTCCCGATACGCATGGACATTAGCACAAGAGGAATGATTACAAGGGATTCAATCCATCTCCAACTTCTCCCTCTCTCAAATCAAGAATTCAGCTCAAGAACACAGAGAAAGAAAAGCTACGAAGGGACACTCCTCTGTCCATCTCCACCAACTCTCAACTAAATAAAGCCTAAAGCCAAAACAAACTCACAAAGCCCCTTTTGACTCTATCAAACCCTAACTCTCTCCCAAAGCCATGAGAGGGTATGCAGCCCCTAACACCTATTTATAGCCCTTGGCTAACGGGTCTCCAACCCGTTACGCCGCTAAACCCGAACGGAGCCGTCTCCGCTTGTGCACCTCGCGAAATTACCGATTCGCCTCCCGCACCTTCCGGAAGTTTCCGCGCTCCTTGTCGTCCACGACTCGCAATCACATCGAATCTCCGCTGTCTTCGACACATCCGACCGTTCTGACCTCGACACCACCCGTGTCTAGTCCGGTCACCCCGTGTCTTGCCACGACTCGCCTCGGCGCCCCACGACCAACACAGACAAGAAACACATCAAATAGCACCGC
The DNA here is from genome assembly GCA_036346245.1 of Bonia amplexicaulis. NCBI lineage: Eukaryota > Viridiplantae > Streptophyta > Magnoliopsida > Poales > Poaceae > Bonia > Bonia amplexicaulis. Next base: position 48,819 of record JAYGGG010000417.1, on the reverse strand, counting down.
TCGATACATGTAAGCATAACAACATCAACAAATCTGTCGAATCATCAGAATATGCATCATAATCCTTTTAACCAGGTTTGACCAAGTCCGACCGAGCCCGTTGCACCACGCAACAACATGGTTCGTGTTAAGGAGAGGATTAGGAAATAGATTAGGACTCTTATCTATTTCCTAATATGACTTGGATTCTATTCCATATACTCTCTCTTGTACTCTCTATGTATATTGCCCTTTGGGACTCAGCTTAAGCTTTTGGGTGAACTGGTTGGTGCATGCAACTCAATATGGTATCAGAGCCAAGAGGTCCTGAGTTCAAGAACTGGCTGACGCAATTAAAAAAAATTAATTGCAGTCCACTTCTATTCCACGTATTGGGCCTAAGGGAGCCTACACGTGAGGGGGAGTGTTGAAGTATAAGTAAATTGCCCATCTTTCCTCATCAGCTTAAGTTTTTGGGTAAACTGGTTGGTGCATGCAACTCAATATGGTATGAGCCGTGCGAGTCCACAAATTTATTGTCAGTCATAGAAGTGTAGGATTTTTATTTTGCTTGGCAGCAGCCGCCGCTTAACTATCTGAGCCGCATGCAGATCGGAGAAGTCGTTATGATGCCGCCGCTTCTCTGGCCGCCGCCCCAGAGCTTTAAAGGTCGCCGTTCTCTATACAACTGTGCCGCCTCTTGGGCTTCGATCTGCTTGCCGTCATGCATCTATCTATTCCTCTTGACGATTTGACAGGTTTATTCAAAAGCGCATAGCGACGACATCATCAAGACTCGGACTTCGGATTTATCTTATTTTAGTGCCAACTCTTTTCCAAATGCAATGCTATTGCATACGCCTTGCATTTGAGAGGGGGTGTTAAGGAGAGGATTAGAAAATAGATTAGGACTCTTATCTATTTCCTAATATGACTTGGATTCTATTCCATATACTCCCTCTTGTACTCTCTATATATATTGCCATTTGGGTCTCATATCAATACACACAATATTCATAACAGTTCGAACCAACCAACTCAAACTCGACTTTCCTAAACCGATGTCAATTACTCATCATACACACGGGATGACCACCACATGGTCTCTCACAAAGACTCGCAACGCGGAGGCCATGCAGCACGTTGAGATAGAAGCCTCACATATACTTGCTCTTTCCGGTATGAAGACAAGCAGTAGTGGACGTAGAGGCCATGCATGCACGCATGGATGGATATTCCATCCATGCACGTAGGGGCTCATGCATGCATGAACAAGGCTCACGGATGAATACTTGGGTGCATGGATACGTGAAACCCGTATTTGCTGATGTTTGCAGCGCGGAAGTCGGAGCCGCCCAATCGGAGGCCAGCGGAGACCTGGCGCGAATGACGAGCACACGGAGGTGAGGTCCTGAGGCGCGGAGGCTGAGCGGAGTACCAGGCGACCTCGCCGCAGCCGTCTCCGTCAGAGGTGATGGCTCGGCCTGAAGGCTCGCTGCGAGGCACTCCGGGCGATGCGCCAGGGTCGAAGTCGTGGAACCTTGACAATCTTGAGCGAAGTCCGCGCGTGGAGTCGGTGGCCGCGCCCACAGGAAGTTCGTCGGCGAGGCGGAGTCCAAGTCGCGGACATCGAGCGGAAGCCGACACCGCCCCTGCGAAGCCTGTCGTGCGGGGTCAGAGCCCTTCGGAGGCGCTTGACGGCGCGGAGAGTGGACACTTCGGCCGAGGTGCGGAGGGTCGGAAGCGAGGCGCCCGACGACGCGGAGGCTTCGGAGGCGAGGTCCGAGAGCTTCGTCGCGGAGGCGAGGCGAGGTCGGGGTCGGTTGTGGTCGTCGGCCACGCGGAGATGAGCGGAGACGGAGCTGTTTGTCGGCCGCACGGAGACTAGCGAAGTCGAAGCCGATCGCCGGTCACGTGGAGACGAGTGGAGACAGAGACCGACGCAGAATCCATATGCACTGCTACAGATAGTCCTATCATAGACGGTTTAGAACTGTCATCACAGACGATTCCTGAACCGTCAGTGTTTATCTGTCAGTGATAATAGGTGGTTATCACAGACGGCTCCCAAGCCGTCTATGATAACTCACATTACAGACGGTCATCTGTGATATTACGTATATCACAGACGGTTTGGAATAAAAAACCGTCGTGATATTCGCAATATCACGAGCGGTGTTGTATATAACCGTCGTGATATGAATTATATCACGAGCGGTTTTTATACAAACCGCTCGTGATATACACAATATCACGAGCGGTGTTTGTATACAACCATCTGTGATAGAATTCATATCACAGACGGTTATATAAAAAAACCGTCTGTGATATTGTGTATATCACAGACGGTGTTTGTATACAACCGTCTGTGATATGAATTTTATCACAGACGGTTTTAAATAAAAACCGTCTGTGACATTGTGTATATCACAGACGGTTAATACAAAGGTCGTCTTTGAAAAAGTCTGTGATATATATCACAGACGGTTTGTAACAACGAACCGTCTGTGATAGCCGCTACAATAACCGTTTTATTTGATATTTTTGGCTAGCCTCGGGATATGCTAGTCATGCCCTCAAAGCAAGCAAGCGATTACGGATAAATGACAGATAAGCACAAATCGTTACATATATAGAATGAAAATCGTTACACAGATCTTACAAATGAATGTGACAGGCGGCTAGAACATCACATACTACATATATAGAATGAAAATCGTTACACAGATCTTACAAATGAATTTTGTTTGATTAAGCACAAATGAATACAATGTTTCAACATCTAATTATCACCATTGCCGGGGTAGAACTCTCCAGCCTTATTTATGACCACTGCTACTAAGAATTCAGAGAGGGTTCCACAATTTCGATGAGATTGTCAAGATCATATGCACTTTGTCGAAATCCACCACCGTCGCTAGGAGCAATGTTAAGTCATTAATTAGCATGTGTCACATATATATAATTAGAAAATAATAATTATTGTAAGGACACGGTACCTCTGGATCATTGATCTTAGTATCCATGATTTCCTTCATGTGGCGGCAAACGTAGAATCCACATATGTTGCCTTGTAGCTGCTGGTGGTACTGCAAAAATAGAATTACATACCTGCATGGTTATTTCTAGAGGCATTATAACAAAGTGTGATATAGGATTTTTGTGTTGTAGCGGGTACCAACATGGTTCGTAATACCAACCGTCTGTGATTTTAGCGTATCACAGCCGGTTCTATATATGAACCGTCTGTGATAGTAAATTTTCACAGACGGTTCTTAATACTAACCGTCTGTGCTGATGCGTACCACAGACGGTTCATATTTCCAACCGTCTGTGATAGTTCACGCCCCGCCTCCCTGAGATATCTCAAAGGGTATTATATTACCCTTATAGGGTAAGCAACACCGAGTGAACCCCCTGGCTATCTCGCGATCTCTTTCTCCCCGCTCCCTCGGCGTTCGAGCCCCGCTCACGCAGAGCCCAGGTAGAGCCGTTTCTATTAATCCGTCGGTGACATGTGGGTCCCACCGCCGGTGATCGCACTGCTGCTGTGACCGACAGTAGGGCCCGCTTGTCGAGACCGTCTGTGATAACCAGCTTTTCACAGACGGTTGTTTATTCAACACCGTCTGCGATAACCAGCTTTTCACAAGCGGTTCTTTATTTAAAACCGTCTGCGACTTTGACAACACAGACGGTTGTTTATTAAAAATCGTCTACGATAACCAGCTGTGATAATGAAAAGTCAGAATGTATCTCTTGTGTTTCGTGTAACGTATCTCCTTCGTTATCTGAGCGTCTATTTCATTAATGTTTGGTATCTGAACCGTGCATCTTGAAGGTTAAATATGTGCGCCGTGGTCTTCTACATACGTACACTCTCATCTGTGCTGTTCTTGTGATCACGTACATCTCATACGTACTGTTCTTACTAGCTACCAATTAATATGGATTCTAGTCTTGTTCTTCTTGATCTCCTTCCTCTCATCTATCCATCATGAGTTGTTCGTAGTAACCTTACAGGCGACCAATAATCCACGTCTAGAGCAGCTCCTCGCTCACGCCCTGCTCTCCTCCCTCGACTCGCTTCCATCCGTCAGCTGGACCTCATCATTCGCCGTCGACGGAGGTGTTTTCTTGCCGCTCAGGAAAGGGAAACCGCGCTTAACCTCGTTCTTCTCTACAATGTGCACAAAGCGGAGGAAGCATTTGTGGCAATGGAGAGATTGATGGATAGCATTGCCGCCCAAGCAGAAACGGCAGATTTTGAGGAATCTTATCATGCTATCCTCTACGAGCTTATGACGACGCTACTGATCATTTGCCAATGCTGGAGGAGGAAGTGCTGAGGACAAGGACAATCTTAACGGCGTTCGAGAACTCGGTGAGCTCCTCCATGTCCCAAAGTCGAAGAAGAAGCGTACGAAGCCCAGAAGATTAGAATATGACAATCTCTTTATCTCTGCGACATTTGTAATAAATTTGCCTCGAATTGAAATTAATAAATTTGCCTTTTATTTTGTGATCCCCTGTCTCTGCAATTTGATTGGTTGTTACTATGACAGACGGTTTGTAATAAAAAACCGTCTATGATAATTCCAGTTATCATAGGCGGTTTTATCTGACCGTCTGTGATACTTTAGTATCACAGACGGTTCATCAGTAACAACCGTCTGTGATACTCGTATTCTCCGACGCCGCCTACACAGACGGTGTCCAAATTTTTTTGTTACATGCCCTTTGAAAACAAGCAAATGCACACGGAAACACAACAACACACATTCAGATCTATTACAGGATAACGAGCTAACGAACCCTTCATGACACGGCGGTGCGGTGAAAAAGACACACTTACGACACTTACGGTAGGCAAAGTGTGTTGTCAATGACCGCCGTCTTGTGACGGAGGCGCTAGCTCACAGCGGAGGAGAAGCAAATTTTTTGTTACAGGATAACAAGCTAACGAACCCTTCATGGCATGATGGTGGTGAACAAGACACACTTACGGCAAGAGTGTGTTGTCCGACCTCCGCCGTCTTGCGACGGAGGCGCTAGCTCACAGCGGATGAACTCACCCGTGACTAGTGCCGGTGGAAATGTAGATAGGGAGTTATTAATAAGGGCCGGCGGTGGGAGGAATGGTGCTGTCATTCGATGTGGAGAGAATGGACGGGTGAGATGGAAATCCAGGGTATACACCAATTATTGGTTATTGATCGATTACCACGACGGTTATTAAAATTAACAAATCGTGTTGTCTCGCTTATCACAGACGGTTCGTTTTAAGAACCGTCGCGAAATTCCTGACGGTTCTTAAAGCGAACCGTCTCGTTGTCTCGCTTATCACAGACTTCGCGCGCGCGTGGAGTCCCGCGCGTGGACACCGAGGGCGTGGAGGTCGGGCTGCGCGCGAGCTCGAACGGCGTCGGCTAGCCATCTCCACGGCCCAACACATCGCTTCCCAGCGCAGCGGAGCCAGGAATTGGATATGGAGGGCAATATAGACAACAAGTAGAGTAGAACCAATAAAACATGCCGGATTTACCGATCCAATAGTCACATATCAGACTATCAAAGTAATATGTTTCGCAAATTACAATGTAAATAAAATTACATCTCTATTAACTTAAACTTAGCTCTACGACTACCAGCAAGATCATAGGCCTTAATAATATCATCAGTACTAATCTTTGTGGCCACGTTAGGAGTTTCCCCTTCCACGTTACGCTGACAGCCTCGGTTTCTAATGGCTTCAATACAATTAGCACTTGAACCAACAGGCTTAAAAAAACTATGAATTGTCTTTCTCTTCTTCATATCATCTAATATTGTAAAGGAAACTATGAACCGACTCAAATTGGAAACCCATTGGATGAAACTTTTGCCTCAAAGCGTCCTACAGTCATCACGAAGGCACAAGGAAATTCATTTGGTATTTTGGTCTGAAGTATGGAAGCCGAATCCCGAATGCCTCGGTCCTCACCGTGTCCGTATAGTCGAGAGATTACACGACGCAGTGGCGCGTGACCGCCGGCGCCGACGGGACCGACGGACAGACGGACGGACGACGTCGGCGAGCGAGTCCGCGAGCGGAGGCGGTTACACTTCACTTTGTCGGCGCAGCGGCGGCGGACACGGACAGCGGACTCCCGGTCTCGGTTGGAGAGCATCTTGTTGAAGCGGTGAAGCTGCTGAAGCCGCATCGCCGCCTCCTTCTCAAAAGCAAGCGTCGCGTATTAGCGTATCTGAGCAATGCACGGGCGCATGCTGCATGGTGCATGCCCGCATTGATGGTCGCATGGTCGCATGCACGGGCCGCATGTCGCACTCACTAGTCAAGCGCATGTCTCACATGTGCGCATGGTCGAGCAAAGGAGGGCTCAAACCGCATAGTCAGATCACCGCATGGGGTGCCAGCCCCCTCTCTCCGCCACTGTCCCAGCGTGACCATTCCCAGTAGAGCGAAGATAGCAGCAACATAAAAATAAGTGATTAGATCCATTCCACACTGCACCTGGACGGAGATAGCAGCGACATAAAAATAAGTGATCCGATTAGATCTATCCAACTCATCATCTACAAGATATAGCAAAGTATACAAGAGGAGCCCGTACGCCTTGTCCGATTAGATCTTCTGGACAAGAAATGAGAGCTCACAATAGATCTGTGTGCTCACAACACTTGTGCCATATTTACTGAGGTGCGTATACATGTATCCCAAAGCGAACAGGGTAGCGACAAGATGAACTTATCTGTGACGCTCACGATACGAGCAACCTGGGATACTTCCATCCCGCGCTAGGAAGCTCCTTCGATGGAAGCCACTTCTAGTGCCCTTGCGCGACTTCTCACTCGTCTCCACGAACGACGCCATCTGTCGTGGCTACAGGCCAAACAGTAAAGAAGAGGACTAGTAGAAGAGGAAGGAGATCCAGATCTATGGGAGAGTTGGTAAGAATGAGAGGATGCCCCCTTCTGCCCCTCCTGGGGTTTATATACATGAGTGGGTAGAATGGGGATTTCCCATTCTACCCCTTAGTACTTACAAAGGATATGCTACATTGGTATATTTACATGATTATATTCCTCTACACTATTGGGCCTATTACATATTAGGCCAGTTACAAGGCCCAGTCACGGGGGGTTGGGCCACCCCCACAACAGGGAAAGAATCCGAGTAAAGGTTGTTTCAGGAGACTATCAAGATAAAATAAGCATCCCATTCAACATCAAATTAAGCTGATTAGGGAACGCATTGGCTTATATTGCCGAAAAAACTAAGAAGGGCATCCTGGAAAAATAATACATATTGCACCAAAGTCTATCAAAAACCATTGAAACCATGCATGGGAAAATAAAATGCACCACCACCAACAAGCGCAGGAACATATTTGACCAAATCAGAGTACAGTTTACCTTTCTGCGATGCTTAAGTCTATTATCCCAACAAGAAGGGAAAGGTAATCAGCTCTGCAAACAAAAGAGGAACAATCATTAGACGGTAAAATAACCCAGAAAAAAATTAGCAGCCAAAAAATGCATATGATTCAACTCAATTCCGCGTTAGAGAAGAACAGGGAATACCACATAAATCAGTTCGCACACGTCTCTATCGTAAGTTCACTACAAGCTAAACCAAACTCACCGACTCGTGATGGGCAAAATATGAAGAAATCACGGCGCGGTCTTCACCACAACGCTAAAAGATCAAATCCACAAATGATAATCCATCTTCGCAAGCAGAAAGTTACTCATATATTGCAAAGATTTTGATCGTTTCCCCGAGAAGAGAAGAAACATCACCACCCCCAAGAACTGAATACCTCCCGCCCCGGGAGAGCCCAACAAGCCCTAGCCGTAAGAACAAAAATCGAGTAGTAGTGGCCTCATGAGCACGCCACCGCTCAGTTGTGCTGCCGCGTCACGCAAACCCACCCACCCTCTAGATCAGCTAACCGTGACGAGAACAAGATCGAAATGATGGAAGAATCGAGAGAGGAGAGCTCGTTACCTCATGACGAGACACGTTAGCAACGTGGGCGTGGGGGACCGGGAGACTTGAGAGGTCGGGGCTGGGGAGGTGGACACGACGCGGCACTACTTGTAGGGTTCTCCCTGAGGCGGGGAGTAGCGAAGGGAGGGAGCACTCTAGGGTTTGGGTGGGGGAAGCGCGCGCCCCCGTGCGGTGTGAGATGGAGCCGTGGGGGCCGGACGGGAAAAGGCACGGGCGTCGGGATGCTGCATGCGGACACGCATCAACGGCTCAGCGAAGGAGTGTGCCCAAGCTCACACAGCTGTCCCTTATACGCCTTTACAATAGTGGATTCTATTGGATTGATGATTTATAGCTTAAATACTTAAATTCTGGTTGTTCGTGAGAAATAGTACGTACAGAGAAATAGTCGCATGTGATTTTGATCGGTATAGCTGAACTCAGTACACTTTTTACTATAATTTTCTTATTAACCCTGTCTTTAAAAACACACCGTTTAAAAGCTATTTACTGTAAACAGTATAAGTATAAGCCAACTTTAAACCCAAAAGAACCCGGCCAATGTTTGATAGACGACTAGTAATCTAAACTAGAAATTTAGGATTCCCTTAGAAAACTAAATTACTATTGATTCTAAAAATTTGTTTTCCATAGAAGACTATTCTAGATTGCCAAGACAAATGATCTTTGTTGTTGTGTTTTTATCATTTGTTTTGATTCATCACAATCAAAATTTGAACTTTAGAATCCAAATCGTGACTTATTTTAATATTTCAAATGTTTGAATTGTGGAATTTAAAAATCATTTTTTCAAAAACAAAATTTTGAAACCAAAATAACAAAAATTTGAAAACAGAATTTTGGAATCTTAAATTCAGACAATTTAAATTTCAGTACTAAGATTTTCAAGTTTGGACTTCGTAAATCTAGCTTTTTTGAATTTTAAATCTTAAGATTTGAAATTTTGAATAATATATTTTAGAAATTCAAATACCAATAATTTAACTTTTATAAATTCGAATTCTAAAAGTTTCAAGTTTTGAATTTAGACTTTTAAACCGTTTGAATTTAAATTCCAAAACTCAAATTTAAAAATTTTAGATTTTAGAAATCCAAAATTTAAATTTTTGAATCATAAAAATTTAAAATTGGAATGTTGTAATTTCAAAATTCAAATTTTTTCTAAAATTTACAAATGTTAACCTTTAACGTTTGAAATTTAAAATCTAGTAATTTAAATTTGTGGACTCATTGGTTCAAGTTATGGAATGTTGGAACTATGATAAAAACTAGTTGGTTGTTTCCTTTAAACCAACTAAATGTTGAAATTTTAGATTACATGTAATGTGTTTACAAGTAATCGTATTGAGGGAGATACTAGATTGCAAGGGAATATGAGACTATGCATACCAAGCACACCTTTACAGCCTATGGTTGATGGATTAGTCCAGAATAGCAGGCGAATGCGTGGACTTTTCCAATTTCCGTAGGAATTAATCTGTTTCCTCTAAATGTTCAAAGAAAATTGTTTCCCCTAAAATTTCCATGAAAAACTTGCATTTTAAATGGAGCCTTAGAGAGTTGGGATATGTTTAGGGCCGATCTACATCGCACAAATTTTAGAGGTTTTCCTTGGTGTTGATGCAAAATCCCCGTAGATTGCTGGGCAAATTTTGTCACATGAGCGATCGACGAAGATACGGAGGCATGTCTAGGTGGTGTCCATGTTAGTCTATCGTCACGTAGCTATTGTTGTCATCGTTAGCCGTCACGTGGCCACATGCTTGCTATGGGATGAATCTCATGTTAACATGCATAGAATGTTTGTATACATGTCAATTCTAGCAATAGATAAATGAGGAATCGACTATATACTCTTTCAACCTATTCATTTTCTTATTTGTACTTTCAATTTAACATGGCATATAAACTCTATTTGATCCTACTCATATGCTTGACGACAAGGGGTTCACAACAGAAAATAGTAGCCACATTGCCCAAAATCATCTATTCCTTTTTTTTAAATGTTATAGACATACTCTGTTCTAAAATAAGTACGTTTTAAAATTTTCATGGTTTTTGTTGAAACTTTAGAAATTAATTCTTTTATAGGTTGCTTTGGTTGGAGAGAATTCGTGGGAGGCAATGAGAACTAGCTGCATAAGCGCCGCGGCACGCCGCGCTAGCTACCGTGTGGATCAAAGTAAAAGAGACGATAATTCGCGGGGAGTCTCTTAAAAAAATTGAGGACACATGCGTATTTTCAGGAAAACCAAAGGACTTTTTCGTAAAAAATCGAGGACTTGTACGTAACTAAACAAGGACCTATGCATAATTTTAGGAAACCACGGGACGCTATCCTTCAAAGAATACATAATTTCGGTGAAGTGGAGGGTGCTTTTCGGGAAAAACCTGACAGGGGCTTTTTTGCAAAAATCGTGATGTTGCATGCCTCATAAGCCGAGAATCCCCCGGCTATAATATAGGTATTATTTAGGGGTGGGGTAATAAAGTCTTGTGGGATGGAATTAGGAGTTTGAGAGTCTAACTAAAGAATCGCTTATGCTAGGATTTCTAGCAACTTACAAACTAATTCTATGATTTCCAATCTCTCCTATCAAACATGGGATTGTAACATTAAAATCAGACTCACATGCCCAATCCGCACTTCAAACTCCCTCCTCTAATTGCTAACAAACAGATCGTTAGTATGTAGTATGTTACTTTAGTCAAATTTAGTATCTTAGCACATGTCAATAGAACATTGTAGCATTGAAGTAACATATATGCAAATAGCAAGTACAAAACAGCTCCCAGACGAGACCATGGCCCTATTCTTTTCGGCTTTTCTACAGTAACTAGTTTTTAAACGGAGTATCTTTTAAGATATGTTCTACTAGTTAATTGTAGTACATACTGATTTCATTTATATCGACAAAAACAACACGTAAGTTTCTGTTACTCTGTAATCTCTCGTACGAACAACCCAAAAGCCACAAGTCGCAGCTAAAAGCCACAAGCCATACCAAAAAAGAATATGCCCCATATAGCACTAGTAAAATACCCCCTGAGATGATGATTGAAATTCATCATTATATTGACATAATGTGATATGCATATGTGAAGACAACCATGAGAAAATAGAAAATAAGGTGGACTTTAATATTGAAAATGGGCATGTTATTGAAAGAACCCTAACATTAATTAACTCTAAATAGTATAATTAGCAAAAATTAAAAAGTTAATTAAAATTATTACAACACAATAATTACAAGAATGAATTACAGCTTTTGGCCCTAGGGCTCAAAAATGAATTAAAGACAATTATTACAACCCTTTTTCAATTACAAGAATTATGCACGCATGAAAAACTAATTTCTAAATAAAATTGCATTAAGAGAAAAACTGAAAAAAGTATTGCATTGCATTTCTTGCTCTATCTCCGCGTGTCATCGACGTTAGCATCCCAAGCCGACCACCTCTCTTTTCTTTCATAATCGGAAAGCAAATCAAATAACAATCCAAGGGAAAATAAAAAGAAAGGGAAAGAAAGATGCCGCCAGTACCCTTTTGCTCCTAGAGCCAAATAGAGTGGTGTTCATCGAGGTTCCTAGACTATCCCGGACAGGTCGACGCCTCTCACCATAAGTGGACATCATCATTTGGCTTTTTTAAAATCCAATGCCCATATTTTGCCAACTTCCTCAACCCTAAAGGATCCCACAAGTAGTGCAGAGCCGACCTTTTAGACCTTCGGTCCATAGAACCCACAAGAGGCCAAGACTCAATTGAGGATAAGATCAGAGCCCCCAACTGTGCACAGCCGAGACAGAGAGGCCAAAAGCCCTAAGTACTTAAGCCAACATTTCCAGCCACCGCCCATATTGTCCATTGCTTTACTAAAACCACCGAAAGCCTCAAACCAGTCAAGAGCTCACAAGGCCAACAGAAAGCGCCCAAGATGGGCCGAGCGGCTGTGGGCTGAGCAAGTTGGTCGAGAGTAGATGGGCTGGGCCGAAGGCTTGGGCCTATCCGGCCATTTGAACAGTCAAGACAGAAGGCAAATAAATATATTCTAACACCGTAGGTAGAATAGAAAATCCACCAGATCGGGGAAGAGAAATTTTCTAATCCAATAGTACCCTAAATAGATATTTTCTTATAGTGAAGCGCATGTTGTAATCCAGAAATCGATCCAGGTTAGGCCGAAGTAACAGATCAGGCTACAGTTGATCCCAACACTTTCTAGTTATGTTAAATGTACAGATTACGTTCTGTATCATTATGACATAACTACATCATAAATGTATGTGAAAAAATAAATCGATTAAGAAGACAAAAATGAGATAAGAGAAGAAAAGAAAACAGGAGAAAAAGAAAAGAGAAGAGAAAGAGCGAGGCATGAGATAGAACTTGTGGTCTGGCGGAGAGGAGAAACGGGACAATAAGGGTATGTAAACAGGAGGGTAAAGGGGACTCCAAAAAAGGCAAAGAGAGGGAAGACATGCCCCCTTTACATATGGATAGAATATCCCACAAAATTCTCAGTCGGATCAGGGACCATAATAAAGTGCCAACCATTTTTTCATCTCAAACAGAAAAAATATTACCTTGTTAGTTATTCATCTCTCCACATAGGGTAAGTATTTATGTGTGAGTAGAGATGGATGAAGCTCAGGTGTCAGACCCCGATTTTATAATCCAAAATCCTCTATGATTCCACAGTACTATTCTCTAGATCAGTAAATAGTGCTCACAGATATATTACTGAACATCAAAATACAAATCATGTGGAAACATAAATATATTAGTAAACTTACACATGGACCGATTCAACTCAATCCAATTCAAACTCGGATTCAACTCGAATTCAATTCGGATTCGGTTCGGGACAGCTGACAGCATTACTAAAAGGCCATAACTTTCACAAACGGAGTCCGATTCAGGTGTTCTTGTACTCGTTTGAAAGATAATTTCAAGGGCTACGCAATGGATCTGGCCCCACCTTCAAATTCGTCACGGATTAAATGTTATGACCGAAATATTGTGATAGCTTAATTTTAGGTTTTTCCTTTTGTGTGAGTTTGTTTCCAAATACAGGTAGGGATGAGTTGGAGTTGGTTTTGGACCTCTTAGCCACCATGAGGTGGAGAGGAACTATATATTGAGGTTAGACCCCATTGTAAGGCGCACCACGTTTGAGAATAATGAATCTACTAAAGTTTGTTCGAGTTTAGCATTGCTACCAAGTTCCATGGGGAATTTGGAGTGATTTTCTTCAATCAAGATTGTTCACCTTTCCGTTGGGAATTGGGTGCACGATAGATCTTCGCGGGTGGTCGTGAAATCAACACGAGTGTGTTTTGGCGGATTAAAGAGTGTTCGTCCCTTGCAATGGCATTGGAGAATCATTACGATTCATCAAGACTCCGTGAGTATCCATCCCACGTCGAGAAGATCGGGCGACCGTATCATCTTGGTATCGAGCGCGGTTTACTCGGTAGGATCTTATCCTTTTAAATTTTAGTTTATTACTTATTGTCCTATAGTCCATAAACCGAAAACACACACAAAAATATCTAAACCCTAGTTTCACATCCGCTATTTTCGTGAGTTTTATTATGTCTTGATCCATTAGAAATTTTGTTTACGTCTTGATCGTTCGTGTTTATTTGCGTAGCTTAATCTTTGTGTCCAATCCAAAATTCAAAAAAAATCCGATCGCTACATGCGTGAACGATCACCGTGAATAATCTTTGCTGATCATGCGAAAAATATATCCGCACTATGGTCGCTTTCGTACATATATCCTTAATTTTCCGCTCATCGTTGAGACTAGTCTTTGATAATTGCATTAAGGGCTGTTCTTGATATTAATTTACACCTACTGAAATTTTATTTGTTTGTGGAAGGAAAGCTAAACCTTAGTGCCAACAACAAGTTAAAAAAGAAAGAAAGAAGGAACGAAAGAAAGAAAGAAAGAAAGAAGGCAAATGACAAAAAAAGGAAAGTGAGCATTGGCCAAATTGGGGTTAGGCGATTCTAATATATAATTTCAACTTGTGTATTCAATTCCTTTGAGAAATCTTATGCCCTTACATTCATATCATTGTAATTGGCTAACGTCTCTCCTAGTACTTGGTGCAAAACGAGCTATCTAATCTTTAATTTCAGATTACCTCTAGTTAGCTCATTCCTTTGTTTGCATCGAGCCACATTGATCTTTGTGTGTACGTTCATATACTTCACTTAAATCTTTTGGATCAGCACATAGGCAATACTTTCTACCTTGGATTATTACTTAATTTTACAACATCGAGAAATCAGATCGTGTAGGATAAATACTTCCTAACCAAGCTCCACGAAATATTCTTTGTCGTGCAATTGTGAGTCACTTTTAAATCCGCTTGATCATCACTTGTTATTATAGCCACCACCAAGTGTAAGTTTCCTTTGGCCTCAGTTCACTTCGGAAAGGTAAGAACTTTACTTGGGAGAGGAAAAGTGAGATTGAGTGAACTCCACATATTGCCCATATGTTTGTGGTTTTGGTGTTTTCTTTGTACAATATAACCATGGCGGGTAGAGAAGATAACTATGGTGATGAGATTAAAGTTAATCTTAATGCCCCGATGACTCGATTTCAACATCGGGCATTGAGAAGTACATTGCAACAAGAGCTCCAATCGGGCACCACCGATAAGCATGTACAACTTCGGTGGATATGCGGATTTCGCATTGAGCTCAATCAACAAATGAAGGTGATACATAAAAACATCATGAATGATATTGTGCGAGCACTTGGTCCAAAAAGAAGATAGCTTTGTTCCTTTCTATGGCGTTGATGATCCGTAGGAGTATCTTGAGTGGGAATGGCAAATGGAGAAAGTGTTTTGATTTCCGAAACTTTCCAAAGATCAAGAGGTGAAACGTGCCACGAGGGAGTTTGAAGACTATGCTTATAGTTGGTGGCAACAACTAATTGAAAACAATTCATTAAATCTTGGTCGATTTGAAGGCGTTCATGAGGAGCGAGTTTGTGCCATCCTATTATGCGCAGAATTGCTTCACCATTTGGAGAATATCACACAAGGTAGTAATATTGTCCAAGATTACTATTTTGAACTGCAAGATGCAATGTGTCGTCTTGGTGTCACTAGTCCAATAAGGGAGAAGGCATACTTCAAGGGTGGCTTGAATTACGAGATCGCCGCTATACTTCAACATAAATATTTTAGTAGCTTGCATGATCTTGTGAATTGTGCTATTAAGGAGGAGAAGAGACTTACGGAGACATGTACATCACAGTTCAATCCATGTCCATACTTCAACTCTTATGGTTCCACTAGTGTGACACATGAGAAGAAGACCGAGCATGGGACTTTCCCTTCGGCAATGGAGACATCTTGTCTGTCCCAATGATACATACAACAATTAAGATACATCAAAACCCGTTGAGAATGAGAGCCACATAGCCAAATTGAGTGAGAGTGTTAAAAGAGCGGCTGTGTGATTCCACCATATGTGAGTTTGAGAGCATCCAAACGAGAGTGTGAGAGATACACCAAAAGAAAAGAGAGAAGTAGAAGATAGACAAAGTGAGGTTGATTTTGAAACTAACACATTAATATCTACTTCTAGTGTTGTTCCTCACATTGTGCAGGTTGAAATTAAAGAAGAGGAGCCAAATGTTCAACAATTGGCACTATTGGAGATAAATGATGAGGAGATAATCATAGTTAAAGATGAAGTACTTGCTGCCCTGTTGTTACATCATGATGATTTAATACCTACAACACCTACATCAATTGAAGGGAATGATAGAGGTAACCATACTGGTTCTGAATTTATTTGTGAAAAGGTGAGTAATTGTGAGAACTCATGTGTTCATTCGAAAATTCCATGTTCTGAAATTTCTTTGGTTAATTTACATAATGTGGAATTAATTATTCATAAGGAAGTTTTGTCTAGAATATCTCCTGATGATTCTTTATATTATATTATGTTCGATGACCCTAAAGAGCTATCTAGTGTCATTGAGAATGTTGCTGAAATTGCATGTTTAAAATCACTAGTTAGTTCCTATGCCTATACATATAAGTTCAATTTCATTGGAAATTATGGTATAGATGATAAGTTTTATGTTTACAGAATATGCATTACATGTGATAAGTTTGCTGAATTGAAATTGCATATTTTGGATAAACAATCTTCGTGCCATATCATGATAACAATGAGATGAGTTTCAACAACAATGTCGCATGTTTCAAAAGATTTCTTAAGCCTACTTATTCATCCTTTAATGTACAATCATGTACAAATAATCAGAGTAGCGCAGTTGAAGCATGGAAGGAACTAAAAATTTTCTCCCCCATATTTGAACAACTTAATTTGGTTTGGCCCATTAATGACTTGTCCATGTGCCTAGCAAAGTCGAGGACGACTTTTTCTCATGAGAGGGAGAATGATGTGAATGAAGGTACCGCAATGTATATATCAAATACATCATATGGTTGCAGTTGTGTTACTTATTTTGTGCAAAACAATGCAAATAACACAACAATTGATTCATACATATACCATGCATATGTGTTGTTCTTTTTATCTACTACGCCTTGGATGTTCTTGATATGCTAAGCAAAAGAAGTGTTGATGACAAATATATACCATGCATATCGTTGTATTCTTTGCTTAGTACAATTTCAGGCTACCAAAAGTCGAGGACGGCTTTTCTTGAAGAAGGGGAGGATGATGTGGATACGCGTATTCTTAGCACTTTTCAGGCGAATACATTACTTAATTGGAAAGAAGTATTGAGCCACATTAAATATTGTCAGGTGAATTTGTTTCTTAAGAAGTTTCTTTTAATTGATGATGAACTTGGAATACTATATTATGCTATTATTTTATGTATTCTTAGGTATGATTCATGTGAAGACTTGGGAGAGCAAAAGGGAGGATCACAAGGACTAAAACTATAAGTTTTGGATAAGATTTTCAAGCCAAATTCGGATCTCCCACGTGCTCAATCCAATTCAAACTCGGATTCAACTCGAAATTCAATTCGGATTCGGTTCGGGACGACGATAGACAGTTACTAAAAAGGCCATAACTTTCACAAACGGAGTCCGATTCAGGTGTTCTTGTACTCATTGGAAAGATAATTTCAAGGGCTACGCAATGGATCTAGCCCCACCTTCAAAGTCATCACGGATTAAATGTTATGACCAAAACATTGTGACGACTTAATTTTAGGTTTTTTCTTTTGTGTGAGTTTGTTTCCAAATACATGTAGGGATGAGTTGGAGTTGGTTTTGGACCTCTTAGCCAGCCATGAGGTGGAGAGGGAACTATATATTGAGGTTAGACCCCATTGTAAGCGCGACCACGTTTGAGAATAATGAATCTACTAAAGTTTGTTCGAGTTTAGCATTGCTACCAAGTTCCATGGGGAATTTGGAGTGATTTTCTTCAATCAAGATCGTTCACCTTTCCGTTGGGAATTGGGTGCACGATAGATCTTCGCAGGTGGTCGTGAAATCAACACGAGTGTGTTTTGGCGGATTAAAGAGTGTCCGTCCCTTGCAATGGCATTGGAGGATCATTACGATTCATCAAGACTCCCGTGAGTATCCATCCTACGTCGAGAAGATCGGGCGACCCCGTATCATCTTGGTATCAGAGCGCGGTTTACTCGGTAGGATCTTATCCTTTTAAATTTTAGTTTATTACTTATTGTCCTATAGTCCATAAACCGAAAACACACACAAAAAATATCCAAACCCTAGTTTCACATCTGTTATTTTCGTGAGTTTTATTATGTCTTTGTTTACGTGCTGATCGTTCGTGTTTATTTGCGTAGCTTAATCTTTGTGCCCAATTCAAAATTCAAAAAAAAAATCCGATCGCTACATGCGTGAACAAGATCAAGTGAATAGTGCTACTACAATCAGCGAAAAATATATCTCGCACTATGGTCATTTCATACATATATCCTTAATTTTCCTTAGTTAAACAATTATATATTGGATTTTACCTTTTTGTTGAAAAACTTTTGCAGTATTGCTGATAATGTATGTGTAATTCTTTATTTATTCTTCTTCTTTGATTTCTCTGTGAATAGGTGATGTTGTTCTTAAAGACTTAAAGCGGAAGGCTAAAGCACTGAATTCTCTTCGGCTTCCAGTAACAGTGAAAGCTGGGTTTGTTGGCACCATAACATTAAAGGTACTTCTTTTTTTTGAACAATTGTCAAGCAGTGCCGATACTTTAGTATATCTTCTATCTTGTTTTTTAATGTCATTTTAGCCCTTTCAACAAAACATGCGTATTTATTGTTAAAAAGAACAAAGAAATATCATATTTTCCATTCCATGGCTGTATAAGGTCGAAATGGGTTATAATCACCTACCTGCCCATTCTTTTATATGTATCACACGTAGCTGATAGTCATTGTTGTTTAACTGCTTCCATGGTCAGCATTTTTTGTGTTATATATTTGGAATGAGTCGGACTTTGTACCTTCTGATTGGAGGATGCACAAACGGAACCGTCAACAACTAGTTGCATTGATGAATATACATTTATATTGATTTTCTATTTATGTGTTACATAGGGATAGAAGGCATAGATTGAAAATGAACCATTATTTTCTTGGTGTTGATGTGTTTTTGGTTTGGCTGGTTCAAAACAATGGCATCATGTGGTTGAAATGCTGAGACATAATTTGACTCCCTACAGCATATGGTTACCGAGTTTGCCATTGCTTTACCTAGTATGTGTCAATTGTTCATGCATGTGATTTCTGATAGGTTCCATGGAAAAGCCTGGGAAAAGAACCAGTTATTGTTCTTATCGACCGTTTATTTGTTCTTGCTCATCCTGCTCCCGATGGACAGACTCTCAGGGTATTTGCTACCAGTATTTAGATTGCATTGGCAACCACATTTTTTGCAGCAACATTTCTACATACGCTATTTCCTCGTTGTTCCTGTTGCTGAGTATATATTTGTGGCACCTCTCTTTTTTCTTTTTAGGAAGATAGAGAAAAAATTTTTAAGCCAAGCTTCAGGAGATTGAGGTTTGTTTTCATTTTTCAACTTGTGTAATGCTTCTTTATTCCCTTCTTCCGACACTCGAGACAATGATCCTAAGTTACATTTATATAATGTGAACAGGATACTTAAAAATAAGTTCTCGCTTGGGTTTCTCTTATTTTGAATTTTATGCCTTGGTAAAGATGTGGAGCTACCACTTCTTATCTGTTTGGGTTGTCTGTTTGTAGGATGTGGTCATAATAATATGCTCGTAATTTCAAATTTGGCTAGTCCTTGTTAACAAGTTGTAGAATATAGGTGTGCCTGCTTCAGTTACGTGTGCAAAATCCTTGAAGATGTTTCCATATCTGTTGTTTTTTATTTATTCTATTTAATTAGGGGCACTTGTAGTTGTAGAGTAGGAGGCCTAGAATTAGTTGTAAGGTACGTATTCTTCAGACTGCAATTATAGTAATATTTGACGATCATAATTAGGACATACAAGAACATGTAAGACACTTCGGATTATTTTACGCTCTGCTTCAATATAAGAACTCTATAGAATATTTTAGGCTCTGCAATGGTAGGAATACTTTGGATCTACAATTCAGATATTTTCAATTTCACTCCAAGAATGTAAGTTTGGTGTTTGGTTAATTTGAAATAAGTCAACCTCTGGAATCAAGTTAGTCGACACGGCTAGAGGCTATATCAGTGCAATGTCGCACCATGATAGTGTATCCGTTAGGTGGTGAATGGTGCAATGATGGCTTTCTGTTCTATGTTTTTTTTTTGAGATTGTGTTATATGTTGGATCACCTTTTGTTGCCCATGGACTAGCTAATGAAACTTGGCTTGGCTTATTATTATCATACAGATAGAATAATTTTTATAACTTATTCTGACAAAATTCCCTACAAGTACATTATAAACTATTGTTCTACAAAATATGGCTTTGTCAACAATATTTGGCAAAATTCACAGTCGTCTAACAATGAGAGGAGGAAACAAGAGTAAATTGGACCATAGGTACATGAATTTGTGAGGTGGGTGGATGTAGGTCACTGAACTTGTTAAACTGTGCAAAAGAGGTCCACAAGAGTTTTGTAGGCTTACATGTAATCCACGTGTGCTTGTGGACGCTGACATGGCAGCTCCCTTCAATTCTCTCTTCCTCCCACTTGGATTCGACCTGCACTACTCTTGCCCCCACTTCTCGATGGGAGGGAGTGGTGCAGAACGTGAAGGCAGCCACCTGGTGTTCGACGGGCGGGGCGCTAGAAAACAAAGTACCGGCTGTATTTCACCTGGTGCTCGATTGTGTTGTACGAGGCCAAAAGTCGCAGTGTGATGGTATGCGGAGAGTTGTTGCGCGGTAGATGTCGGCTTTTAACTCTTGAGGGAGACTGCAACAGGCACTGAGTTCGCTGCTAACCACTGGGTGTATGTTTAGTTGCTCGACACTTTTTTCATATATCAGACCTACCACGATAATTTG
Source organism: Bonia amplexicaulis (assembly GCA_036346245.1). Classification (NCBI taxonomy): domain Eukaryota; kingdom Viridiplantae; phylum Streptophyta; class Magnoliopsida; order Poales; family Poaceae; genus Bonia; species Bonia amplexicaulis. The sequence continues at coordinate 28,313 of JAYGGG010000417.1, read as the reverse complement.
CTTCTCATCATTAAGTTTCGAGATCAATTTCGATCAAAAATGCCATCACCAAATTAAAATGCAGCAATTAAATCAAACATATTAACATGAAGGGAAACAAAATGTCAAAAACGAACTCATCAACTCTTTACACATGAAAAAAATAACATTAAGCGCCTATTGCTACTGGCTGAACTGAACCCAATTGGACACGGGAGTATTCGGACACGCAGTAAATAGTAAATAAGTAAATAAGTGTCCAAGTTGAACACGGGAGTATTCGCACGGGAGTATTCGGACACGCAGTAAATAAGTGTCCAAGCCGTGTCCAGATCCGACGTGGTGTCCGACACGGACTCGGCCCTTCACTGCCGTGTCCATGCATCACTGGTCAGTATGATGACTTTCTATAGTTATTTCTTTGGACGTATTCCATGGATGATAAAGCTGGAGCCAAAGTTTGTGCATATTTTTCAGGACTTATTAATTAATTATTGATAGTTCAGACAAAGTTCTGTTTAGTATTAAATAGTCCATATCTTTAGATTTACTGAACATATTAAAGACCTGTCTCTGATACAAGAAAGTTGGAATTTTGGAAAACTCGTGTTAGGAAGGGTTTCGGGTCCATTGAAAATTAGTGGACCAAAAGCCTAGTTGAGGTAAAAAGGCCTAAGTCTAATTGGATGAGTTGGATTAGGATTTTAAGTAGAGATTGAATATGATTTATATGATGAATGAGTTGAATTAGGATTCTAAGTAGAGATTGAATAAGATTTGTAGGAGGTTGCATAAAAGAGCAGCTGGCTGTACGGGAAAAAAATTGTGTTTGGCGGACGTCGGCCGTATCGGTTGCTGGACTTGGAGCTGATGGATATTTGTTGAGGGATTTATTGATTGAGCAGCGGCCGTGTTTTCGCATGGAGAAAAAAATCGCAGCGGCGTGTTTCTGATCTTTGCATCCTGAAGCTCAAATCGGCGATGTCTTAGTTTCTCGTTTTCTCGTGTCCGGCATCGCTAGAAAAAAGTGATCCTTTACATGCGTACTGGTTTCAGCCGCACATAAGTTCCGCCTCTCAATATAAACTTTAAACTTATTGGGCTTAAAACATTTTACACTATTCATAATTTCATTTTTCTGAATTTTGACTTTTTTGAGCTTTTTGTCGGTTCTTTTTTCTCGTATTCGTTATGCTTGTCTGCGTGATGGGCTAGCATATTTTTATATTTTTAATTTTTAAATTTAATTATGTCAAATAAGTCTCTCTCGTCAGTGTTTTTTTCACCACATACATGATTTTCAAATTATAAGCCTTGACTTTCAATAGAACCGATCACCACCTTTGATTAGTGCCTGGCTGGAGGTATAATTAGTGAGGTGAGTCTAATCACGTTTTTGTTTTTGTTTTTGCATGGCATGTTTTTCTTTTTCGTTGGTCTGGTTGTTGCCGTGACTTTTTGCATGCAGCCGTACTGTGCATTGAAGATAGAGGAAAATATAATTAGTGCTAAGGGATTACGTAAGGCTAATTAGGTTTTATGTTTTTTGTTTAGCATTAAGTTTTAAGCTTGTGATTTATGCATGCATCAAAAATATATATATACATAAATTGTTTTGCATGCATTATGCCTTGATATTTTTTTTGTGTGCTTCTGTGCTTCCATGTACTTTTTCATTAAAGTTTTACTTTTTTCCTCCCAGCAATTCTGGTCATCGATTTGTTTCACTTTATCAAAACTTGCAGCCGTTACGGTGGATGAGGATGGTAATGAAACATTTGATGCAGGTGTAGCGCTAGATAAGCTGCGAAAATTTAGAACATATATACATGAGCGAATCTACAGTAGTTTATAGGTGTTCAGCTGAACACCTAAATTTTGTAATACATACATATATATATATATATATATATATATATATATATATATATAGTTAGGTGAAAATCACTAATTTCGGCCTCCAGGCCGCCACTATTCGGCCGGCCGCCCGGCCCGACGCTCGCGCCTGCGTGAGGCCCAGCCCATTACGCGAGCGATACGGCGATAGAAATTAGAAACGCCTGTTCGGCTGTGCCCGAGCGCCCGAGTTCCCAGCCCCTAACCCTAGCCGCGCCGGCCCTCCGCAGCTCCGCGCCGCGCCGCGCCGGCCCTCCGCTCCGCCTCTGCGCCGCGCCGGCCCTCCGCTCCGCCTCCGCCCCGCGCCACGCCATGCAGCTGTTGAACGGGATGGTGCCTGGGGTCGTCGGGCAGGGGGCTGGCGGAGGGATGACGGTGGCGCCGCCAGCGACTCCGGTTGTGCTGAATGGGTTGGGGAAGGTGGAGGGCGGGGATCTCTCGTCGCTGTCGCCGCCTCGCCGGTGCCGTATCCCTTCGATAGTGCGCTGAGGGCGAGGAAGGGACCTACCGTCGAGAAGGTGGTCGAGAGGAGGCAGAGGCGCATCATCAAGAACCGGGAGTCAGCTGCCAGATCCCGCGCGCGGAAGCAGGTGAAGCCTTTGTTCTTCAACTGCAGTGTTGGAGCTATCCATTTACCTTACGCCTTTTGCTTACTTATACACGTCCCTTCGCGTCCTCTGCTTCCGACGCGCCAGCCCCGCCTCTCCGCCCCTTCCTCGGCGCCGGCGGCGGAGAAGGCCGCAGATCGGCGTCGGCAACGGGAGAAGGCCGCAGATCGGCGTCGGCAACGGGAGAAGGCCGCAGATCGGCGTCGGCAACGGGAGAAAGCCGCAGATCGGCGCCGGCGGCGGGAGATTTCCTGGGCGACCGGCCTCGGCGTCCTCCTCCGACCGCCAGGACGACTTGGCGTCGCCTAGGCGACGCCGTGATAGTCTTTTGGCCATTCTTTAGTCTGTCGAACTACATAGGCTAGCCATCTACCATGACTCTGACAGCAATCCCTGGAAGCTTGCTAAGAAATGGGAAGATCTAAATCCTTCCAAATGGAGCGAGGTTGTTCCCTTGTCTATCAGAACACCTTTCTTCAGTACCTGTTTGCTTCCTCTTATCCTCGAATGGTCTTTCACAGGTATTTCAAGATGGCATAGACGATCATTCTGGCAATTCTATTTGGGCAATGAATCGGAACTATTTGGTTTCCCCTATAAATGGAACCCTTAAATATAAACGACTTGGAAAGCAGGAAAGAGGGGATCCAGATATCCCTTTGGAGAAGGCATCACTGGTGCTAAGTGATGCTTCTTTAACTGTTACTGAGGTACCTTAGAATTGTGTTTCTTTAATCTGTTCAGTTCCATGTTGACAAATTACTTACTGTTTCTACACTATTGCATGTACCAGGCCCAGTATTATGATGGCATTAAACTGTTGGAAACATTTTAAAGGTTCAGGACACGTGTTGATGTTTCCCACTTATGACCTATTGTGCCAGTTAAAGAGGATTGTCGTGCTTGGTGGCATTATGCTATGCTGGCTCGTCTGCGACAAAAGAAATTATGGTATTGGTCATCTTCTAAGTTCTTGTTTCCTTGCTTCTTCTGAATTCTCTATTGATTCCTTTCCCCCCGTGTGGGCGAAAATGGTTGTTTTTTTCTAAGACAGTTGTACCTGTGGTTCTCACTTTCTGTCTTGAGATTTGTTTAAGGCTAGTGATTTATAAAAGTGAAAATGGACACATGCCACTGCTAAAACTGAAAAATTTGGCAAGTGCCACTTCAGACAGGTGATCTGTTTTAGTATTAAGACAAGGTTAATTGAGGTTGCCACGTTAGCTTGAGAGGCTAGAAATTCTTATGTTCATGGGAAGGAAAGGAAAAAGATCTACTCTGCTTATGTGGTGCACATTTATAACATTTATACATTTATGACAACTAACAGCACAGATTAATCCGATATTATAATTCTATAATGAATACAACTCTATTTTCAAATGCATAAAAGTATGTAATATAATATCTCGCTGCACAATTGCACAGGATTTAGGGTTAGTGGTTGTATTGCTGTGGGAAAAAAATTGTCATGAAAATGGTACTCTTAACAAGATCAAAAGTTTTGGCTTGTACTTTCCGAAAATTCTACTTCAAGACGAGGATTTTGAGAAGTGCCACTCAACATGTTGGTGGTCCTCCAGCTGTGTACCAACTACCAAGCGCCACTTGCGGTTGGTGGCATAGGTGCAACTTGCTATTGATGGTCTCCAGGCTTGTTCAAGCAGGTGGCCAAACATTTCATTGATGTATGATGTTGATGCTACCCTGCTCAAGCCTAGGTGGAGGCACAACACAACCAGTATAGTTGGAACTCAGAGGGAGCGGAGGAGGCTTGCCTGCCATGCTATTATCTGTTGGTGGCTTTGAGTTTGATTTGTGCGTAAAAAAGTGGATAAGATTTGTTAGTTAGCCAAGATTGTTAGGCAAGTCTCCATTTAAGCTGACTCATGCATGTACTTCTGGGCAAGCAAAGAAAGAAACAAATGTTCTATAGTCTTCGTCTCTTCTTCAACCAGGCTTCGAAGCCTTGGTGGACGGCATGGGAGAAGAGCTCTTGGCCGGCCGACCAAGAGCGAGTGCCCTACCGTGTCCTTGAACCCGTAACCAAGTTTCACAACGTATTTTATTAAAAACATATGACGTTGAAAGCAAGGTTGTCACGACGTCCTGGCGGCCGGAGGACGCCGCCATGGTCTTCGCCTCGCGATCCCGCCGCTGATGTCGCCTAGGGTTCGGAGATCGCGCGGGGAGCCGGAGGCGGCGAGGAGAGGAGGCGGACGCGGAGGCGGCGCATGGGAGGCGGGAGAGGCGGAGAGGTCGGCGGCATGGAGGCAGGAGCGGAGAGGTTGGGAGAGACGGGAAGCGGGGCTAGCTGCGTATGAGGCGGAGGCCGGGGATATGAGAGGGGGTATCTCATATGAGAGCGGCACCGTCCGACTACTTTGGCGTCGCTGGGCGTCGCTCGACGCGTCCAGCGCCTCGCCTTCACTCGCCGTGGTCGCCTACTCCGCCGTGACAACCATGGTTGAAAGTTATTTTCTAGTTCCAGTGGAACTTTATCAATAAGCTCATGTTAGTGGCATCTGTTTAGCAAAACATGTTTCACCAGTGCAGCCTATTAAGACTTTTGTTTCTTTTTTTTTCTTTTTTTTTCTTTTTTTTCTTTTCCCCCGGTTTCGGTTGGTTTACAAACCGACCGAGTAAGCCTCGGTCAACACTTCGCGGCGAGGCGGAGGCGGACCGGTTGGGAGCGGCGGCGGGGTCGGCGACGGCGACGGCGAGTCGGCGACAGCGGTCTCGGCAAGACAACCATTGGCGTGGCGGCGGCAGGCGTGGCCGGGCGAGCCCGATCCGGCCGGCCGTGGCGAAGCGATGGCGTCTCGCGGCGCCGGCGAGCTGATTCGACCGGATCTGGCGAAGGCGGCTGGTGGCGACGGCAACTGGCAGAGTGCGGGGACGGCCAGCGCCGGAAAGACCGTCGACGAGCGGCGGCGAAGAAAAATCCGGCCGGTGGAGAAACGAACCAAGGCGGCAAGCGGCAGTACGGATCCCTAGGTATCACGAAACCCTAGGTTTTGCTCTGATACCATGTTATGAACAGTACTTGTCTTCTTCATGAGGAGGCCAATGGGCCTATATATATACATGTACAGGTCTGGCATATATGCAGGAAACCTCTTATACAATAGGGTAAATACACAGATATGTAACACACATCTAACACAGCCAAGCAAATTTACCCTTTAAAAGTGATTTATAATGTTAAGTTTAGGAGAAAGAAATTATTCACAACTGTGCATCTTATTCCATGATCAAGAGCAAGGATACAAATCTTGGAACCGGAGAAGTTCCTTCCCGGTGATCGTGTCGGAAAACCGGTTGAAATTCGAATATTAAAACTTGAATTTGGGATATTATAAAACCGGTAACTGGAACTGTGCAAAAACCGGAAAACCGCTACAAAAATCGAAAAAACCGCTACCAAAACCTGAAAAAGCCAGATAAAACCGGTTATGGGTAATTAGCAATTGGAATAATGTAAATATTAATTAGAAAGTGTTTAATGAAATAATAAGCCTGATACATAAGGAGCTTGATGTCTAGTTAGCAATTTGTAAGGAGTCTGATGTTGTACATAAAAAGTTCTCCTTGCAAGCTTGACTATCTAGTGAAGCCCTCTTCTCCAAGTGATACATAAGGAGCGTGATGTCTATTGAAGCATATTTAGCTCATACATCTAGTACAAAAAAGGGCTAAACCAATCTATAAAATGCATTACACAGTCATAAATTTAAATTTGAAAAAATTCAGGCCGTTTTTTTTCTCCCGGTTCCCACCTGTTTTCCGGTAACCGCTGGTTTTTTCCCCTGATCAAGAGAGTTATAGTTATCGGCTACATGGGCCAAACCTAGACAATGGGCCAAATAGGCCAAGTCATCCTATATAGATATCTTAACATAGAAATTGCATGAAATCTGATTGCAAGCCACTTTATAAGCCCTAAGCAATGCGGAAGCTCTGCCTGCATCCTTGCTGTATCAACAAGCAGGTCATAATGAGTTCGAACCAGTCTCACAAAATATTTTAATGATGTTGCACTCATCCATAATTGCATGATAAAGTGTGATTATATAATCATGCAAATACGTTGCATTTTTTCTTAACTGTGCATGAAACGGTGATATCTTGAACATTGTGCAGTTACTCATATGTTGATAATATGTTTTGATGCGAAGATATTTATTTTTAGCTTGTTTACAAGTTGAATCGTTCATTATGAAGCTTATTCGCCTTTTGTTTGTCAGCTATTGGTTCTCATGGGAGAGAACTAGACATCTCTGCCACCTTCGTTGCCGTTATGTTCAACTGTATGCCACCCTGTTGCAACAAGCACCTAATGTTGATATATCTGAAATTCGGCAGATAGAGAAAATTCTAGACACAAGTCGTAATACTCTGGAGGTGAGCTACTGCAATATGTACTAAGGTTCTCTTGTTACTTTTATCCCTTAATTTGAGTGACTCTTCATCTGGTTATGATGTTACCTATACTTTCAGGTTGTTGGGACATGCTAAGGTTGAAACTGTGAAATCAAAGGAAACATGGCATAAGAAGGGCACCTCAAAGAGAAGATGGTGGCCTGTTGGATGGTTTGTAACAAATATTGAGAATGAACTCCGTTCCTATATTATTCATTGCCTCTGTTTTGTAGATACTAGTTGCTACTAACAATTGAATATTTTTATTGCATCTCTGCATATATTTTATGGCATCTCTCCATATTTTTTTTTCATTTGTAGTGGTTTGCAAGTCTTTCTGTACCATTTCTCCTTCCGTGTCTTCTCTATAGATTGTAAGGATGTTTGCTTCGACCAAGGTTCCCAACCTTGGTGGTAACTGCATTTTAAACTTTTGTGCAAGTTGTCTGGTTTAGATTGTTGATGGTTGGGCTTCTTACCCTGACATTAAATCTTCACGCCAATTCTTGTCAAAATTTTCCATTAATCATTAATTGCACATGGGAACATTATTCATTTTAAGTTTTGATGAGGATAAAAACAGTAAGCTTGGATTTCAATTAAGTTTTGCTGGCTAACCAGCTGTTTTTTTTGGCACTTTCAAGCCGCCAATTTCAAAGCTTCATAGCAGCAGAATAACAATAGCAAGCTTTGTGGTGCCTGATAGGCAACCCGTGTACTTTTGACCTGTTGGTTGGTGGTTTTTCGATGGTACCAGTTTTCAAAACCCTATTTTTACTATGTACATGCTGAAAATATTCATTTTGCTCGAGTGTTCTCCTCATTCTTGTGCTGTATTTGGGCGGTCAATAAGCTATGCTAGTACATACATTAAATGTGAGTACTGTATCGACATGTTGCCGTCAGAATATTAGGATCATTATGTTCAACCGTGAAAGTATGCAGTGTTACACTTGAGACGGCTTAACTAGATATGGGATAAACTAGTATTTTTAATTTTCTGGTACTTCAATATGTTAAAGGTACATGCCTGTTTGGCTGTACCTTCAACGCTAAGATTCATGTTTGTTCTCCCTTGTTTAACCATCTGCTCAGTCCTCACGTGCCACTAATGTAATGTCCTTCTGCCTCTTGCCAACTCTGCTGATAACAGTTTTAATCTTCATCAACTCTTTTGAGGCCATCTTCAGTCACATATGTTCTAGCCCCCTACCGGTGGAAATAACACCTCCAAAGTGGAACTTACATTTTTTGTTCCTCACCCATTGGAAACCATGAATTTTCATTTCACGGTTCCCCTCTTCTGACTTTGTGAACCGGAGCAACATCCATCTATTAAAATGTGTTTGAATGCATTATCAAGGCCCTAATTGCACCATAACTTTGTTGAAGTGAGAGATCAAAAGAGTTGGATGGTACGTGAAAAATGCATGACGTGGTTTAGGCACATTAATATGTGCAAATGCTATAGAGGGTCAATTTTGCTATTGTTAACTGGTTGGAAATAACAACATAATATTTATTCTTCTGAAGAAAGAATACTCACAGGCTTTACTTTAAATTTATATTATCGAATTGATCATTTTTTTGTCACATCTTAAGTATCCTTTCTTTCTTGTTCAAGGAACTCAGCTGGGTTACCTTCTGAAGAAGCTACCCTTCTAGATCCACAGTTAGATGAGGAGCAGCTAACCAAAGAAGAGTGGCAGGCTATTAATAAACTGTTGAGTTACCAACCAGATGATGATCTGTCTTTTCCTCTTGAGAAGGTTTCCCCAAACACAATCCGATTCTTGGTGGATGTGTCTATTGGCCAAGCTGCTGCAAGGATCATCAATATTGATAAAACAGAGGTTTTGTGCGGTAGATTTGAGCAGCTTCAAGTGTTCACCAAGTTGTATCCCAAGAGTACACGGTGTGATGTAATTTTGAGATATTGTGGTCTTTCTTCTCCTGAAGGTTCTCTTGCTCAGGTCGGTGCATATGAAGCAATCATCAATTTACGAATTTCTAGCTGCAGATCACCCTATATACTAACTGTAGTTCGTGATTCAGAAAAATGCCATTGCCACTCCATCTAAAGCACTAACTGTATGGTTGCATGTGGTTAAAAGCCTTGAAGTTTATTTATTGAGCGACATATATTGAGCGACCATAACACATCCCCCCTTTTCCTTTCAAGGGAGATAGTAGGGGTGGAACCCCGCTGACATATATTGTCCTTGCACTTATACTGTTATATGGACACTTAGGGATGCAGGGATTTTTATGTTAATTTTAGCAATTGCTGTTAAGTATGTATTTGCAATACTACAATTGCTATCTAAGTTATTCTGTAATTTCGCTTGAAGTTCTTAAATGTGTATTGACTGATCAATTTTGTGATGGCATGAAGATCAAGGTTCCGCATCCGAGTTATCCATCGACTCGTGTTTCTTTTCAAGTACCCAATCTGGATATTCACTTCTCACCAAAAAGGTACTGCAAGATTGTCGAACTGCTTGGTTTACTTTACCAGTTGAAGGGAAGCAATAATGAAGAGTCAAATAGCTATGAAAATGGCAGCCTAGCACCTTGGTATCCTGCTGATCTAGCTGGTGATGCGAGAACTTTGGTTTGGAGGGTATTCTTCCTTTGTTTGAGTGTTCTACTACATCGCATTTGTTCAGTACAGTAACATGGTTTTGTATATTTTTTTTGGGTCCAAGGGCCTTGGCAATTCGCTAACTGAATGGCATACTTGCTATGTTGTATTATCTGGGATGTATTTGTATATTTTGGAGTCAGAATTGTCCCAGAATTACCAAAGGTGTTGTAGGTATGTACCACAATCTTTTCGTCATTTATCCTCATGTTGAAAAACAAATATATGATATTGCTTGTTGTTTTCAATATAGGAAACTATGTAGCTATTGTGTGTCTGTGCATGTAGGTTGGTTGGTAAACTATTTAGCCTTTTTGGCCTTTTTTACTTTGTGAACTTTGTTTGTTGAAAAACATCTGCTGCCTTCCAAGAAAAGTATCTATTCATGCAATGTGGATTTGCTTTTTGTGAATTGCACTCACACAACATGAAGGGCTATGGCATGCTTGTTCTTTGCAAATATTTCACTAAGATGCCGTTCTTGTACATATTTGAAATATTAAGTAGCTTTCATGTATATTTCACTTGTACAAATTTTCTTTAGCGACAAAGATAGAGCTTTCAAAATGTATTTAATACACACTGCTTCTTAGTACTCCATACTTCGTTCTTGGTAGGAGTGTTGCCATATAACTGGATTTTTTTAGTTCTCTTTTGATCTGAGCATTATTATATTTGCAAGCACTAGAATCAACCATCACACTGATTATTGAATTCAATAATGAAATTGAGAAGGCCAATTGGATGAAAGCGCTTGTCCAAGCAACATATCGAGCTTCTGTAGGCCCTTCTATACTTTATAATATTTGACATAGAACCTGAGGTTTGTACTTGGTTTGTCTTATGTTATTTCCCCTCCTCGCTTCTTATAGGTGCCTCCTGAGGTGAACATATTGGGAGACCCTATCAGTACTCCAGAACCAAGCACTCCGAAGCTTTGTAGTTTGGGATCAGTGGATCTTCTTGTGAATGGCTCTGTTATTGAAACGAAGCTTTAACTGTATGGAAAGGTAAACATGTATCTTTTTGTGAAGTGTCACTTTAATGTCTTATGGGTATGGATTAGCTGATTCTGCAAAACAGTACAGCGTTAATTCAGTTAATTTGTGTATTTTTCACTATAATTGTTGCACTGACTTGGTTATCATTTATGCAATTCTTTCAGTTGGACAGAAAGAACAAAGATCCAGCAGAGCTTCTAATGTTAAAGCTCCTTGGGAATGGTGGCAAGGTATTCAATCTTACTTGAGTTTGCATTGAATAATAAATACAAAACAAGAACCATACATCATCAATCTACTCCCTCTGTTTTGCAATATAAGTTGGGAGCTCAAACATGCGCACAGACCTAGTTTTTGGAAATGCTGCAATAACTACACTCTTGATTTCCTCGATAAGACTTTCATTGTGAAACAATCAAATTCCCAAGAAAATTGGCCTATATCGTGAAACAGAGCAATTAGCAATCTTGCTTCCATAAATCTTTTGGGTACTTGTGGAAGGAAGTGACTAATGACCAGTCGTGTGATAGCACAGTGGCACTACCCCCTCATTGCCCTGCCCTTTTCAGACTTTCACATGATTCACACAGCAACGTTGGCATGCTACGCATGAGTCTGCCCATATGTGCGTAGAGCAGGACACAAAAGGGAGTTTGTTTAATGTAGTAGTTCACCTTTATCTTTACACTGTTGTATCTTTTTAACCAAGTGCTGGATTCATATTCCATTTGAACTGTTATGTTCCATACGATGAGCTTAACAAAATGAGACCCATATCGTATATGTCTGAAGACATAATAATAGAGTTATTTCTCAAACTGGCTATTACTACCGGGTTGTGGAGGGAACTACTAGTTACATTCAAACAACTTTATATTGCAACCAACTTTACGTGGTATTTCTTGTTGGAAACCATCAAAGGGTTGGTGCATGCATGCTATTTGTGGGAGATTTATATTGTTTACTGGCAACAATACATATTACTTTCCAACGACTCGGTATTATGTATCAACTATACGTATTACTTACTGGCAAATCTATTATTTGATGGCAACTACTAGTGATTTGAGCAAACAACTACCTGTAGTAGCTCTACATCATTTTGCTAGCTACTTTTTTATGTTACATTCAATTCTACATATTACTTGCTAACGACTGAATATTGCTACCTTTCAATTCTCTACTACTTGACGACAACTATCAGTTATATGTGCGTGCAACCAGGGTTCAAAATCCCGGCGGTTACTGGCCGGTAACCACCGGTTATCGTTTCTACCTTGGAGACCGGTGAGTCGAAAAACCGGCGGTATCAATTTTTGATTTTCAATTTTGGCGGTTTTTCCGGTTTTCCATTCTGGCGGTTTTTCCTTACGGTTTCAAAACATCCCAAAATACAAATTTTGATTTTTAAATTGTGACCGGTTTTTCTTGTAACCTACGCGTTATCATATTTATCGTACCGTAGTGATTTCTCCTGGTTTCGGGTTTTGGAACCTTGTGTGCAACTACATGATTTGCTAGCAATTATTTACTTCTAGCAAATTTGGATATATGCTGACAACTCTTATCTACTTGTTGTTTTCGGAGAGAGTCTATTACTTGATAGAAAGTATGAACTTAATTGTTGTTTTGGGGAGAATCTATATTTTGACGGGGGAGGCAACCATGTGTTTCAAATTTAACTTATCATTATGTTTTCAAAACATATGCAATATATGTCTTGTTTTGTTAAGCTTGTCGTCTGGGAACACAAAGGTTCAAACAGAATTGAATTCGACCACTTGGCTAAAAATATATGGTAATTTAAGGGTAATGAAATGCGTAAGTACAAGATTCAAAACTCCATCGGCTGAAAACACTTCTCTTATGGTTACTAGTAAGCGTGCATGTGGAATCCACGCCAAAATCGTTGCTCGAATCCAATTTTCTGTATACATCTATCGAACTAAACACATGGACACCCTATGTACATAATATCATGACAAGACATGGAAGTTATTCATACATAAAGCATTACATTTCAGTAAAATCACCAATGACAAGCAATCCATGAGCATTCACATCAGTGATCCATACACTAAACGTTTCAAGCAAATCTCGGCATGGAAACAGGCCGATATAAGGGTGGAACACAGAGGCTTATGCGATGAGCCGCTGACCGATGTCAAGGGTAGTTCATGACGGACGAGAGATCAGATGATCACAGAATAAATCCTTAGACGACAGTACATTTTTTTGTAACTAAGCTCGTCGGCGTCTCTGTTGCCAAATCCAGCATAAAATGGATTGTAGTCGGAAGGAAAAAGTGCTTTAATGTCCTGTCAAAGAACAAATATACTGATGTCAATAACCTGTCGTAATACCGGTCTGGAGCGTCAGATCTATGGAGGACTCTCAAAATGATCTTTATGTGCAAAGAATAATGCAGGTTTCTAAGATTGTTCTCTAGCCTTTGGAAAAGAATGATGTAATATTTTCTAGCCAATCCCAGGCAAACACACAGAGCGATGCCCAGTCAATCTAGCAAACTTATTGTTCATTTGTGTAGCAGAAGGATATGTCATGCAAAAATTATAAGGGGGCAGGTAAATAGGCAACCTTCTTACCCTAAGGGTTCTTATTCTAACCAATAAAATCGACATATTTTTCTGATACTTAAAACATTGCATACTAGCAAAGCATATTGCATATTAAAGCTGATAACCAGAAGACAAATGCCTAGAAGAAAATTACCTCCAGACATGCAATCTTGAACTCATCAGAAACTTACGTGCACAAAACTGTGTACAATCTCATCCTAAAATGAAGAAAAACTGAAATTAAATAGGAAAAAAATTGTGTATCAGACCTTTATTCCACAAAAAATCGAGCAACACCAAACTGACTCCAATCTCGTCCAACTAACATTAATTACTCAAATTAAGATATTATGATAATTTACAGCAAAAAGAGCATGTATACCAGCTGTACACTGCAAAGTTAAATGATGTGGTAACACACAAAATTTATAGGATAGAGCTGAGGTTGAATTCAGTTAAGTCCACGGCAGCCTTGCTCATTGACAGTGTCCGATAAACTTAAAAGGCAATTGCTGGAAATGCATCAACCAAGAAATTACAGACCAACACAACTTAATAAGAAAATCAATGGACTAAGCATCACACATAAACAAAATAAGCAAAAAAAACAAAAGAAGCCTTAAAAAGTTCTAACTCCTGAAAAGGGGTCTGGAAAGGAAGAGAGCATTACGAATTGCCGATTTTATTAGTTAGGTTTGAGTTAGGAGTTAGAGTTTTTCCCCGGAAGTGGCAGCAGTTTATTAAGTAGAGTCGGTTGCTGTTCTTGCTAGTGGCCAAGCCAGGAAAGCAAGGGGGAAGCTAATACACGGTGAACTGCTTTAGGAACTCATACCATACTAGTCAAAGGCTTAGCTTAATAGCCGAATTAGCCGAGACTACCCTGAAAAGTAAGCAAGGAGAAGAATGAATTACGTAGGATACTGGCTACTTGAAGTCGGAATGCGCAAGACCGCAACTCAAGGAGATAACCTTAGAACTGAAGCCAGGAGGTAAGTAACACCCTTTTCCGCCTACTTGGCATCTTCATCTTTGCATCTTGGTTTCTTTAGTGCTGGTTCTATCGACTCTGCTGGTTACCCTTATGGGGCATAACATAGTGACAATATTTACATCAAGTTTCGGATGCTATGATTAGTTAGCATGTAAGTTATCTTCAAATAATGTAGTTTCATTTTCTCGCCAAACCATAATTTTAGTTTGGGTATTGCGGTATGAAATAGAGTTACAAATTGTCATAAATATAGAAGCAAACAGTGAGTTATATAATTTGCACACCTCATCGTGCATTGGAGGCTTGGAGCATTATATCAGCATGGTGACTTCTCCCAACTGCAGATCAAGAAAAAAGGAGTAAAAGGAAGCAACCCAGACACATCTCATTAACCTCCCATCAAATTCAAGTTCGAATAGTAACTAAAAGGAAAAATTGTTCCTGAACCATGTACTCATATTGTGCTTGACAAAGCCCAGTCTGTTCTTAGGAACCACAACAACATATTTTTTTAGATTACAAGGTAGATGCACATGCACACACATGACACTACAAGCACACAAGCATGGATTGAAGTTCATAGAAACTAAAAATCCAGTGCATGTTAATTAGAAGTTAGAAAGGTTCAGATGTAGCTCTTATTGAATTACTCCACTAATACACTGTTGCTCATTGTCATGTTGTCCGCTTGGTGTCCCGCAGTTCACACCGGTTCATCTCGACACAAACTTGAGCCCAGCATAATAGTTAGAACCAAAAAAACCTAAACAGAGTATACCAAATTTGTCGGAAGTGGACCATACCCTGTTTACCTTGGTGGTACTTCATGTATCATAGCATTTGTCGGAAGTGGACCATACTCTGTTTACCTTGGTGCAAGGTTATTAAGGCGGTAAGGCGAGGTAAGGCGACCCACCCCTCACACCTTTTAAGCGGAAGGCGTGAGGCGGCGACGCCACATATGTCATAAGGCGAAGAAAACGAAGTTCCGAGGACTAAATCGAAGAAATACGAAGAAATCTAAAGAGGAGGACATAGAAGGACTTAATTGTAATTTTGTAAACTGAGGACTAAAGCGTAAAATGCCAAACACATAACCCTAGCTACCGACCGGCCTGACCCCGGATCGGATCGACCGCCCCAGCCTTCCGTCCGAACGCCCGCCTCCTCTCTCTCTCGCCGCCTCTCTCTCTCTTTCTTCACGGTAGCCACTCCCGACTCGCTCCACGTCTCCCCGCTCGCGCCGCCTTCCCATATCGCGACGCCACCGCCGCCACCGGCGCTGGAGAGGGCGGGCGCGGCGGGCTGGAGACGCCGGCGCGGCGGCGGGCGCTTTAGCACGAGCGGCAAGGCGGGCGACGCTTGCCACGTCGGACCGCCTTACCGCTTAGGCGTCTCGTCGCCTAAGCGACGCCTTAATAAGCTCCGCCTTGGTGGTACTTCATGTATCATAGCATTTGTCGGAGTGGGCCATACCTTGTTTACATTGGTGGTACTTCATTTATCACAAGATCTAGTACATGATTTCTCACCATGCATGACTTCGGTCTATCGATCATGATCAAACTAATATATCATAGTATCATCATCAGAAATAACAAACAACCACCATTAGTCTAGCCAATTAGACTGTTTGGTTAATAAATCTATAGCAATTAGTGTTCGCTTAATCAATATAACAAGAATCGAACAAGTTCATACCTCACAAAATTCAACATCAGGAATTCTCATTAGATATGCAACATCAGGAATTCTCATAAAAATCGGGTTGGAGCAGGGGTTGCATGCCGGGACGGGGTTGTAGCAAGTTGTGTTTTGCGGCGCTGAGCGGGGGGGGATCGAGCGGCGCGCACGGGTGGTCAGCAGTGCAGAGGGGCAAAGCGGGCGGAGTGGTGGGGCCGAGCAGTGGGCAACGCGAGGGTTTGGGATCGATCATGGGCGCTCGGCGGGAGGGACCGAGGCGGCGCGCAGGGCATAGCAGTGGGCGGTGCAACGTCTTGGAGTGGGTGGCGCAGGTTAGGGGTTGGCTGCAGGCATGGGGGACGAAGCGTCATAGGGGCGACGCAGGGACGGAGACAGAGCGAGGCGGAGCGGAGAGAAGGGGTGGGGCGGGCGAGCAGAGAAGAGGGTGGCGCATGAGATTGGGGTGGGAGGAGACGTGATTAATGGATGGGCAGGACCAACTTGGAATAGTAGACGTTGGATGAGCTGAATAAACGGTGTATATATTTAGATGGCAGGACCAACTTGCAATACTAGTTATTGGATTTTGTTGATCGAACCGTTAGGAGGGGAGGGTATAAACGTGGTTGGGTGATAAAAGGTTTAATCAAACTGGCGCTTTTTATATTAGTATAGATGTGGTCCAACTAGTTATGTGGCTCTGCTTCCACCTGTAATACTTTTGGAACAGTGCATCATGCACTTGTTCTAAACGAGAACACTGGAAACCGTGGGCAACAAAGCCGCATTCTTGCAAATTCTGCATTGTTATTTGGAACATATCTTCCTGTATTTTATATGCCATATCTTCTTAGATTTGTTCATATATATCTTTTTAACCTTTTGATATGGTTTGTGGTTGAGTACGGGTCCAAGGACCGAGGGTAGGGCGGTCGCCCTCATCTAATCGCATCAAGACTCTTCACTGGTGAGGTAGAGGCGCTCTGAAGCTTGATTTTAGAAGAGGAGGGAGACTAGAGACTTGCTTGATTGTTCATTGCTTACCTCCAATAATTACAATAGGCTTCCTTATATAGAGTTCTCCTAACAATTATGGATAAGATCAAGCTAAATTATAACTTTTCTAACTAATAGATAAGATACCAATTAACTAATTACTATCCTAGAAAACTAATTAATTATTTAGGGAAATGGATATTCTTATTCAGGAAGGTAATTCTTCCAAACCCTAATGCTACAGTATACAGGTACTGCTTATGTGCTCAGTACGACTCTACGAGTGACCATAACACATCCCCCCCTTTTCCTTTCAAGGGAGATAGTAGGGGTGGAACTCCGCTGACATATATTGAGCGAGCATAACACATCCCCCCTTTTCCTTTCAAGGGAGATAGTAGGGGTGGAACCCCGCTGACATATATTGTCCTTGCACTTATACTGTTATATGGACACTTAGGGATGCAAGGATTGTTATGTTAATTTTAGCAATTGCTGTTAAGTATGTATTTGCAATACTACAATTGCTATCTAAGTTATTCTGTAATTTCGCTTGAAGTTCTTAAATGTGTATTGACTGATCAATTTTGTGATGGCATGAAGATCAAGGTTCCGCATCCGAGTTATCCATTGACTCGTGTTTCTTTTCAAGTACCCAATCTGGATATTCACTTCTCACCAAAAAGGTACTGCAAGATTGTCGAACTGCTTGGTGTACTTTACCAGTTGAAGGGAAGCAATAATGAAGAGTCAAATAGCTATGAAAATGGCAGCCTAGCACCTTGGTATCCTGCTGATCTAGCTGGTGATGCGAGAACTTTGGTTTGGAGGGCAATGGTTACCCTTTCTTCCTTTGTTTGAGTGTTCTACTACATCGCATTTGTTCAGTACAGTAACATGGTTTTGTATATTTTTTTTGGGTCCAAGGGCCTTGGCAATTCGCTAACTGAATGGCATACTTGCTATGTTGTATTATCCGGGATGTATTTGTATATTTTGGAGTCAGAATTGTCCCAGAATTACCAAAGGTGTTGTAGGTATGTACCACAATCTTTTCGTCATTTATCCTCATGTTGAAAAACAAATATCTGATATTGCTTGTTGTTTTCATTATAGGAAACTATGTAGCTATTGTGTGTCTGTGCATGTAGGTTGGTTGGACTAATATTGTAGCATTGAGGTAGTAGTGAGTGTGGTATGTGATGTGTGCATTTATTGGTATTATCCATTGTTAACAAAGAAGAGAAAATATTTTAGTGTTAGTGTACTTGGAAAGTGAAAAAAATAGAGGAAGGTAGGATTGTGCTTCCTTAGATTTTGGTAGAATTTTCCATTTTTTGGGAAAGGCGAGAATATAATTGGATAAATTTAGAACATCTACCCTTTTCTTGGCAATGGCATTGGTGCTCAAAATTGTATACCCTTTTATTCGTTTGGGAATATTTGCTCTTTAGTTATTTACAAAGGTTTTGATATTTGATATTGCAAGATGGCTAGTAAGCAAGTATTTGAGGTGCCATCGACTAGTGTTGGTGGGTCTCTTTACAGATTGCTTGTGTGCTCTAGAGGTTTAGACATGCGAAGGTAAACTATTTAGCCTTTTGGCCTTTTTACTTTGTGAACTTTGTTTGTTGAAAACATCTGCGCCTTCAAGAAAAGTATCTATTCATGCAATGTGGATTTGCTTTTGTGAATTGCACTCACACAACATGAAGGGCTATGGCATGCTTGTTCTTTGCAAATATTTCACTAAGATGCTGTTCTTGTACCACTGTTATTAAGTCGCGCGACTAGTCGCGACTAATCGACGATTAGTCGGCAAGTCGGCACAGCAGCTCCGACTAGCTCTGTCGACTCGACTAGTTGAGCTAGTCGGCCGACTTTCCGACTAGGCGACGATCAGCCGCGATTAGTTGTGTGGTCCGAGTCGGGCGGCTGGTGCGGACCGTTGGTGCAGTGTTGCGTTCGGACCGTCCGAGTCAGGGCGACATATACAGAGGGAACCCTACTGGATGCAATCGAAGACCACTCCCCGATGCGGCACCACACGGAGGAGCCCCAGCCTCGCCGCCCCATCCACGCCATGGACGGCGCTGCCACCTCCTCCTCGACCATCCCACGCTCAAGACCTCCTCCGCCTCCTTCTCATTCGAGTCTGCCGCACCGCCGCCATCTCCTCCTGCTCGCTCGCCGACCGCCCACTTACACCGCCGGCCGCGCGCCTCCTCCTCGTCGCCGCTGGGACCTCCTCCTCCGCCGACCGAGCCGAGGTGTCGTCGCCGCTGGGACCTCCTCTCCGCCGACCCGAGCAGAGGTGCCGCCGCCGCCTCGGACCTCCTCCTCCCTCGAGCCCTGTCCAGTGTCCACGTCGCCGCCTGGGACCTCCCTCCTCCGCCGACCCGAACCGGTGAGCAACTGAGCACTCCCTCCTCTCCTCTGAGTCCTCTCCTTGTGCTGGCAGCAGTAGTTCCTCTCCTCTCCTTCCTCTCGGTAGTAGCCGAGCCGAGTCATCATCGCCGATGCCACCGCCACCAAATGCAATGACAAGAAGTAGACTACTAATACAAGTCAGCGAGAGCAGTCAAGAGAATTAGTAGTAGTTGTGAATAGCAGTAGTAATAGGCTAGTAGCAGTAATACTACTAGTAGTATATCACAATTGGACATTTATATTTCACCGTCTGCAGGTACCATGGTAGACAGTGATGACCAACAAGTCGTTGTACCTACAGCCACTGACGCCGAGGCATATGATCCATCCAAGAAATCTAACCCATTGATCCTAGAAGAATTTCAATGGGATAATGAATGGGTAGATATCAATGCTGAGACGGTTCATGAAGGCGGTACTGATGGTGATGATCATCTAACTTGGGCACATGTTGATGAAGCTATTGGTGCATCGTCCACTCAAAGAGGTCGTAATCTTCCAAGGAGAGCTCATGGTGATGCTAGTAAGTCTAGTGACCGGCCCATAGGCCCTCATATCACTTATGCTTGACGTTCAAAGTCAAGGATTGCTCGCAATGTTGATGAGGTGGAGCACGACAGTGGAGATGATGATGAGGATGATGAAGAATTGGATGATGACGACACTCCACCGCTTCTCCTGATGCGGGTGGAGCAAGTCATGAAGAGGGCGGGTTTCAATTGGATGATGACTTGGATGACTGATTTGAAACATGAATCATGCTTAATGAGAGAACTTATGATGAATCCTAGCTATCAACTTTTGATGTTTCTCATTTAAAACTCGTTTCCTATTATGTTATGAACTTATGCTTAATGATTGTATTGTAACTCCTATTGAGAACTTAGTTCATTATGTTGTGATGCAACGGTAAGGTCTTTCTTGTTCATTTCTTTTTTAATCTAATCATTGGCTCATTGCTGCCTGCCTGCCAATCTGCCATATTTATGGGGTTAGGTATTTCATAGAGCTACAAGCACATCTTTTAACATGATAATTGCAGGTGCCAAACTGCCAATGCCAAGGCTCAGGAAGCGTATTGCAAACCGTCTGAAGGATTCTCAGAACACCTTCGCAATGCTGACCACATTTAATGAAGTGGACATGTAAGTATTTCAGTAGTCCTTTTGCTATTCTTATAAAACTATAGTTTACATTCACAGTTAGTGTATTACAAACAAGTTACAACCATTATTGTTGATGAAATGTATCACATATATAGTCAGTGTCTTGGTGATACTGTGATACATCTGCAATTCTGCATACCAAATACTACATGCTAATGTATGTGCTGCTCCTGTTGCTGCTTTTGTTGCAGCTAACTGTCAACATACAAATTGCTTTGAAGTTTGAATCTTCTGCTGATGAAAATGTAAGCTCCACGCCTCCACCACCCTCAAAAAAAGCTTGGGACAGGAGATAGATAGTGGTATGGTACTATATGTTGGTTCACCTGTTGAAAGGGAGAAGGAAATATATGTTACCATCAAAACAAGTAAGTCATCAACTCATCATTATGCTTATGTTGTTTTTCTCTTTATTTCATGGTGTACAATATGTATATATGCATAATTGTTGCTACAACTTAGTATATTACATGCCCTATTTGTATACATCCAGTCTGACGACTAGTCGTGGGCTAGTCGCGACTAGTCGACCGACTAGTCGGATAAGTCGCCTAGTCGGTCCTATTACGACTCGACTCGACTTTACGACTTAATAACATTGTCTTGTACATATTTGAAATATTAAGTAGCTTTCATGTATATTTCACTTGTACAAATTTTCTTTAGTGACAAAGATAGAGCTTTCAAAATGTATTTAATACACACTGCTTCTTAGTACTCCATACTTCGTTCTTGGTAGGAGTGTTGCCATATAACTGGATTTTTTTAGTTCTCTTTTGATCTGAGCATTATTATATTTGCAAGCACTAGAATCAACCATCACACTGATTATTGAATTCAATAATGAAATTGAGAAGGCCAATTGGATGAAAGCGCTTGTCCAAGCAACATATCGAGCTTCTGTAGGCCCTTCTATACTTTATAATATTTGACATAGAACCTGAGGTTTGTACTTGGTTATCATTTATGCAATTCTTTTAGTTGGACAGAAAGAACAAAGATCCAGAAGAGCTTCTAATGTTAAAGCTCCTTGGGAATGGTGGCAAGGTATTCAATCTTACTTGAGTTTGCATTGAATAATAAAATACAAAACAAGAACCATACATCATCAATCTACTCCCTCTGTTTTGCAATATAAGTTGGGAGCTCAAACATGCGCAGAGACCTAATTTTTGGAAATGCTGCAATAGCTACACTCTTGATTTCCTCGATAAGACTTTCATTGTGAAACAATCAAATTCCCAAGAAAATTGGCCTATATCGTGAAACAGAGCAATTAGCAATCTCGCTTGTATAAATTCTATGCCATTCACATGCATAAGTTTTGCCTTCATCTTGCCAGCATGACATTATTTAAGCTGACATGTCGACCATGTAGTGTCGACAGTGGCAAAACCACCTCGAAGACTGCTGCAGCGGTCTAAGTGCTCCAATATTTGAAGTTTAAGGGGTAGAATACCTCGTTCTGTAGTTCAGAGGGGTTAAGTGGATTCTTTTGAAAGTTCATGGCTGTAAAATGGACTTAATTCACTAAAATTAACTAATTACGTAATGTTGCTTGGGTTGGTTGAAAATATCTTTTATTGGTAATGTTTGAGAATGTTATGAATATTTTGTATGTATTCAAGAGGCCCAATGGGCAATATATATAGGGTACAAAGGGAATACAAGACTAAACCTTAGTATAATAGGAAATATCATACCCTTAACACCTCCCTCAAATGCAAGGCGGATGCAATAGATTGCATTTGAAAAGGGTTGACACTAAAATAGGAAAAATCCGAAGTCTGAGTCTTGACAATGTCGTCGTAGCGTGCAGCTCTTGGAAAATATGTCGAGTCGAAGAGGAATGGATAGAAATATGTCGGCGCAGATCTAAGCCCAAGACAGCAGCGGTGCAGATCGAAGCCCAAGACAGCAGCGGCGCAGTGCACAAGAAGTGCAGTGCAAAATAAGCGCGGCGCCTTAGAATATTGCTATCCTTCTGTTGGTATTAAACAATATTTCTGGCTTAGTGCTGGAATCGATGCTTCCATTGTTCATACAGACTTGAATGTGGCCGTTTACGACTGGAAAATTTCTTTCAATTCAATTCTTAGATTTGAAAATAAGCTTCCATATGAAGCTGAGTATGCTATTTGGGAGAAGTCAGCTGAAGGTAATATGGTTGAAAGGCAGCATGGTATTGTTTCGTCAGGTGGAATTGCATTTATCTATTCAGCTGATATTCAAAAACCCATTTACCTCACATTGTTTGTTCAAAATGGCTGGATTTTAGAAAAGGTAATGCATCTATATCTTTATTGAACATTTAGAAGCCAAATCATGGTTCATAGCACATGGTTGTGGTGAATCCGTGGGGATGCACTTTGTGGGTTGTGCTGCCCTGCTGTGGGGTTAGCATTTATTTTTTTAGCTGCTGGGACAAGTGCTGTTACCCATATCTGATTTTTGGGACCAAATTGATTACTTATTTATGTGGCATGCCTTGACATGTTTACATTGATTGAGGGATGAAAGTAATCTTATCCTTTTCAAATCATTTGTTTCTCATTTTCTTTTAGGATGCTGTATTAATAATGGACTTGCTGTCCCTGGAACATGTTTCTTCTTTCTGGATTGTTCAGAACCGAAGACAGAGGTTTGGAAGCTTTTGCAGTATCCCAGTGTTTTGATTGAATAATAGAATTTTCTAAATGAATTATTTCAATTTCTAAATAAATGTAGACGTGGCTCAACAATCTCTGGATGGAGTCCAAACAAACAACCTAAACATCTAGCCATCTCATTGTACAGGCATTTTTAGGGAAAGGCTGCATCCCTTTTTCTGCCATGTGTCACATCCGTTTCAATGCAACTCAAGGTTGTCACGGTGCTCCGGCAAGTCGTAGCGAGACCGGGGCACCTGGACGCCTAGTTGACTAGGCGCCCACCATGGCAACACGATAGTAATAAATACAAGTAATACCTTAACTAAAATTTATTTGTTCTAATAATCTAAAATAATTAGGAGTGGATTTCTACCATTTAAATACAACTACCAGTACCAGTTATCACTTCCCTCTCTTTTCTTTTCTTTTCTTTTCTCTCTCTTCCCCTATCCTTTCACTGTTCTCCCGAACACCTGGCCATTCACTTGTTTCTTTATTCCTTCTCTCTTTCCTCTTATCTTTTTGCTTCTCTCTTTTCTCTCTCTTCCTCTTTTTCCTTCGCTCTCTCCATTTCTTCCTCTGACACACACCTTTTTGCTGCTTCAGTTCGACTGAACTCCACACAGCGCCTCAATTCCTCCAGCTTAGCTTGGCGCCGCCTGCCTCTCCCTCTGGCTGATTTCTCTAGCACCACCACTTGCTTCCCGGGCACCTCTCTCCTGTGCCTCCTCCCTCTCCTGCGCCATCTGCTTCGCTTCGTGCAGGGGGAGGCGGCATCAGCGGGGGAGGTGGGCGGCGGCATCGCTTCATGCAGGGGGACGAGCAGCTGAGTGCGGACGTGCGTCAGCGGCGGTGGAAGGAGCTGTAGAGGATGGGGAGAGAGGTGACGGCTGCGACGGGAGGGGCACTCGAAAAAGCTGGGCGGCGGCGACAGCAGGCTGGACCGCTGGAGAGGGAAGCTGATGGCGGGAGGAGGCAGAGGCTGCAGATCGGCGGCGGGAGGAGGCAATAGATCGGTGCCGACGATGGGAGGATGCTGCAGATTGGCACTGGCGGCGGGAGGTCTCCCCGAGGTGAAACCCTACCAAGGAGAGGTCGCTGGAGGTCGGACTGAGTAAAGCTCTTGGGTCGGGTCACTCGGGTGGGCTTTACAGCCTTACAAGCCTGTATCCCCCCGCCTAGGTGGCCGCCACAACGCACTAGGCATTGCCTGGATGCTTGAGCGTCGTCCAGCACAGTTTGAGGGGGGTGTTAGATATGTATTGCATAGCTGTGTATTTACCCTATTTTATGAGTGGTTTCCTGCATATATACCAACATGTACATGTATATATATTGGCCTATTGGCCTCATAATGTATACATGCGCTATTCATAACATCGATGTCCAAAAATATGTATTTTTTATCAGAGGGAGTAACACATAAGTTTGCTCTGAATATGGTGGATGCTACATTGCTACTAATACATGATTGGGTTTCTTTTTCATCCTCCAGAAGTTTGTTTGGGACAAATGATGCATTCCTCCAATTCCAACTGACTATGTTTTATCTCTTCTGGCGTTACCAAGGAGAGGTCGCTGGAGGCTGGACTGAGTAAAGCTCTTGGGGCGGGTCACTCGGGTGGGCTTTACAGCCTTACAAGCCCGTATCCCCCCGTCTAGGTGGCCGCCACAACGCATTGGGCATTGCTCGGATGTTGCGTCGTCGGCAAGACCGCTAACTTGGCACGAGCTGGGCGACGGTCCACGGCGTTCACTGCCGGCCACCAGGACACCTTGATAACCATAATGCAACTTAAATTTGAGCCCATTAATAGTGAATCAGTGAGTTAAGTCATTAATATGAACTTACTGGTTTTCAGTGCATTAGCATGTTTCTTTTTGAATGTAACCAGTATCCTGCACAATGGTTTTATCCAGCATTAATTCACAAGTTTATCTATATAAAAAATATATTTTCAAAGTTAGAAAACAATTACTCCATTAACAAAATGTGACATTTTATAATGCTTGTAGTTGAACTTTTCTATATCACTAATATATACAAAACTATTTAGATAGATGGAAGTTACATGTTGGAGACCGTGTCGATTGTTAGATATGTATTACATAGTTGTGTATTTACCCTATTGTATGAGGGGTCTCCTGCATATATACCACACCTGTACATGTATATATATTGGTCTCGTGCTCTCATGCTTGCTTCTGCTATTCCAACACATTTTTGGGCTGACGCTGTTTCTACTGCCACTTTCTTGATCCACATTCAGCCCGCCTCTGCTCTTCAGGGTGAGATCCCAGTTGAGCATCTCTGTGGCCAGATTCCTGATTATTCCAGTCTTCACCTCTTTGGGTGTGTGCTATGTACTTCTTGCACCTCGTGAGCACACCAAACCGACCGCCGATCGGTTGAGTGCGTTTTACGGCTACGATGGAGCACAAGGGATAACGATGTTGGGATCCTGTTGGCCGACGGATGCGGATTTCTCGGGATGTTACTTTTGATGAGTCTCGTCCTTTCTATCCTCGTCCTTCTTCCTCCACTTCAGCATCTGTTGTTGAACCGCT
This sequence comes from Bonia amplexicaulis, assembly GCA_036346245.1. Classification (NCBI taxonomy): domain Eukaryota; kingdom Viridiplantae; phylum Streptophyta; class Magnoliopsida; order Poales; family Poaceae; genus Bonia; species Bonia amplexicaulis. The sequence goes on along the minus strand of JAYGGG010000417.1, from coordinate 2,699 downwards.
TTCATTTATGACTTTTCCTTGTTGCGGCCACCGTTCGCTTTCATCTTGTTGTGGCCTCTTTTCGACAGTGGTCTATCTCAGTTGGACGTTAAGAATGCCTTTCTCAATGGCGAGTTGCGTGAGGTCTACATGCAGCCACCCCCTGGGTATTTTGTTCCTGAGGGTATGGTTTGTCGCCTCCGTCGATCTCTATGGCCTCAAGCAAGCTCCTCGTGCCTGGTTTCATCGTTTCTCTTCTGTTGTCACTGCAGCTGGTTTTTCAGCCAGTGCTCATGATCCTGCTCTTTTTATCCACACTTCATCTCCCACTCAGGTTCACTATAGTCTTCTTCGTGTTCTACGATATCTTCGTGGAACTATCTCTCGTCGTCTCTTTTTACCTCGCTCTAGCTCTTTACAGCTCCAGGCATATTCTGATGCCACCTGGGCTAGTGATCCTTCTGATTGCCGATCTATCTCTGCTTATTGTGTTTTTCTTGGTGGTTCTCTCATTGCTTGGAAGACTAAGAAGCGATGCTAGCTGCTTTTGCGCCGAGGTGAGTTGCGAGCTATGGCTTTGTTGACCGCGGAGGTTACTTGGCTACGGTGGTTACTTGAGGACTTTGGACTGTTTTTGCACTGACTCCTCTTTTGTCTGACAGTACAGGTGCTATTAGCATTGCTAAAGATCCCGTGAAGCATGAGCTTACAAAGCATATTGGTTTTGATGCTTCCTACATGCGGACACAGGTGCAGGACCAGGTTGTTGCTTTTCAGTATGTGCCTTCCGAGCTTCAGTTGGCAGATTTTTTCACAAAGGCACAAACCAGGGGCCAGCACAGTTTTTACCTCTTCAAAGTTCATGTTATTGATCCACCATAAGTTTGAGGGGGGTGTTAGATATGTATTGCATAGCTGTGTATTTACCCTATTGTATGAGGGGTTTCCTGCATATATACCAACCTGTACATGTATATATATTGGCCTATTGGCCTCATAATGTATACATACGCTATTCATAACATCAATGTCCTAAAATATGTATTTTTTATTAGAGGGAGTAACACATAAGTTTGCTCTGAATATGGTGGATGCTACATTGCTACTAATACATGATTGGGTTTCTTTTTCATCCTCCAGAAGTTTGTTTGGGACAAATGATGCATTCCTCCAATTCCAACTGACTGTTTTATCTCTTCTGGCGTTTTTAGCATCGGTTTTAATTTTTCGAGTTAGTTATCTAGTCTGGATCTTCTTCTCCGGCCTTTTGAAGCTTCTCTTGGGTCCTGTGGACTCTGTATAATGTATTGTTTTCTACAACTACTAATGATCATTTCTACTTATTCTAACTGATTTTTATTTTGCTCTTGCCGTTGAAGTAATCGTTCAGCAATTTTGTTTGCTTTACTGAGAGTTGACATAAAATGATCTACACCAAATTTGAATTAAAAGCAAGCATTTTTAAACTGGTGCTAACTTCCAAGCTGCGTTTAGATGGCAAAAATCCTGGCTTAAGGAGGTCTATTTAAAGCTCTAGGAATCCATTTCATAACATAATGAATGGTTTTACTTTTCTACTAACAAAATAATACCCCAAAAAAGTTTTTTTTTGTTTGCTCAGGAATAAGACTTCATAAGAATTCAATTCGTAAAATATGAGCTGTTACAATCGGGACCTACCATAATAATTATAATTTTATTCGTTTTCTTTTTTCTTTTTTTTTCTTTTTAGAGAGTTGATTAACTGCCGGTGCAAATATTGGCCTTCTATTTTAACCAATCTTTGTCACATAATGCATGATTAAGAACTAATAGATTCAAACCTCAATATATATGTATACATGTGGCTGTGAATACCATATAATCCGGGTTCTTGCTACAATCAGTAAGGTAAACTTGGTCATTGAATTGGATATTAGTGTTAAGGGTATTAGAGATAGAATAGGAATTGTATTATTCATTTCCTTATATGCCTCGCTTTCCTTATCCGCATATGGCATATTCCCCTGTAATATCCTATTGTACTCCCTATATATATTGCCCATTGGGCTTCTTCAATATACACACAATATTCATACCATGGTATCAGAGCTTAGGTTGAAACTCTAACCTCGATCTACTTCCGCTGTTGCTGCCCCCGGGAGGATCGATCTTCGCTCCCGGGGGCGGCCACCTCGTTGGGTTGTGCCGACCCGCCGCCTCCTCAACTCCGGTCACGCCACGCCATCGCCGCCGAGTCGCCACCCGCCCGAGGCCGCCACGGGATCTCGCCGGGCCGTCACCGGACTATCGCTACTTGCGCCTGCCGCCCAAGATCCGAGCCGCGCTTGCCTCTTCTTGGTCACCGTCACGCGGATCTCGTTGTCCCGCCTGGCGGCCGGATCCACTGCCGCTGCGCCGGATCCGCCACCTCCGACATCATAAGTCCAGATCCGTGCCGCCAGTCGGATCAGTACCGCCCCAAACGCAGCCCCCAACTGCCGCACTCGCTCGGATCTAGCCTCCTCTGTGCCGGATCCGGCCACGCCGTCATTGTTAGATCTTCCGCCAGGACCACCACGCCGCCGTGGTCGCTGCTCCCAATCGGACGCTGCCTCCGGATCTTCCTCTCAAGACCACCGCCGCCACATGCACCGTCTTTGGTCACCGCTCTTCCTCCCGCCGCCGCCCGCTGGAGCCCGCCCCCCCTCTCTCGAGCGAGGGAGCCACGAGGAGGCGAG
>JAYGGG010000111.1:0-161428 GCA_036346245.1 Bonia amplexicaulis | reverse complement strand
GTAATTTTACGGTTATTCGCAAGTAATTTTACTACCAGTCACAGAAAATTTTACTACCAGTCACAAGTATTTTTTCTACTAAGTCACCTGTCCGTGCTGTAACATCCTGATTTTCAGAGTTTTATTTGAAGCTTTCAAAATAAAATTCACCATTTGGATTTTCCTGAAACTAAATAAAGCTTAAAATGAAATGTTATTAATTAAAAGGATTCAATATGACTAAGTTAAACTTATGATTGATAGTATTTTATTTGGGTTTCTTATGCTTCAAGGATTTTTCTGGATTTCATTCGGATTTATTTGGTATTTTCTGGAGATCAAATGATTTTATTTGAATTTCTGAAATAAGAAAATCCCTTGGTCGCCTTTCCCTTTCGGCCCAATCCGCGCCGGCCGTCCGATCTGGCCACTACCACGCGTCGACTATCCGGCTTGAGTTCGCCTCGGCTGCCGGATCTGGTCAAGCGATACGCTTCAGCCATCGGGGAGCTCACACACTATTCATCTGTGTCATTCAGCCATCGGGGAGCTCACACACTATTCATCGGGGAGTTCCTCATCGTGCCACATGTTGTTCATCGGGTGGTGTGAGCATTGTTCATCATCTTCCTCCTAGACTCTCGTGTCATCTTCAAGCCAGACATGCCTCGGCGTTGCACCGTGCCCGGCCAGGATTCTCACCCATACGTGCCTCAGACTCCTCGGTGTCTGTGCTATAAAAGTCGCACCGTTTCCTCGTGGTCCGTATCTCGCAGCCGCTTGCTCCTGTCGATGTTCGCTCGTGCGCCGCCGTCGTCGGAGCTGAGCCACTGTCTTTGTTCTCGTCTCCGGCCATCAAGTCTTCTCCTCAGACCTGCCGCTCAACCTTCCGTTGGTGAGTCTCTGTTGTTCGTCGTCTCCGTCCGGTTGATCGCCGTTGTCCCGCCTCGCCACTGTTCGCCGTCGGCAAGCCCATCGCCGCCCCTCAGTTCACCTGTGCTACACGACGCTTTGCTCGCCGAAGCGGCATTTCAGTTTTCATGCCACCGATGTCAGCCAGCCGACGTCACCCTGCACCCACGCCCGACGACCTTTCGCCTTCTCCGTGCACCGAATCCACATGCACCGTGCTTATGACATGTGGGTCCCTCAAGACAGATCTACTGTGCATAGACCTATGAGCCAGACCAAGCCAAGTCAGCTGCCACCTCAGCCCTAAGTCCATGTGTCCACCACATGTCGTGCCATGTCAGCCACCAGAGTTGTCACCCTGCCATGTCAACCCTAGGTGCCACCTGTCATGCCACGTGTCAAGGGACGTCAGCCCTAATGGTTAGTCAACCGCCGCGTCAGCTAACCCAGTCATCCAGTACACTATTTTTTGAGCCAAGTCTACCGTAGACTAGTTATTCCATGCACCCAGTTCACAACACAGTAGAAATTCCTAATTTCCATATTTTCTTTAGGTTTAATTTTCCAAGAGCCCATTCTTCTCTGTCTTAGCTCCGATTGACCCGATTCTTTTTTCTAAATTCATCTAAAATTGAGCTCTTATATTTTAGTTCTAGTTTCAAAGTTTTTGAAGTTTGTTTGGATTTTATTTGATGTTATTTGTGCCTCATTCGCATTCTCTCTCGTTAGATAACATCTTCAAAGGAGTAAAAGCCGGACCAGAAGACCAAGAATTGTTAACTGAACAAACCCAAGGCAAGTCATGTCCTTTGATCATGTTGAACCTAGTTTTTAAATCTATTTATTTATTATTTTGATTTAATTTATGATGCATTTCTATTTTAATACAAACCTTTGTACCTGGTAGCTATGGTCCAACTTGATTAATCCCTCCTTGGTAATTTGAATGCCATAATACCATTATCACCATATGATCGGAATTTATCTAGTGATACAGTACTAGTTGTCACATGTGTTGTATGTCTAGTATACTTAGCCATGTTTATAGTTACGTTGGATTCATCATCACATATGATCAATTAATTAATTTTGACTTAATGAGATATTGAATTGTGATGGTCAGCCACAGTTATAAAATTTATGCACCTTGGCATTAGTAGTGTCATTGGTGTTGGTTATATAAAATGGTTTTCACTTGGGCGAGTGATCATACAGTAAAGGGGGAAGTGTGGTCAGCATTTCTGGGATGTGGATGTCTCACCTAGGTAATGTTTAAGGACCTAACTTTGTGCACCATTGATCTGAGCCTTATCGTACAATCACATGTCTAGTATGGAATAGACCTGACTGATTAATTTGTGATGTTTCAATTTCGGTTCCATCATTGAAATGAACATGATTTGGCATTAGCCATGGATCCACGTTGGCACAAGAGGGGGCAATTATCGACTAGGGGGTTTACCTACTTGGCGACAAAACCTTAATGGGTGGAACCAGTTGAGATTGAGTATTGTAAAAGCTTTATTGTGATCTTCTTAGTCGACATGCCAAAGGAAGCATGCTATGCTGGTGACATTACAAGATGATTATATCATGTAGATAAAGTTATGCAAGCTCTGCAGAGTGTAAAACTATTTGAATAGCAGTGTCCCCGGTCATGGACAATGTGTAGTGATTTTATATGAGGGTTGGAAAGAATTTTGGTTGCGAAGTGAATGGGTAGTTCACTTATGGTTTATTCAATCATTTGATTTATTAATTATTTATTTACGTCCTTTCCAAAGATGTGATTTCAATCTATCTATTGTATTTACTCCAAAATATTGCTTTTTCTGCAAAATAAGCACTTAGCTATCATTTAGTAAATCATGCATACTATGTTGCATATTTGTTACAAACGACTTGTTGAGTACTCTATGTGCTCACGGCTTTATCCATACTTACTCAGTTGAAGAAGAAGAGTCATACCAGTCAGAGGTATGTGAAGGAGGGTACTTCGACGACTTCGCGGATTAGGACTTTGCTTCCCAGTCGATTGCCTGTGGGCATGTCGAGTGACTATTACGCTTATTTCTATTTTTCGCTGCTAGTTTCTTAAGCTCTTTAGGCTATTATTTATAAGTTTGGCCATAAGGTCGCAACTCTGATAATTAATTGAAATTTGAGTCTTTCTTTTGGTTAACCGTGCGTATGGTTGATATTTTATCTATTTTTCCACTGTGTGCACTAGCGTGATCTTAGACTAGTACAGAATACACAGAGAGGTCCGAGTTTGCATATTCAGATATCGATACGCGCTCAGATGAGTGCAATAATCCTAACACAAGTAATTTTACTATTAACCGCAAGCAATTTTGCTGCACTACTACAGAAGAGTTACTGTACTTGTTCTTAGGAGGGTTAGGAGGGGGAATAGCATGCTGTGTCGTGCCTCGGTATGGTACTATGCATGCCGTGCCGAGGTGCCGCTCCAAACACGATACGTCCAGTTGGACCGGGCCAACAGTATCATGCCTTAGGCTGGCACGGTTGGTCTGACCCATTTGGCCAGATCTGAGGTGAGTGGTGGCTGCCAAGCGAAACGGCACACGAAAGACCGCGGCATGAACAAGATGAGAAGGAGGTGGTGCTGATTGGGGCGGGGGAGGAGGATCGACAGCGGGCCTTGCCGTCTTTGCGGTCTGATGGCGGCCACGGGGTGGCAGGAGAGATGCGTCGGGGAATTCATACGCACAGTTGTTTAAGGTGGATGGAAGAGGATCACTGGACCTTGGTCCAACAGCTGAAAGCATGAGTACTGTTTATGTTGGCTAGGGCTAGACACCTAAGATAAATGCAAAGTGAGATTTGCATGTGTCCTAGCTAGTGTGCAGTCAGTATATGCGTGCCGTTGGGGGAGGGAAATGTCATGTTGTGCTGTGCCTTGGCACGGTACTATGCGTGCCATACCGGGCTAGCACGCTATGATAGGTTTCTAGCCCAAACACAACACGTTCAGTCGAGATGGGTCGGCATGACCCGTTTTTACTATCTGTATTATGCTATATCTAGACTAGATCAATATTATCGTGCCTCGGATCGGTACGATTGGTCCAGTCTGTCTGCCTAGGTTCAGGGTGGGTGGCGGCTAGCAAGCAGAACGGCACACAGAAGTCCGTGTCATGAACAAATGAGAAGGGTGGCGGGAGATAGGCGTTGGGGGGAGTTAATACGCGCAGTCGTCTAAGGTAGATGGAAGGAGGATCATTGGACCTTGGACACCCAAGATAAATGCAGAGTGAGATTCGCATGTGTCCTAGTGTGTAGCCAGTGAACTTTCTGGTCACTTGCCACTGGACGAGGGCAGTGCACGGCTGCCTAACCAGATAAAGACTCTGTTTTTCTTAAGTTTTTAAAAACTGCTTTTCGGTTTTTCTACGGTCACTAATTTTTAAGCAAAGTATTTTTTAGATAAGATCTACTAAGTTAATTGTAGTATATACTTTACTGACTTCATTTATACCGGTAAAAACCGCACATGAGTTTTTGTTACTTTGTAATCTCTCGTACAAATAGTCTAAAAGTGACAAACTGTAGCTAAAAACTATAAACCGTAGCTATAAAGAACAGACCCAAAGACTTGCATAGAAACCTATCTGGACCAGGTGAAATTCCTCTCTCGCTTACTGCTCCTACGGCAGTAACGTACATTCCGGTTCACTCGTTTGCTTCCTTCTCACAGCTCTGCAGGCTGCAGCAGCAGAGAACGAAGGAAAGAAACATGGGGCGCCACCCTCCCTCCCTCCTCCTCCTCCTCCTCCTCGTCGCGTCCTTCCTCCTGGCCGCCGCTGCGTCGCGTCAGCTGAAGGCCAAGCCTGCGGTCAGCCCGGCCGCCGCGGTCGACTTCGTGCGCAGCTCCTGCCGGTCCACCCGCTACCCGCGCGTCTGCGAGCGGAGCCTCATGCCGCAGGCCCCGGCCGTCGGCCGCAGCCCCCGCCTCCTCGCGCGGGCTGCGCTCACCGTGGGCGCCGACCGCGCGCGCTCCTGCTCCGCCTACCTCGGCCCGCCCTCGCGCGCCCGGAGCTCCGGCGGGGCCATCAAGGACTGCGCCGAGACGCTGCGGGACGCCCAGGACCGGCTGCGGCAGTCGACGGGGGAGATGACCCGGATGGGCCGCGCGGGGAGCCCCCGCTTCGCCTGGCAGCTCAGCAACGTCCAGACCTGGGCCAGCGCCGCTCTCACCGACACCTCCACGTGCCTCGACTCCCTCGCCACCTACTCCGCGGGCGGCGCCGACGTGGACGCCGTCAGGAGGAGGGTCGTCGCCGTCGCGCAGGCTACCAGCAACGCCCTCGCGCTCGTCAACCAGCTCGACCCCGCGCACCACCAGTAGCCATGCCATCCCAGCAGTAATCTCCACCATCCATGTCCATGTATGGATTAATCGGTCTCGTATGCTTGCCTTGGCTCTTGCGTCCATCTTCAATTCTTTTCTTGTCTTTGTTCGCCTTGTCGCTAAGCTGTAGTCACCTCTTTGTCTTGTGCAATTATGCTCCTCATATGCTGCTGCTGCTGCTGCTAGTAATGCTTGTAATTAGCCTGAATAAACATAAGCTAAGGGTACATAGTATCTGAATACGCATGTACTATAAGTGCTACCAGTTATGTAGGTGGTGCTGCATTTCCATCCAAAATTCCATTCCTTAATTTTCTTTTATTATTAAAATGCTTTCTTCTAGTATGTTTGTTGTTTGTTGGTTCCATTGATTGGATTAATTTCGCAGTCTGCCATACCATACCATAACATAGGATTGAAGACATTACAGTACACTCAATTAAATAATGGCAACTGAATGCATTCCAATGGAGTACTCTGAAGTTTATATCCCGCGGCATAGATATCGGAATTCCTTCTCTGAACCTCTGATCAATAAACGAGGCTTTGGGCGATCATTCTTTGACCAATCAATTTGAAACCACAATTTCTTCTAGTCCGCTGGTACCTAACCTAATCGATCGGTTTACTCCATAACAGAGCATTCCCATTGTTTTGTTGGGATAACTAAGCTGAGCTGAACTGAAGTGACGCTGGACAGAATTGTCGGTGCATCGATCGATCAACTGATCGGCACCGATTGTCTTCATTTGTTTTAGTTCATCCAGGACCAGAAAGAGCAACTGTTTGCAAGCAGCTACAAGTAGCTAGGATGTGGGGCACCAATGTTAATTGGTGGTTGTTGGCTTTGTCGTTGAGTTGAAATCTGAAAACGATGGTTTCAACTCCAAATCCCAGATACATTGAACTGCAGTGCTAGCGGTGGACCTGCAGAATTTTTTGTTTATTTAGCTCCGTAGTACCACTTAAATTTCAAATTTGGCCCTACGACACAAAATTACAAATCTAGCCCCCCTTGCTAGCGCGGAAGTACCCGTGGGCGACATGTGGCACTTACCACAGCAGGTACCCTCCAGTGTGGCACCTCCCTGCAGCACAGGATAGGCCGGCCGGGCGCGGCAAGTGGCGGGCCCCACCGAGGTGCCGCGCCCTCGGACCACGACAGGGCCCAGTGATGGCCCCCCTGCGCTCCCGTTGTGTGGCATCTGGCCGCTGGCCCTGCTCATGAGCACGCATCAGTGCTACTACGTGCATGTGCCGATGTTGGAACTAATCTTGTTGTAGGTCGTACTCATTTATTTGAGTACTGTACTCGTGTGTTCGAGTATTGTGTGGCTGTGGGAGAGTACTCGGTGTGTTGGAGTACAATGTGGTCGTAATCGAGTACTGTGGAGTCTGTGTACTCAGTGAGTCCGAGACTGTAACAGTCGTTGAGTCTGAGTACTACAGTGACCGTAGCTATAGTCGTCGTAGCACAGTAGTCGTAGCTACAGTGTTGTCGTAGAAGTCGCAGTCGTAAGTCGACTTTCACCAAGGTCTTTTACCTATTGGGAGACTAAGTCATGGGATTATCACTCTGCTGCCCAAAAGTAAAGATGCCTCTTCTATTCAAAAGTATAAACCAATTTGCCTGCTTAATATAAACCAGTTTGCCTGCTTAATGTAAGTTATAAAATACTTACAAAAGTACTAACAGCTAGATTAACAAGGGTGATTATTGGGATTATTGCACCATTACAAACAGCTTTTATGGGAGGGTGGTATATCATGGATGGGATTCTGATTCTTCATGAAACAATCCATGAAATTCAGAAAAGTAAAAAATCAGGAGTGCTGCTCAAAATTGATTTTGAGAAGACATATGACAAGGTTCATTGGCCTTTATTATATCAAATCATGCAGCAGAAAAGGCTTGAGTGATCAATGGTGTGATTGGGTTATGAGAGTAGTAAGGGGTGGAAGAGTAGCTGTGAAAGTGAATGACCAAATTGGCCCCTATTTTACTACCAGGAGGGGATTGAGGCAAGGGGATCCTTTATCCCCTTTGCTTTTTGACATTGCTGCTGATGGTTTAGCATATTTGGTGAAAAAGGCACAGGAACATGGGCTAGTCGAAGGTCTAGTCCCACACCTGGTGGAAGGAGATTACCTATTCTGCAGTATGCAGATGACAGCATTTTCTTGTTAGAGGATGACCTTACTAGTGCAAGGAACTTAAAATTCATTCTGTGTTTGTTTGAGCAGCTCTCAGGTCTTAAGATCAATTTCCACAAGAGTGATATTTATTGTTTAGGTGCAGCTCCAAACAATAAGGAGAGGTATGGGAAATCTTCACTTGTAAGACTGGTTCCCTACCACTTAATTACGTGGGCATACCTTTAGATGCAAAAAGCTTGTGGAATGTCTCCTGGAAACCTATAGAGGACAAATTTGAGAAAAAGCAGAGTTATTGGCAAGGAAATTTGCTTATCCTTGGTGGTAGGTTAACTTTAGTAAACTCTAGCCTTAGCAGTACTCCCATGTACATGCTTTCTTTCCTTAAGAGTTCCTAAAGGAGTACTGAAAAGACTGGATTACTATAGAGCTAGATTGCTGTGGCAGGAAGGGGAGGGGGTAACAAAAAATACCATCTTGTCAATTGGCCTGACATTTGTAGACCAAAAGACCAGGTGGTTTAGGGGTTTTATACCTAGATGTGATGAACATAAGCTTGTGCAAATGGCTTTGGAAGATTGAGTATTAAGATGGAATTTGGCAAATAATGTTGAGAAGAAAATACTTAGGCAACAATACTTTTGACTCAGGTCGCTGTCAAAAATGGGGATTCTCATTTTTGTCAAGGGCTCTTGGAAGCTAAGAAGTAATTCTTGCCTCATGTTCAGATGATCTTAGGGAATGGAGAGAGAACTAGGTTCTGGGAAGATAGTTGGCTGAATGGAGTTCCTTTAGCAACACAATTCCCAAGGCTTAATCTGACTTTCACCAAGGAACTGAGTTGCTTATGTCTTTTCTGAAGGTCTTGGTTGTATTAGATTTAGAAGGCTTTTGTGGGGGGATACTCTTGAAATGTGGCAGAAACTTCAACCATTGTGCATGAATATTACTTTATCTGAAAATCCAGATAAGGTGGAAAATTGGTACTAAAGGGATTTTCTCTGTTAAATCTTTGTATTAGTTTCTGAAAATGAACAGCATTTCTTTCCCACAAAAGTTCATTTGGAAAGTCAAGGTGCCTCTCAAGATAAAATTTTCTTGTTGTTAGTGCTTAAGAATAGCATTTTAACCAAGGATTATCTACTTAAGAGAGGGTGACATGGAATAAATAGGTGTCAGTTTTGTGGTGACACCGAGAGTATTTCCCATCTGTTTTTCAATTGTCCATTGACAAGGTATGTCTGGCAAGTCTTGTGTGTTCTCTTGACTTGTCCAGGATACCTCGTGATGTGGATCACCTTATGGATAGTTGGATCTGTAGTTTTTATGTGAAACAACAGAAACTGGTCCTTGTTGGGTGTTTTGCAGCGATTTGCTGGGCTCTATGGAAAGCAAGAAATGCTTCCTGTTTTCAGAATAAGCAAGAAATGCTCCTTGTTGACCATTGCTTCTTGTTTAGTTGTGAGAATGTGTCGCGTGGACTAACTCGACTAATTTGCACTTTCCACGAACTTCAGTGGAAGAAAGAATTCATGTCTACTCGCAAGAACGTATTGCGCGGCCTTGGCTAAGTTGCGCCCAAAAACTGTTGGAACTTGGAATGTACTTTCTCCTTGTTAGTTTCAATTCGTTACGTGTCAAAATTCATGATTTCAGTATATGATTTCATAACAATCCGTCGTTTCTTTAAGGCTGATCTGCAGTATAGGATGCATTTGGGTTATTTATTCAGGTCTCTATACCAGGATATATTAAGACATAGGCATGCACTAGTTAAACTTCTATACTTCGATGTGGCCCTGTTCTTTTCGGTTTCTAGAAGCGACTTTTGGTTTTTGCTACAGTGTCTAACTTTTAAATAGAGTATTTTCTCAAGATAGGATCTACAAGTTAATTGTAGTACACGTTAAAAGTCTAACATACGTATCAACAAAAATCGCAAGCGAGTATCTCCCTCTCCGTAATCTCTGTCGCAAACAGCCAAAATTCAAAAATTTCAACCAAAAGCCAAAATCCGCAGCAAAAAAGAACATGCCCTATAAATTTGACAAGACCAAAGTGGGAACTGAAGACTAAATAGTCAAGTGGTCAAAGCATCAATGTTGAAAACAAGAAGGAAATCAAGAGGAAATTAAAATTTCTTCCTCTTAACTAGAGTATGAGTGTAGCGGAGATGATGATACTGCGGTGGATCTGTGGTCATACAAGGTGGGATAAAATCTGCAATGATGATATACGTGATAGGGTGGGGATATCATTAATTGAAGAGAAGCTTGTCCAATATCGTATGAGATAGTTTGGATATCTTCAATGGAGACCTTTTGAGGCACCGGTACGTAGTAGAATTTTAAGACGTACCGAAAACATAAGAAGAGGCAGAGGTCGATCAAGGCGGCGTGGGAGGAGGTATTTAAAGAGTCTTGAGGATTGGAATGCGAGGTTGATCAAGACGATGTGGGAGGAAGCATTTAAAGAGTCTTGAGGATTGGAATGCATCTAAAGAATTGACTTTGAATTGGGCGCATGGAAGTTGGCGATCTCGTCGGAATCAAGGCTCTCGGTTCGATGACGGGATATATGGCTTAGGGTTTTAGGCTTATAGGTTCTATTATAATGCTCTCATTTACTTGACCTTGAGGAAATTTTATTTCTAGACTATCCTAAATTGTTTAGGACAAAAGGCTTTGCTGTTATTGTAACTAGAGTATGAGAAGATCAATGTGGGAGCTGAAGATTAACTAGTCAGGAAGTGCGTTCATGTCCAAGACAAGAAAGAAATTTTAGGTTTTAGGACCAACCAATTGCCTAGATCTATCACTGGATTGATCAAAGTTTTCCTAGTCTTGCAGACAGCGAACCATGGCCGTCGAAGTGAGATGCCGCCGGCGGCTAAGAAAAGCAACTATGCCGGTCAACGTGGGGAATATTGAAAGGAGGAGGAAATGAGTAGACATGACACACAACTGTAATTGCCCCGGCCACCTTCTGTTCGCCGGCATCTCCATTTTATCCGGCTACCTTGCAGAGCCCAGCACCGGATCTACTCTGGCGTGGCTGTCGCCGCCGCGCCAGCAGGCTGGGCTGGACTTGAGCAAGTATTTTGATATGTACAATACAAGATGTTCATACATAAATGTTTAAAGAGAAAGAATATAACTACATCTTCAAACATCTATATAAAGATTATTTTCTCCAGTGTAAGCATATCTTCCATAGATGTTTAGATGTTGTATTATATATTAATTAGATATAGTTATATACATAAGCACTTGCTAAACACCGATACTTATTTAATCATCGATGCTTCAAAATAAAAGTGAAGATGGCATACTTGTCAGTGACTCACAACTACAATCCAGTTTTATTTGGAGTTCTTAATGAGTGGGCCCACGTTAGTGCTGATTATTACTAATCAATGAGCATCATTAGTGCTAACAATTACTTCTTAAGACATCATTATCTAAAGTGCTTCTCTCGCCCAAACAGAGCACGGCTTCCCGTGCTCATCGCTGGTAAGGGAGGCGGTGATCATCGCCGGCAAGGCCCAAAATGGGTTGCCGAGGTTGCACCATGCCCATAGGTGGCGACAGTGTCGCCGGCGGCACATTGACGCACAGCAGCGACCGTGAGAGGCTATCATGGCGGCCATGGTGAGCATCTAGGGGGCGTAGGGAACTCACTGGAGTGATTGGCAAGGTCATAGAGGCGGCAGAGAGGTCTGGCAATGGTGGCACAGGGCGGGCGGCGGTGAAACACTGCAACCTTGGCGGGTGGAGATGATGGCTGCCACAATTGGCGGCGAGGTGAGAGGAAGGTAGAGGTTGCTCAAAATGCAAGGTGTGAGAGACTCACCAGGGAAGAATTGAGTGAAGGGAGCGAATTCGGTCGGAGAGGGAGAAGACAGTGGCGCCAGCAAAATTTGTGCAAGGTGGAGCTTGATTAGCCGAAGGGGGTGGAGAGCGAAGCATGGGGAGCTAAAGTGAAGCTTCGGGGTGGATTTTATAGGCGGGCGAAGAGCATGGCGCGGTGGCCGACAGGGAAGGATGGGCAATGGCACGGGCGTGACGTGGAGGCCGTTAGGGCACGGTCAGTGAGGTACTATCGTAACGTGATGTGGCAAGGGTGCGCGCGTCGAGACGGCAAGATAGGGTGGAGCAGGGGGCGGTGATGCACCCACAACAAAATTCAAATTTGATTTCGAATTTGGGTTTTTCCTTATGTAATTTCATTCCTACTTGGTTTTCAAAATTTGAATTGATCTCATAATTGACTTTCAATTCAACCTTTCATCTCAAAATTTCTTTTCTGTGACTCTTTATTCAAGTGTCTGTCTTGATAAAAACTGGAATTCGAGCTCTAGTGTTGCTTCCAAGTTCTTTTGAATTTTAAGTTTTTAATTTGAATTAATTTCACGGTAAATTCTCCCGTGCTACTTTCTAGATCATTTTTTCAGATTTGGGTTCTTAATCAAATTTTGTTTGTCTAAACAGGCACTCTTTAATTCCTGGTTTGGGCTTTTGCCAATTATGAATCGAGCCGGTGAAATACAAATCATAATCAGATAAACCCAATATATTCAAATAACAGCACGATGAAATTAAAAAGTTTTTTATTCGTAGGCGTTTTCATGCAATTGAACTGCAACACAAAAATTGGGATGTTACACCACCCCTACTAGCTACTGTTCTTTGCTCCTGCTTACAGATTATACCAACAGGGTATAATCGATTATACTGCGACTGCAGAAATTAAACTGATCGCAACAGGGCAAGAGCCACATCTATATCAATTGCCAATGAACACTACCAAACCACGCAAGATTGCGCGAAGCGTAACTTGCTTCTACACCACGGCCTGAATCACTGTACTTGTTTGATTATTTCTAAGTAGATGTACACTGCGGCAGAGGAACACGAACGCACCGAAAAATCTGCAGCATCGCTGCAGATCTTCCTCAGTGTAAGCCGGCTGGTGCAGACGGTTTGCTGTCTTTGTCTTTGCCATCCTCCACTGAAGAAACCGAGCTGTCGTCGTCCTTCACAGCCAAGAACACCAAGAGCGCAAGCAGCGGGTAGCTGACAGTCGTAAGCGCCCAGTTCACAATCAGCTGCGACATCAGGGGTGATTTGTGGGTGTCAATTTGCCACGCGACAGCTGCTCCTGCACTCTGCACTCCCTTGTAGAATCCAACGTATCTGCAGCAAAAGTCGAAGAGTGATTGAGACAACCGTTTTCATCCACCATGTGCACGCATGCTTAAAAAAAAGGGATCTTTTCAGCTTGCAGGAAACTATGTGTTCTAGTTTTCTTCTCAGTAATTCAGTAACCAGTACATATAATGCCAAGGACATGACAATTAATCGGTACCAGGGTTACAAATTTTGTCCGAAATTTCGTCTCTTTTGTCCTCCAGCAAAAGATGTTAAATTTGGATAAAATTTGGTCGAATTTGGCCCTATTTGAAATTTGTTCAAATTTCATTTAAATTTTGGTTAAATTTTATCAAAAATTTGAATTTTTTCGTTCGAAATCTGAACGAAATAAACGAAATTTCGTCGTTTCGTTTGTTTCGCCTGGCCCCGAATTTTTCCTCACAACGAAAAAGTTTTCCCTGATCGGTACCAGCTCAGTAATTCAGCAGTAATTCAGCACGTATGTATACGGTACCTGCTGAGGATCTGGGAGTCGTTGGCGAGCGCGCCGATGATCCAGTAGATGAGGCTCTGGAACATGGCGTCGAGCAGGCCGTAGCTGAAGTAGAGAAGGAATGGCCCGGCGTAGCGGCGGCCGTCCTTGAAATCGATGAGGTGGTCCCACTTGCCGTCGGTGTACCTGAGCTGGTTGGCCAGGCCCCCTCCCCATATGGCGCAGCCCATGACCGCGACGGCGGCGACCCCGGCGAGCCCCCTCTTCCTCCGGCTGGCGAAGCCGAAGTCGAGGAAGTAGCCGATCCGGCGGAGCCGACCATCTGCGCGCCCCAGTAGAAGACATTGTTGAGGCCCTTCGTCCTGAGGGTGAAGAGGACGCCGTTGACGTTGTTGAACTGGTAGGTGTAGAAGAAGTTGCTCGCCCAGGCGGCGGGGAGGACGAGCAGCATCCTCCAGTTGGCGAAGAGCTTGAGGATCTCCCACCCCTCGGTGGAGACGGAGGAGTAGGTGACCCTGGTGGCGCGCGTGCCGTCGTCGCGGACGATCCTGGCGGGCGGCAGGACGAGGAGGGTGAGCGCGGCGCCGACGAGCATGAAGGCCATGAAGGCGATGTAGGTGCCGTCGTTCACGCTGGCGGCGTCGGCGCCGCGGTGGTAGTTGAAGGAGAAGGGAGGAGGCCGCCGAGGACGCCGCCGAGGTTGAAGAGGCACCAGAAGAGGAAATGTAGGTGCCGCGGCGGGAGGGGCGGGTAGGAGGTCATGATGGCTCCTGGGCGGCCCAGAGGAGGCCCGCGCCGGCGCCGAGGAGGGCGCCCGCCGCGACGGGGAAGGCCTGGGAGCGGCGGTGGTTGTAGTAGAGGAAGGAGGCGGCGTAGAGCGGGTAGGTGAGGGAGCCGAGAAGGAGGGTGGGGCGCGGGCCGAGGAGGTTGTGGGCGGCGCCGCCGAGGACGCCGAAGACGGCGAAGCAGGCGTACAGCGCCGTGTTGGCGTTGTCGGCGGTGGTGTGGTCGAGCTGCCGCCGCCGCCCAGGCCGGACAGCGCGTTGAACATGCCGGGGCAGCAGAAGCACACTAGGCCGATCAGAGCCACCTGGGCGAGCGGAGAGTTGTACCGCAGGCCGCGCCTCGGCGGCGGCGGCGGCGTCACGTCCATTATTTCACAGTTAATTTCCCGGGAGATGGTTGGAATGGCGGAGAGGAAGGCGAGGTTCAAGAGATGGCGGTATATATGCTATACGTGGGTTCCTGTGGACTTATGACTTTATCTTATGATTTAAATATTTAAATTTTGATGGTTCATAAGAGAGTACGTTGAAGAAAATAGTTGTATATAATTTTAGCTGGTATAGTTGAACTCAGTATATTTTTTACTACAATTTTTCTATTAATCTCGTCTTGAAAAAAATATTCCGTTTGAACGCTAGTTACTGTATATAGTATAAATATAAACAAATTTTAAATTGAAAAGAATTAGACTATATATATATATATATATATATATATATATATATATATATATATACTGAATGCCGTGCTTGAACATATAGTATAAAAAATTTAGAACATATTACATGTATGTTCTAAATTTTTCTACCCTAGTTTGAACATATAGTATGATAAAATTTTAAAATCCGTAGCAACGAGCATTCAGCTAGGACAAGATTAAGCCTTTGGATGAAAAATACGCATGTACTCTACAATGCGGTCTAGATGAAATCCACCTTGACCACTAAATCATGGAAAGAAATATATTTTGGTGGGAAGGTGGAAAGATTCGCCTTGGTCTTTTGAGGTAGCATGTCGTATTGTCTTTTGTGAGAAAGGGTGGGAGAGGTCGGACCAACCACCAACTCCTTCTTTTATAATAGTAAAGATATATATATATATATAGAGAGAGAGAGAGAGAGAGAGAGAGATGGATCTTGCCATCTTGGTTGGTTTCTTTCTTATTTGCTATCTTAGTTTGTTTGTTTGCTTGCTTGCTTGTCTTGTTGATGGAGAGTGACATTTGGAAGATACAGAGCAATTGATATTGATTTGGGCATCTAATCCATCAAGGTGATCAATAGAGTAGAACATCTTCATTTTATTTGGTCCAAATTGATTGCAAACCGAATAAATATTTTAGAATTTATCTATCTACTATCTAAGAAAGTAAATACTTTTTTTAAAAGAATCTCTCCAGTTCTCCATCCGTTCTGGACATCCACACAGTCCCTACTCGCTGGTCTAATGTACATATTTGTATATGTTTGCAAAAACTACTTTAAGAAACCGGCACGATTGTCGGACCCGGATTTTACAATCTAGAATTCTCTGTGATTTCATCGCACTATTTGTTAGATCAGTAGATAGTGCTCACAGATATATTACTGAACATCAGTAGATAGGTCACGTCCATTATTTCACAGTTAATTTCCCGGGAGATGGTTGGAATGGCGGAGAGGAAGGCGAGGTTCAAGAGATGGCGGTATATATGCTATACGTGGGTTCCTGTGGACTTATGACTTTATCTTATGATTTAAATATTTAAATTTTGATGGTTCATAAGAGAGTACGTTGAAGAAAATAGTTGTATATAATTTTAGTGGTATAGTTGAACTCGGTATATTTTTACTACAATTTTTCTATTAATCTCGTCTTGAAAAAATATTCCGTTTGAGCGCTAGTTCTTGTATATAGTATAAATATAAACAAATTTTAAATTGAAAAGAATTAGACTATATATATATATATATATATATATATATATATATATATATATATATATATATACTAGGCGAATGCCCGTGCTTGAACATATAGTATAAAAAATTTAGAACATATTACATGTATGTTCTAAATTTTTTTACCACCCTTTAGTTTCAGAACATATAGTATGATAAAATTTTAAAATCCGTAGCAACGAGCATTCAGCTAGGACAAGATTAAGCACTGGATGAAAAATACAGCATGTACTCTACAATGCAGTCTAGATGAAATCCACCTTGACCACTAAATCATGGAAAGAAATATATTTTGGTGGGAAGGTGGAAAGATTCAGCAGTCTTTTGAGACATGTCGTATTGTCTTTTGTGAGAAGGGTGGGAGAGGTCGGACCAACCACCAACTCCTTCTTTTATAATAGTAAGATATATATATATATATATATATATATATATATATATATATATATATATATATATATATAGAGAGAGAGAGAGAGAGAGAGAGAGATGGATCTTGCCATCTTGGTTGGTTTCTTTCTTATTTGCTATCTTAGTTTGTTTGTTTGCTTGCTTGCTTGTCTTGTTGATGGAGAGTGACATTTGGAAGATACAGAGCAATTGATATTGATTTGGGCATCTAATCCATCAAGGTGATCAATAGAGTAGAACATCTTCATTTTATTTGGTCCAAATTGATTGCAAACCGAATAAATATTTTGGAATTTATCTATCTACTATCTAAGAAAGTAAATACTTTTTAAAAGAATCTCTCAGTTCTCCATCCGTTCTGGACATCCACACAGTCCCTACTCGCTGGTCTAATGTACATATTTGTATATGTTTGCAAAAACTACTTTAAGAAACCGGCACGATTGTCGGACCCGGATTTTACAATCTAGAATTCTTTGTGATTTCATCGCACTATTTGTTATATCAGTAGATAGTGCTCACAGATATATTACTGAACATCAAAGTACATATCTTACGGAAGTGTAAATATAATAGTAGACTTACACATAGACCGATCAAACCGAAATCAATAAAATACTGACAGAAGCGAAACACAGGTAGGACCCTCAGGACGTGCCCACAGGCAGCTAACTGGGGTTCGCAATTTAGTTCTTGACCTCTTCACCTTCTTCACCATCATGACCAGATGTATTGCTAAAGCGTAGCGATCGACTCGATTACGGATTAGTTAAGTGAGCGAGTGAGCACAAACCATCGCGCAAGCTCCTTTGCAGATTGGGATGTCAATTCCTAGATAGGTGCTGGGTTAGGCCACAATGCTGATAGGGTTGGGTGGGAGTTTTAAAACACTAGTTTCTCTCATCAGGTCTAGTTAATTGTATGCTATGGTTCTCATTACGTGAGTTGTACCTAACACAAATTTGATTTTTATTTGAATCAAGTTGAATTTTTCTAAACCAAGTTGAAATGCCCCCAAAGCAGGTTGAAATTCCTCGGACTCGAATTGAAATTTCTAGAGTTAAAACTATGATGCTAGCTAGGTGGCAAAATCCTAGGAGGGGTCTTGAATGGTAAGGCCCTGTTTATATTAGTGTCTAAAAGCTACTTATCTGCAGTAAATAATTTTTGTACAGTACCTAACTTTCTAATAAAGTGTCTTTTCAAGGTGGAGTCTACTAGTCGATTATAGTACGCGTCGTGCTGATTTTATTTATATCGGTCAAAATCGTACATGAATATCTCTCTATGCAAGTTTGTCTATAAGATGCTACTATTTATAAATCAAAACCAAAAGCCAAAGTCAAAAGCTTGTACGAATATATAATTTTTTTCCCATGGTATTGCTGACTATGTCTATTGATACCTCTTCAATTTGATTAAACCATTTGACTAAACCAACCCGAAGTTGCTACGTGTCCGTGCCTTACACGGCGATGCAAGAACAGGCGTAGCAGGCACGGCAAATTCAGCACCACCCCTCAGTTTTTAGTTTTTCTACAGTAACTAGCTTTTAAACAGAGTGTCTTTTCAAGATATAGTCTACTGGTTAATTGTAGTACATATTGTACCGACTTCATTTATATGGCAAAAGCCGGTATGTGAGTTTCAGTTACTTTGTAATATCTCATACAAATAACCTAAAAATCACAGACCACAACCAAAAACCATAAACTGTAGTAAAAAAGAACAGACTCTTTATACTGGTTGCAGCTCCCTGTATATAATAGCAACAAGCCATTTCCATATTAAAAGTTGGGGCCTGCAAGTCAATCGAACGAGTCAACAAAATAGCTACAAGTCAAACGAGTCGCATCCGCTGGCTCCTTCCTTAACTTACGCTATTGTTGCCATCAGTACCAAAAGACAAAATGTTATGTGCCCATTTTCTTTCGGGAGTGATTATTGCAAAGGTGATTGAAATTTTTTTTATCTCTCATACACTCTTAATCAACTAAAATTACAGTTGATTTTTTTATAGCAGGGCTGTAACTCCAGTTGATTGAGATTGTAACTAAGTGTAACTTTAGTTGCACTCTAAATCACCTGAAATTACAGCTTTTTTAGAGGAGCTATAATTTTAGTTGATTGAAAGTGTAACTTCAAGTGATTAAAAGATAAAAAAATTTCAGTCGGCTTTACAATAGCAAAACCATTTTCTTTATTGTGAACGATCAACACAAAAGACACAGGATCATCGAAGGTCAAGCTCATGCTGCCTACGAGCAATAATAATGTCTTGCTTGATGGCCCACCCTAGCTAGCTACAATGGCAAGCTTACAAACGACTGATTGTTACTAGAAAATAACTCGCTATCACTTCTCAGTTTACTGAAAGTGGGGCACCGCAAATCAGGTAGCATATGGTTCAACTCGGAGGATTAAAATACTGTCAGACTCGGATTTAACCAATCTAGAATTCTTTGTGAAACCACTGCACTATTCGCTGGATCCGTAGATAGTATTCGTAGATACATCACCGAATTACTTTATACATGATGTAAACCGTATCATTCATTAATATTACAAATCCGAGTTTAAATAGACCACATCGGTTCAACTTTACAATAGAGCCGATCATGCCAAACGGATATATTACATAAAGCATGAGCAAAGAAAGTAAAAGGAGGGTACATCATTGGAACATCCCAAAATTTATTTTCTTTGAAAACTAATTCCAATTAATTATTTAAAATTTGTTGGGATTTTATTTGGATTATTTGTGAAGTGCTGGAAGAAATCTCAAAATTCCTATTTCAATTCTCCCGCTAAAATTTCGAATCTCTAAATTCAAATTCCAAAATTTAAAATCAAATCTCCAAAATTCGAATCACGGAAAAATGTCATTTTATTTTTACGGGCCCATTCTAATTTTTCTTGACCTATTCTTTTCTTTTCCTTTTCTCTCTCTTTTTCCTTTCTCTCTCCTTCCGGGCTACTGTTTATGCTACAGTAACCAAACACTGTTCATCTCCGTCCAGCTCCGTCCGTCGCCTGATGCGACGAAATGAGCATAAAAGCGTTTCCATTATTTTCTCCATAACTTTTCATCGAGTGTCCGAATTCAATTCCGTCTGAAGCGTTTTGATTCTAGCAACACCGCGCATTCATTGCCGAAGTCAATGCATCTGTTACTACCTTTCATTACTGTTTTTGCTGCCATTAGTTTGATCCGTTTCTAAAAACTGAAAGTGTCGTCGAAACTACTCGTATTCCCGGCAATTCGAATCATGAGAGACACTACAAATTGGCACACCAACACCACTTCCACCTCTTTTCATTCCCTCAAAATCTCAGCAACTTTGGAGCTCCGACGACGAAGAATTTCTCATTTATCCGAACGTTGGCCATCATCATCGATTTGGGCATTCGTCATTCCGGTGAAGTTTTTCAACTTTTGCTCGCTTCATCTCAACTTAGCATCCTATCAACTCATACACCATTTTTATTTGATTTTGGGTGAAAAAGTTTTTCGTGGAATCGGCTGTTTTTCGCTTCCACCGTCGATTCGTCGCCCTCGGTGAGCGCTTTCTCAATTCCTTGCGCTGATAGCATAACCTCCATCCCCTCAACGTAATCCATAGCTCAGCTCGCTCAATGGTTGGCCGAGGAGCTCCACCACCGTGCGCCACCACCATGCCGGCCGTCGTCGTCGCGGGCCATTCTCAGACACTCTCGAGCCAAACTAACTTTGCCATCGCGTTCACCATGTCTCTGGTGACCTCATGCTCACGCCACTTTATGCCGAAAGCCCGCGTGGCCGCCGCCGCCGTGCGCCCTGACCGTTGCCACCGTCGCCTCGCTCCGTCTCCGGTGATGCCACCACCACCATTTGGTAGAGGGCGTCTCCGGGTTCCATTTTGGTAGTTCCGCACCGCCCTCTCTCCTCGCTGGCATCTCCGTCCACCATGGCCGCCACCTCCATGCTCTGTTTCCGTGTTCTTCAACAGAGAAGAGTCTCTTGTTAGCTCTTTAATCCTTTGTATTGGTACTTTGTCACGAAAAAGTATGTGTTCTTTTAGTTGGTAGAGGCAAGCTAGTGCATTCACTTGTGAGGTCACGTGTTCGAATCCTAAGAAATGCAAATTGCTTTTACTGTTAGTCCTTGGCCATTTTCTACCTCTAGTTAATGACAAGTGGGACCCACTGTCCCACTTGTCATATATTATTAAAAAAATCTCTACTCAATGACAGCCAAGCCTCATACGTCATACACTCAAATATATCCAAATATCAGCCAAAAATAAGATTTTAGAGAATATTCCCTCGGTTTTGCATTTTCTGGAATTTCCAATCCATTCGACCTTCCAATCGCTCGTTCTCCTTTGTCCGAACTCCAAATTCAGTGATTCCAATTTCTAAATTCATATAAAATCATAAAATTTATTCTAGTATATATTTTATATTTTTTATTTTATTTTATTTGTATTTATTTATTCATTTGTATTTGTCGTTTCGCGCGTAGATCCCGACATCGCCGAAGAATTTTTTTGATCCGCAGCAAGAAGGTCCAGACAACGTGGAAGAAGCCAAGTTTCCTTTGATCATCTTGAACCTATGTTTACTAAAATTATTTTATTATTTTAAATTTAAATGCATTGCTATGTTACATAAAATGATAATTTTTGTTTTAAGGATAATAGTTAAATCGATAATTGTTATGCCCTCATTTGATATTTACAATCATGTACCTTTGGCACCCTAGATTTCTCTTATCTCAGTATTGAGATTATTATGTGATTGCTAATTTTAGAACGGTAGTAATTGCTTAGACAAGCTAGTCGGTCAGTATAACCCTTCGGGTGGAAAATTGATATGTATGATTTAATCTTTTATTGCAAATAATTTAGTGGCAATAAGTATTGCAGTTATTTTTAAACTAAAATAAAATGGTGAAAATTGTTTTAGACTTGGGCGGATGGTAAGATTGGATTGGTGCGAATTTAGCACGAGAACTTGTGTTGTGAATGTTCCGTCCTAGTTAATTAAGGACCGACATTTGTGATTGTCCAAAATGAGTACTACATACAATCACAAGTCTATATGGAGTGCGACCTAGTGATTAACTTGCAAAGGTTTAGTTCGAGATATCACTAATGGTAAGTGCGTGCGGGGTGTCTTGGTTTAATCACGGTGAGGCACAAGGATTTATTGTACTCATATGGCGCAGAGGGCTTCGACGTGGTGGATTTAACCCTTCAAATGGTGAAACCTCGTGGTGGTGTCTAGCTAGATCGAGTAAGGTAAATACTTTGTGATAAATTATCCGGGTCTCATGCTTAAGGAAGTATGTTGGCTATTAAGATTACTTATCTCTTGTGGATAAAGTGCACAATCTCTACAGTGTTAAACTATTCGAATAGTTGTGCCCACGGTTAAGGCGGGCAAGGAATGCATTCACATGGTAGATCTTAGGTTTTGATTTTAAAGTAAAAGTTTTGGAAACCCGAGTGGATGGAACTCTCGGAGTTGTGTCTGGCGGATGGAGCCGTCGGGTGGATGGAACCGTAGTTTTGAACCTTAGGCGGTTAGAGCCGGTCAACTAGTGTTGGTGGATAAAACCTTCACTAGAAAATTCTTGATAGTTCTATTAAAATAATTACTTTATTAAATTAATACCTTGAAAATATTTAATGGTATTTGAAATAAAATATTGCTTTATGCAAAAGAACCATAAGACACGAGATAGTGCTTGGGATCACGAATCGGATAGTATCGGTCACGAATACGAAATGAATACGGATCGATTAGATACGGTAACAATATTTCATCGGATAAGGCGAAAATAAAGATCATACATATCAATGTATGAATATAGATTCTAATGCCTCCACTTAAACTTTCGACATATGAGTGCATATATCACATACATATCATATAGAAAGATCATTGGTATGCGTGCTTTTTTTTTCTCTCTCCTCTATAAGCTCTCTCTTCCTCCACAGCTCCACCTACTGTTTAGCCGAATGTCTCAAGCCACTCGTTCTTTCTTTCTTTCTTCCTCTCTCTTCCCCTCCTTTTCCTTTTTTTCTTCCTATCCGGCCGAATAGCCATTCACTGCTTACTCTTCTTCCTCCTTATCTCTTGTTCTTCCCCAACTCTCATCTCCTTTCCAATTTCTTGCTCTCTCCATTTCTCTCGCTCTTGCTCCACTCGATGCCAACTCCATTTTGCTCCACCGATCTCCAGCGCCAGCCTAGCTCCCCTGCGCTGCCTCCAACTCCAGCTCGCTCGCCGTGCTTCCTAGCCTCCAGCACGCCGCCGTAGCTCGGCGTGGATGTGTTCCGGCTGACAGTGCGGCATGGGTCAACGTGTCGCTCACCATGGCTGTCGTGGTGGTGCTTGATTAGTCTGGCTCAACCTTCTGTTCATAGTTGCCTTGTCCAGATGGGGAGAAGAGGAATAGGGGAGGAGAGAAGGGAGGAAGAAGATGACGCCAGAGCAGGCAGGAGACGATAAGATAGCTAGGACGCTAGGCCTAGGGTTAACTATTGGCTAATGGCCCGATAGGCCTCACGGACTAGGCTGGTTTTCGGATATTACCAATACCTTCTATCGGGTATTACCGAATAATTATCCGGATATTCTTCTATCTATCGGAAACTACTCTCCCGATTCCGATTCTAACAAGTACTATCCGATTTTGATACCATATCCGACAAAATCATCCGGTTGCCGACTATTTTTCCCAAATACGCTCCGAAATGATCCGGTCAGGCGGTCAGTCATGAAATATCCGAACCGATTGCACCCCTAATTCCGTGTACTTGCTGAAGATTATAGACGGTTGGAGACTCGACTTTCGAGTATACTTTTCTGTTGACTGTGCAATCAGCTTATACAAAGGCAAAACAAACGCTTGTAGTGCATTTCAATCTGATATTGTTCAAATACTAATCAAAATTTATAATCCAAGCAAGTGTTCGGTTAAAAAAAATTGAGTGAAGGATGAGGATCTCTGTATCAGCACAACTACATATTGAACTTGCCATCGCTCTGCAAATAGTATGATCCACATGTAGGCATAATTCAATATCTCTTTTCACGCGGCCTGAAATTTGATCGATATATTAGTTGCATATGTTTTGAGATCGATGGCTAACTTCATTTCCCAGTGATCATCCATGCATTCTTTTTGGTTGGTGTATAAGTTTCGATCGATCGATGTGTCAGTGTGAGGGTGCTTTCAGGAACATGTTGTACTGGTGAAGTTGCAAATGACCAATAACTGACAGAATGAGTGGTACAATGCATATCAGTGCATGTAGAAGGAGTACAAGAGGAATTAACATTCGAAATTAATCTTCGGACAGATAGTTTAGGTAAAAAAATCGATCTTTACGCATCAATCTGTCAGAACTCAGACCAAGCATGCATGTGACTACTGTGAGTCTGGGCAGCTTGAGGATGTTGTTTGGTTAGTATCAGTCTGAAATCAGAAGCATCAATCAAAACTTAAAAATCCGAACGGCGATCACTTTCTCCACTCACACTGTTTTCTCTTTATTTTGGCAAAAGTTGCAGGTAATATATCATGGCTTACCCAAAAAGATCAAGTTTGGATTGAGCAGTCTACATTAATTTACCCTGCCTGATCAACAACTTTTTTTTTTGTGAGAGGAGCCTGATCAGCAACTGGTTGTTAAATATTGGGAGAGATTCTTAGGTTGATTAGCTGAGGGCCCATGATTGAATATAGGAATAGGATCAACCGGCCGTAACTGAAAAGTTGTTCATGCGGCTTCTTTCATCAACAATTAAGCTTTCTATTTTCGTTTGGGCCAAGCAGCAGCTGGCTGCGTATAAATAACTGCATTTTGCAAAGTAACCATGTATCATGATCATTCTGCTATAACACAACCTTAAAGGCGCCACACTAGTTTAAAGTAATCACAAAGTGAATCATTTTGATCACAAAGTGAATCATTTTGATCAAAGTGTTTAAAAGTTGATGTTGATCGAGGAGGATATATGTTCCTGATCGACTTTTCTGTCCTTGATGAGGTATCAACATCATATTCATGTTAGTAGTTTGCATTATTCTACTTTTAAAGTGAGTTCACGCCTGATATGCTCCCAATATAACCATTCACTAGACCCCCAAACAAAAAAACACTAAGAATGCATTTAGATGGAGTAATATTGGTCATCAGTTTTCAGTTATCAGCTAATTATAGTGAGCAATCAGGGTAACATGTTCTCCATGCATACCTCCATATCTATCTGCCTTGTCACCTGGAAGCCAAGTAATCCATAATCGATAATGGGTGCCTGTGCTAGCCATCCAAGGGTTTACCCCAAAGGTGGACGCACAAATCAAATCCGATGATCCAGTTGTCGTTGTCGAGGAGAAGCGGTGGCAGCAGAGAAGCAGAACTGATTTAGCGCATGTCGATTGCCAGCCAGCTAAGTGTTGTTGAGGCAGAAATTAACATTTCTTGACAGTTGATGTAAAGATTTGCCTGTGTCAATATTGGGGAAAAGGGTAGGATGGCCAAAATGCAACTGAACTGACAACTGACCACCAAAATGTCATAATTTGCAAAACAAAGAATCAGTTGTCGGTAATGATTTGATCTGAGTCTGAACAACCGTCAATATGTTGTAATTTCTAATGGAGGTGATGAACAGCAAGCTTGAGATTACACAAATTAATTTCGATGCATTATTAATTTACACCTTAACAGGCGATCATGATACAAGTTACAGTTCATGCATAGTTAATTACACAGAAACAGATCATGCGACAAGAACACGACATGACAGCGTGGAAACACACGGTGAACAGCCTGGAGAAGGGGCATAACCAAAATAAACTACAGCCCAAACTACTTTAGGTCTCCTTGTGCTTCGGTTCAGGGACGGCCTTCCTGAACCAGGGGATCCACACCGATGTCCTCTTCTGATACAGCTTGTAGGCCTCTGCTCGGTGCTCCTGCTTCAGCATGCGCCTTTCAACGAGAACGGTGACATAACCGAGGCAAAGGCTGTTGACAAGTGGCCCGACAAACATCCACTGTTGCCCCAGGTTCCAGGCGAAGAGGTAGAGTCCCCACCACCAGAGCTGCTCACCCAAATAGTTAGGGTGGCGCGAGTACCGCCACAGGCCATCCTCAAGGGTCGGAATCGTGGGTTCGCCCAGCTGCTTCAGTTTTCGTTCCTGGTCACAAACTTGTGCAGCTGGGTATCGGCAAAGTAGCGATGACAACTCCGGCGATGCAGGCAATTGTCGCCACAAGGTCCCAGATGCCCCATGGCTGTTGGCTGGAGTGGATGGCGTACATCGGGAGGCAAATGCCGATCAGAAATACCTGTCATCCAACAAGCATGTCACTTTTGTCAACCAGGAGTAACAAACATATTACCACCATGAGTTTCGACAAGTTGATTATATATATTGTTTGCAACGCCCGGTTGGCATTTCTTCAAACACATTGCAGTCATGCCAAGAATTCCCTGAGACAAGCATCCTAGTGATTGATCAAGAGGCCAGAATTACCTGCTGCGAGAGGTAGACGGTGAAGAAGGACATCCACCACCACATCCTGCCGTACTGGCCGCGCATCTCGGCGAACCTCCAGTCCTCCCTCTTCCCCCACTCCCACCCTTCCCTCCTGAAGTAGTTGTGCGTCAGCCGCGCGCTCCACACCCAAGTCAGCGCCACCAGCACCGCCGACCTCGCCGCGTCAGCCACGGCCGCCGGGTGGGCCCGGTAGTAGTGCAGCAGCATCACCGGGATGACGGTCCAGTACAGGTCGATGAGCTGCAACAAGTAAAGGAAGAACCGAATTGGCATTTCGTCGAACACATGGCAGGCAAGCGTCCAAGGACCAATGGCACCCAAAGGTCAAACATTGCAGGTAAATGAAGGGAGCAAGCGCTTGCCCAGTGGTTGGAGAGGAGTCCGATGAGCCAGAAGAGGAGGTCGACGTTGAGGAGGAAGAGGAGGTTGGCGAGGAGGAGGGGGTGCGCGGCGCACCAAGAGGAGACCGGGTTGCTGTCGTCATGGGGGCGGACGAAGGAGAGGTAGAAGAGGATGGAAGGGAGCGGGGCGAGGAAGGCGACGATCATGTTCTTGAGGCTGCCGCCGGCGGCCATGGTGATCGCGCGGAGAGCTTGTTCGGTGTGGAGAGCGTGCGACAGGCGCTGGCTGGGTTTTATAGCGTGGGAGGGAGTCACTTCATCGCAGCTGCCTGCGTCTGTTCTTTTTAGCTGCGATTTATAGTTTTTGGCTAAAATTTTTAAATTTTGACTGTTTACGATATAAATTACGGAGAGATCGATACTTATTTGTAATTTTAGCTGTTACAGATGTTAAGCTTTTAACGTATACTACGTTTAACTTGTAGACTCCATCTTAAAAAAATACTCCGTTTAAAAGTTAGGTATTGTAGCGGCTGCTAAAAGCCGGTCAGCTTATGGCCTGAAGAACAGGCCCTCTATTAACTAGCTTCTAGAAGCTATGTTTTTTATATGAAATGTTTTTTTAAGCTAAGATCTACTATTTAATTATAGTACACATTATAATAACTTTATTTATATCCGCTAAAATCGTATGTGAGTTTCTTTTCTCATACAACTCTCTAGAAATTATTACTATTTTTAAGTTAAAATAAAAAACTATCGGTAAAAGCCAATATAAACAGCAATCTGTGCGCTGCTCAATTTAAGCTGGCTTTAGATTTTTTTTCATTTTTCACTCTTTTTTTAACCATACTCTTAGAGGTAGATTTTGGGATTCTTCTTCGTCAGTTATAGATGTCAAACCTAATATTTGTGCTGTTTTCCACAACAGATTATGTTTGCAATCTTAGTTTCTTTACAGTGCTCTCCTCCTAATCTCATGTTTTGGGGTGTCACTGGTCTAATTTCTACTTTGCTGGAAAGAAAAGATGAAAGGAAAAGGCCCACATGAGAGGAAATGCGAAAGGACCAACAACTGGATGACTAGGGATGGAAACGGATCGGATATGGTCGAATAGTATCAAATACGAATACAAATCCATATTTTAAAGCGAATACGAATACGAATTGAATATTCTCAAATCTGAATACGAATATTCTCGAATACGAATACGGATATTTTCGAATCTGGATTTTCTCGGATACGAATATCGGATAAAGCGGTTTCTAGCGATTTTCACCGGTTTTGACCTGTTACTTGGTTTTAAATCACCTAAATTCAAATTTTGAATCACAAAATTTGTGCAATTTTCATGGATTCTAGAAGCGGATCGAATACGAATCGAATAGTCTCGAATACGGATACGGATCGAATATTCTCGAATCTGAATCTGAATATTTTCGAATCACAATTTTTGCTTACCATATTCGTGTTTTCTGGATACGAATATCGGATAAAACGAATTATCCGTTACCGTTTTCCACCCCTATGGATGACAGAGTTTGGCAAGGATTAATCTGGCGGGGTGTTCTTTTGGTCGTGACTTATGGCTTTTGGTGAAATTTTGAATTTTGGTACATTTACGGTATAGATTACGGAGGCCGATACTCACTTACGATTTTGGCTGGTAAGGATGTTGGGCTTTTAATGTGTACCATGTTTAACTTGTAGACACTGTCTTGAGAAAATACTCCGTTTGAAAGTTAGGTACTGTAGTAAAAGTCAAAAACCGTCCGGCTTGTCACTTGCCGAACAGGCCCAAGGTAGAAGATGATGAGGAATTAATCAGAAAGGAATCAAGGCAGGCAGGTAGAAGATGATGATTAGCTAGCTAAGCTCAAGGTTCTAATGGTGGGTCTAATGATGGGTTTAGCACCCTTTAATTAGGACCACACTGACAGACTCATCACTGAAGGTGGACGCATCTTGTAGCGATCCCTCCAAGGGACTTAATTAAGAAGGCTCCTTTGCAATTTTGTTCATATTACTATGTATTTTTGTTCATCTTAACAAAGCATTGTAAATACAATCCATATTGCATCAAGCTGGAGAAGAAGCCAATTAATGGACGATGGTTGCTCTTGACGGCGTTGTGGAGCCAGTAGCCGAGTTAAACTCATGATGGTCTCACCACGTTGGAGATGCTGCTTTTCCTGCTTTTTTTTGTTTAAGTGCTCATGATCGGTTTGGCATAAACTGTGGATAAGTGCGTAGGATCAGGTATGACGAGTTAGAGGATGATGAATAACTTTTCAAAATTTTCTTCTAAGTATCGACAACAACATGCAATGAAAAATTGAACTCACAGGCTCGCAAAGTCGAGCAAAAATCCATAGAAACTCAATGTCTCAAACTGGTCTGACCGCTGGCTTACACGTGGTTTGACTGCTTACTGGTACGACCACGCTGGTCTGACCGCACCCCAGTCGGACCGTTTGGTTCCTTGTAGTCGGACCGCTCGCTGAGAGAACAGTGCAAACATTACTACACATGCATGATCTAAGAAAAGATCCAACTCTCAAACCACTAATCCAAATGTGATGAAACATTACACAAACTCTCTCTAGGATGTCAAGAGCATATTTCAATCATGGATTGTGAAAATTGATGCCAAAGTTTTGCCCTTTATCCAAAACAATGAGAGTTGCAACAAAACTAAGTAAAAGATGAAAACTTTGATCTTGTAACATTTCAAAAGTATGGGAATATTGTAACCTTAAATTATTAAAATCTTTTGCTGATTTCTGGTATTGTTTAGAATTTTTGTCGTTCATTCGAGATTCTTAATTTAGTTCTTTGTTAAAAATTCAATAATTGAAATCAAAATCTTTGATCAAAAACCAAAATTTATTTGAAATTGTTTCAACCAAATTTTGTAATACACACTCAAATAAATAATGGTCATTTGAGATTAAAATTTATTAACTCAAAAGCAAAGGATTGTTAAAATTTTCCATTTAATTAATTTAACCGAGGATTCAAATTCTGAAGAACCAAAACATCCTTCAAAAATTTGAAATAAGAAATTCAAACTTTGAATCCAAGCTTTGGGACCAAACTTCAAATTCCAAAATGGGTCAGCATTCCTTCTTCGCTTTTCTTCTTTCTCCCTCTTCCAGCTAGGCCTCACAGCCCTCTCTTCACCTCTTCTTTCTTTCTCTCCCTCTCTCATTCCTCCTGGCGTCGGATCCCCTTCTCCTTTCCTTCTTGGCGCCAGCTGCTCCACAGGCCACCAACCTAGCTCTTCCGCGCCAAGCTAGCAGCCTCCCCTCCCTTTAGCGCACGTGAGAGTCAACCTTTGTACGCCTAGCTCCACCCCTTCTCTTAGCCCCACCACGCGTTGCTTCCCTCCGCTCCCCACCGTGGTCGACGCCCAAACCGCCCCTGGTTTTCCCTATCACATCCGAGCCAGCGCATTGACGACCGCATTGACGCCTCACTGCATTGACATCACCTGCATTGAGTATGCGCCTCCCTCTTCCTAGCCATACGCCCATGCCCCTGCACCTCCTCCTACTCGCCCACGAGAGCCCATATGCGAGGCCGTCGTCCAGCTTTACTCCTCCACTCGTCATGCGCGTCTTCAATGCGTCTAGTGGCCAACTACCCCCCTTCGGCTATTTAAGCCTTGGCCCTCATCTCTACTCCCCATTGCCTGTGCCACCACCACCACCGCCCCTCACCGTCCCGGTCGCTCCGACGAACCCTGCAGCAATCCAACCACGTCACGCGTATTCCACACCCTGCTGTCAATTTATGCCTCCCGGCCGAAGCTCACCACACCAGCTTTGTTCTCCTAGTCCAGCCGTCGCCACCCATTTTCATTTGTGGCCGACCCCAGCTTAATTACTCCCTCTAAGAGCTTCACCAAGCCACCACGGAGCCACTCCAACCACCGGTTGAAGCTCCCCCTTGCCCACGCGACCCCTCCACAGAGACTTGGTCGTGCCATCGTATGTGCTCACCGTCGTCTCACCTCGGCTTTTGTCTAGCTGCCCTGGCCACTGAGGTAAGTTGTCTGCACACTCCTTGTGCTCATGCTCGCACCATTTGGCCCTCCTCTCTCTAAACGTCGGTGTCTCATACGGCTTCCACCACCGGCCGCTTCACACCACCGCCCGAGCTGCCTTGGTGCCACCCCGAATGCTGTCCACGCCTCCCCTGGCCTTCCCCACCACACGTGGTCCCATTTTGCACCCCACGGCCCCTCTAGCCGCTGGACGAGCCGACGAGCCCACCTACCTTGGCCAACGTGCCTCTCCCTTATTTCGGCCAGCCGAGCCCGGTTCCTTCCTCCTCTCTATTTTATTCCTCTCTCAATGACAGATGGGCCCAGGGCCTTTTCATTAATGCATGTCTCAATGTCTTTTATTTATGACTAAATTATGAATTCATGGTTAAGAAAATATTCAAATGGGCAACATGATGAAATATGGTTTGTAAGTAAAAATAGGAATAAGACTCTAGTTATAAAATTTTAATGAAAACTCGTGCCTAGAGATTTAATATTGATTAACTCCATGTCAACCAAGGAATTGGCAAGATAATTAAAAATTTAATTAAAGCAAGAAATTAAGTCTTCATATTACCATGAATTGAAAATTTGAAGCTTTTCAAGATAATTTTAATACTCTCAATATTTGCTCTCCAACTCAAATACTATTGGTAAATCCTTTTCAAAGCACGCCATGATCCAAATGGTAACTGTCATATCTTTGTCCACAGATCTACACCTAACGAGGCAAATTAAAAGTTAACTAATTTAGCAAGATTTTGAAACATAAAATAATAATCATGATTTGCTCCTCTCTAAAATCATGAGACCTCTCTTTTAAATAGTGCTTAAAATAATTGTTGTAAAGTCTACCTTAAAAATGCCGAGATTTAAATCAAAGATCGCCTCATACTTAAAACATCCTCAAAATAACTGGAACATCAATAATCTGCATCTCAGATCCCATCGTTAATCACATAGCTCTCAAAATTGATTGTAAGCCATTAATATTTATCCTAAAATCCAAATCTTGTAAAATGAAGCATAAAATAACATCTTATGCAAACAAGCATCTTTAATTAAGAAGTCATGCAAAAATGCTATCTCGCCCAAGTAATAATCATCCTACCTTATCTCAGGTTTAGATCCACCAATGACAATAGAGAATATTTAATATACCGATAACCAGTTCAACCTTGAAAGGGAACCCCATTAAAATATTAACTCCTTATCCAATAAAAGGTGGATAGTTGATCATTAATTGGTTAATCAGTAAAATAATCAAGTTTGTTCATAATAATAACTGATTAAATGACTAATTACATATCTTAATTAAGTTATTAAAATAATGGTTCATTAAGTTGGAAGTTGCGATCTCAGATAGTATTGCATCTTGGAATATAAAGTTAATACAAGAAATTAAAAATATACACACCACATGTAAAGCCCACATCCTAAAAACACTAAGTTATCAACATTCGATAAACAATAGCCAGTATCCCAAATAAACTCTCCCATCTATCCGTAGGCTTTGCCTAACATATAGAACTTCCTTAATAGATATAAATTAAATAAAGATGTTATTAATTAAAATCGAGCCTTGGTATCTAGTATTTGGCTATGCCTGGCTCTGCTCCAATCTAAAGCAAAAAATTCTTGTGGATATTCTTTTAAACATCGATCCTTCTTTTATCCTCCCCAGCAAAGTTACTTTGTCGCTTCGTTTCCACTCAAAAATTTGTTCGACCCTGTCTCTATCCCACAATTCGCTAAATCTTCTCTCATACCCTCAATCGTAGCAAAATATAAATAAGCCCAATTAAATCTATTTGCACTTTTGAAGTATTTGGATTTATTTGGTCTTTCGCTCATTTGTCGTGTTTAGCAAACCCAGATCCTCTGTGATTCCATCGCACTATTCACTAGATCAGTAGATAGTGCTCACAGATACATTACTATATATCAAAGATATATCATGTGGAAAGCGTAGATAATACAGTAATAACTTACTTATGGCCCGATTAGGCTGAAATCAATAAAATGCAGCAGCGGAAACTTCACACAAGTGGGACCCTTAGGACTTGCCCACAGGCAGCCAACTGGGGTTCATGACCTAGTTCTTGGCCTCATCGACTTCCAGTTCTGTCGACTCCTTCAACGCACAGTAGGACGTATCCTTCTTTTCCTTCTTGACCGACCGATGGCAATTAAGCAAGAGTGAGTACAATTGTACTTAGCAAACCACCACACAGGGTGCAATAGTAATAGATGCAAAGTTGTCAAAGAAAGCTTGAGGTTCTTTTAGTTGCTAAAAGCATTGTTTTGAAAGTAAAATAAATAGAAAAGCTTCTGAGACTTAGCAGTTTTAACTAAAACTGATTTTCCAAAGTTGATATGACAATTCAATATTAATTATAGCCCAGGTTACATCCACCTTTTACAGTGAATGGTTACCTCTACCAAATGCTAGTTTTCACCACTGGAGTACTTTCTCCTCTAGGAAAAGCCAAAGTCAGGGTTACCTTAGACCGACGAGTTTTCATCCCGCCCACAAAGGTTTTTGAAATAGAACTAACTCGAGGAAGTTCCCATGTCTGCCCTTAACTGTGGGCATGACTGTTCAAACAGTTTTATACTCTGCAGAATTTGTATATCTTTACCCACAAGAGACAATCAACCCGACGGGCCTACGCCATTCCTTCGTCACGCAGA
The DNA here is from genome assembly GCA_036346245.1 of Bonia amplexicaulis. Lineage (NCBI taxonomy): Eukaryota > Viridiplantae > Streptophyta > Magnoliopsida > Poales > Poaceae > Bonia > Bonia amplexicaulis. The sequence continues at coordinate 128,576 of JAYGGG010000111.1, read as the reverse complement.
TCGAGAGATTGTCACAAGACCTTTACAATACCTCGCCCCCTAGAATCTTACCCATATGAGCTTATCCCTCACGAAGAAGGTCCCATAAATTGTGTAGGATGTTCTACCATAGATTAGCGTAGTCAGGCTTCACTCTCCACAAACGCTAGCCCTAGCAAACATCACCTTCCCTTTGGTATCCCATTCAGGTCAGATCTTCGTTATCTTCCTGCACTGATCTTCCGTGAGATGGCTAGAGGGTCTAGTAAATTATTCAGCCAAACCTACAGTTTGCTAGCTTGTGGTAGTACTGTTTTACACGAAAAGGTCATCACAGGATTAAATTCTTAATTTTTCTAGGTGGTTCATACCACAACCCACCATTTTTCGTGTGACATCGGCACCAACCTCTTTTTCATCCGCCCAGATAGGTATAGCAGGTCTTTAGGATTTTTGAGAAGCATAAATCCAGTTGTCATAAATTATCAGTCACTTACATCCTGTGACTGTCCCAAAATAAGTTTTCATGTTTAAAGATTTATGATCAGGGCAACTAGTGCCTTGGACTTGACAAGACTAGCATGGCATTTTAATATGACCTATAACTAGGAAAGTTACCATTAACATCTACGGTGGTAATGGTCAGGTGATTCAAGTGTCAATGAATGGTATATTAAAATTAATACAACATCAAGTGTGCATGTGACTACCTTAAATTTTAACATACATTTGCATATATAATAAATTAAGCATGCAAGTTGATAATTTAAATGAACATAATTTTTGCATTAAATATAGAATCAATATGATCAAAATGATGACTTGCCTTGCTTGATTTACCACGGCCTTGATCTAACTCAAAAGCTTGCTTAGTCAGTGATCTTAAATTCCTGGTCTTCGCTTTTACCCAAGTCTTGATCCCGCTCGAACCTGTTACCTCTTCGTGACTTCAGAATCTAATACGTGGGAAACGAACGAAAGACCAAATAAATCCAAATAACTTCAAAAGTGCAAATAGATTTAACTGGGCTTGGTTAAGTTCAGCTCTGATTGAGGATTTGAGAGAGGATTTGGCGAGTGTGAAGTAGGCATGGAGCTAAAAGAATTGGGCACAAGAAGAAGGTGGCTGAGCAACTTTATTGTGAGGAAAAAAATTAGGATATGGAGGGATCAAAGGTAAAGGAATACCCACATGAATATTCTGCTTTGGAGCACAGGCGGAGGGGCGCAGAGGTGTAGAGAAGTAATGCTGGGCAGCGGTATTGATCACGCACAGCAGACCTAGCAGAGTGGAGGATCTAGGGGAGGGGTGGAGCTAGGCGGGAGGGGTGACTCGAGCTCAGCGTGGCCAGCGTGTGGAAAAGCTGGCGGGCGGGTGCACGGCTAGGCCGGCTCGGTGGGCGGGTCGAGCGTCGCTAGGAGCAGAGCGGGAGGGAGGAGGAAGAAGGGAGGGGCGCTGGGGTGGGCCGAAGGCCAAGGTGGAAGGTCGGTCGGGCTGGCAGTAGGTGCACGTGGGAGCACTGGAGCTGGGCTAGCTCGGCTGTGCAGGTGCTAGGAGCAGAGGGGAAGGAGAAGAAAATGAGAGGGAGGAAGAGGCCGGGTGGGCCAGGGGAAGAAGAAGCCAGCAGGAAAAATGTGCTGAGGGCCCAAGGATTATTGTAGAGTTTCAAAATTTCTAATCGCAGGGTTAAATTTGTAATTAGGTTTCAAAATTAAAAACTTTGGTTCAAGTTTTGAATCTCAAGATTTGGTGAGTTTCAAGAGATAACCTTTGAATTCAGAATTTGGATTTTGGATATAAAGACTAGATGGAAAGTTAACATAAATTCGATTTCAGGATTTTAAACTTCGAGAATAGTTCTTTGCTTGAATTTATATTTCAAATTTTGTCGGAGATACTCCCAAATATTTTTGGTTCTTGATTTTAGGATTTTGATTTCCTTATTCGAATCTTTAGCGAGGAACCAAATCAAGAAACCCATATAAATGCCGAAATTTTCAAAACCATACAGGAAATCGACAAAAGATTTTAGATTTTAGCAATTACACTATTCCCATAATTTTGGAATGTTACATGCAGCTTGTCACGGCGATCAGGGAGGAAGGTGGGCAATGGCGGCTAGCTGTTTGTGTTGAAGTATAAGTGCATTGCTCATCTTTCCTCATCAGCTTAAGCTTTTGGGTGAACTAGTTGGTGCATGCAACTCAATATGGTATCAGAGCCAAGAGGTCCTGAGTTCAAGACCTGGCTGACGCAATTTAAAAAAATTAATTGCAGTCCACTTCTATTCCACGTATTAGGTCTAAGAGAGCCTACACGTGAGGAGGAGTGTTAAAGTATAAGTGAATTGCACATCTTTCTTCATAAGCTTAAGCTTTTGGGTGAACTGGTTGGTGCATGCAACTCAATAGCTTGGAGGCACTACCGGAAAGCTCCTATATGCCGAGTGTCCGGAATTTTGCCGAGTGCAATCCATCGGGCACTCGGTAAACAACAGCTTTGCCGAGTGCCTTAATGGAGACACTCGGCGCAAATAAAACACTCGCCAAAAATATCTTTGCCGAGTGCTGACGATTAGACACTCGGCATATAGGAGCTCTTTGCCGAGTGCTAACAAGAAAACACTCGGCAAAAATAAAACACTCGGCACCAACCGCCGTCCGTTAGATGTTAGCCGCCGTTTGACCTTTCTTGAGAGTGTCTGGAGTCGACACTCGGCAAAAGCGATTTGCCGAGTGTTTTGTTTCGGCACTTCGACAAAGAAATAAAACCTTTTCCTCTCCTACCCTTCAAACTTTTCTACTCTCCACATACAAAATATGGTACTCCATGTTAAAATTTGGTATATTTTTGTATTTGTTTGGTATATTTAATTAATTAATTGCATTTCAAGCAATTTTTTGAATCAAGTCAAATTTGAACTGCAAGTGATTCAAATAATAGGAAAAAATGAGTAGAAAAATGATATTCATGTTATTCAGCCCGGTTTGAGGCCTTACACGTTAAATAAAAGGAATTTCGAACATCTTGTTAGAAACACGACCACAAGCGTGTGGCCGAGCAGTTTTAAATTTTAAAAAAACAAACGAAGTCGAAAATCATGAGATTTGTCAAGATGTCATGATATTATACGTGGAGGCTGTGGTAAAAATTGATAAGATTTCGCAAGTTGTCACGTCGATGTTTACAAACTAAAGCAATTACGAAGAAGAAGCGTAGAGTTGAGACGGATCGGTAAGATTTGGAGTCAAAGTGACGGTCGAATTGTGGTTTGACTACAAAACTTTTGCACGAGCAATAGACAACGAGATTGTTTCATGTGAAATTTTGGTAATTTTTCGGATCCATTTGATAATTTTAATTTTTAACTGCAACTGCAATTATAGAATTTTACTTGATATAAATTGAATTTGAGCTATAACTGCATGAAATAATGGTCTAATATTCGTAGAAGCATCGAATATGCATTGTTGAGTGAATTTGACAAGGAATTTTCAAGTACATTCGAACAAATTTGTAAAACACGCTATGAAAAAAGAGAGGAGCGGAAGTTTTATTAAAAAAATCTTTGCCGAGTGCATTGTGGGAGGCACTCGGCAAGATGAGGGTTTGCCGAGTGCCGGTCGGGGCACTCGGCAAGAGGGTTTGCCGAGTGCCCGATCGGGGCACTCGGCAAACAATACAAACAACAGACTTTAATAGTTTCCCAGCCGCACACGCAACACCGCGCCCGCCGCGCCCGCCGCCGCCCGCCCGCCCCGCCCGCCCGCCGCCCGCCCGCTTGACCCGCCGGCCGCCGCCCGACGCCTCCGCCGCCCGACGCCTCCCGACTGCCCCGCCCCGCGGCCGCCGCCGCCCGACGCCAAACACACGCCGCTGTCCCGGAACCCGAGGCCGAGCACGCCGTCGCCGCCGTCGAGGAAGGATCGAGGCCCTCAGGCGTACTCAGGAGGTCAGCCGCCGCCTCCTCGAACTCGCCAAGTCTCGCTCAGCTGCCGTCGCCGCCGCTCCAGCGGCGCCCGCCGGCGAGCGTGTCGGAATCGGAGGCCTCGTCGGCGGCTGCTCCGGCTCCAGCGGAGGAGTAAGGTGTTGGCCCCGCGCTTAAGATCCACCAAGAATTGCTGCTATTTTGGCACTTCGTTGGAAATTATTTACGATTTCCTCTGCTGATGATTAGTAGCACCTATATGACTATTAGATATGCGCTTGAGATGAGGAATTGATGTTTCTTTCATGAACCTGGTACCTTTCTACAATATTTAAGCTATATCAATGGTGCATCTTTTGCCCTTAAGGTGTGCATGCATGATTGCATCAGGTCATCCGTTCTGGTTATTAGGTTGCAAGATGATTTTATCGATGAATATTTATAGCATTAGTGCCAAGAGTATGCTTGTTCTTTTTGTATCTAGTTTGTTATCATTTGGCTGCTATGTGCTTTGGTCCATATCAACCTAGAGCACTTGGACTGCGCTAGTTCTTAGGTAGGGTTCGTTCTGTTGAATTGAAAGATAGTATACTGCAGAGCTGATTAAGCAAATACTACTATGTTTTCGAGTTAAGAATAGGCCAAAGATTGTTTTCAAACGGGCACACTTTTTTAAGGGATTTTTGAGTGCTCATCATCTAGCTAAAAAACCACAGGTTTGTTGTGTATTACAATAGGTATTTTGTGGGATAGTAGTCAACTATTGATGACCGCGAGTTGATAGCATTGGATCCAAGACATTAACCTAGTTGGCATTTCAATGAAAAAGACCAAATTGCAATGCTAGGTGTGCACTGTGCAGTTACATATGCATATAGAGTTAAGTTAGTTTGAATAAGAAATGCAATTCTGGTTGGTCTTGTGTTCCTAAGCAACGTCCTTTAGAAGAGTGTATTCCATCTACAGATGTAAATAAATAGTGTTAATTCTGTAAAATCAAAGCTGGTTAGGCGTAACCTAGTTAGGCGTAACCTAGTAAGGCGTCTCCCGTTCGAAAGAGATACGGTTGGAAATATGCGATCTTTGCATATCTATAACCGTATCTGTTTCAATATCCACGTTTTTGGACAACCGAGGATGCGTAGATGGGGTTAGTTTCCATGGTCTACTCCGATCCGTGACGAGTTTGGCAGACATCTCCTGTTGTTCTCCGGATACACAATCTCCCTGCCGGGGCGTGTATTTGGAGAACGAGGGAAATGTGCCAATGATGTCTCGGATAGGAGTAAACATGGAAGCTAACCTCATCTACGCATCCTCAGTGGATTAGGACCTATCTTCACCTATTAGATAGGAGAAAGATCGTGTAGATGCATTTGATTCTTATATTACTCCACGATATGTTAGAGGATGGATGATCGTGAGTGGATGTACACGGGCGCTCAAGTCGAGGTTCGTTGTCCGATGAATGGATTGAGAAGACCGATGCTTTCTTGGAACTAGCATTTGCCAAGGTTAAAGCGGTAGCGTGCCACTTGGTGTCCTACGCAGATGTGCAAACACGTCGACAAACAAAGGAGGTCATGGGTAAACATCTTTGCAAGTTTGGATTCTACGAGACTATACCGGTGGATCTACCACGGTGAATCCGATCGTATGAGAGAGGAGGTCGTGAGACCACGCGTCGAGGATTATGATGCTGATGGCGGGGTAGGAGATATGTTAAATGACTATCATGAAGCACACTTATTTGAAGGGCGTGGGGAGGAGGAGCGAGGCAACCGCAAAAGGCGTATTCGACATGTTGTCTGCGACGTAAACCCCTTCACGGCGGACGAAGGTTTCTCAAGCGGATGGCATTGGACGTAATGGCCTTGAAGTCCCGTTTAGCTTGAGTCCAGCTAATCCCGATCATGATGATTATTTCTAATACATGTAATACTTTGTTATTTTCTAATTATGTTTTGTTTATTTTGCATCTCTTTCTAAGTACGTCTTGTTTATCTGTGCTTATTGGTTTACTCTTTTTAATTGCAGGTGATTGACCAAAGATGGTGGGCGGTATGAGGAACGTAAGGTCGCTTTACCAAAACGGCCCGATGCATTGGCGATCGGGGAGCAAGAGTAGGAGGCGGGAGGAAGCGGTGGGAGGCTGGAGCACTCTTGAGAGGGAGGCGGGGCGGGCGGCGGGAGGAGCGGGAGGAGGAGGAGGAGGAGGAGGAGGAGGAGGCGGGACCGGGAGGAGGAGGGGAGCGGGAGCGAGGAGGAGGAGGAGGAGCAGGAGGAGGAGGCGGCGGGATTCCGCTTCCTCAGTTCGTCGGTGTCTGGTTGCGAGGTCCCTCGACCCTCCCGAGGCGACCGATACCTCTTGAGAGACGCCCGCTGATTCGACCCACTGGGGCTAGGTAAGTAACTTTAGATGTTATCACTACCTTTTCATTTGATATGTTGAAAATCACAATAGAAACTAATAATTTATCTTAATCACTTGGGCGGGGTTGGGCGCTTGTGGTGCGGTGATCACAAGCGCCATGTCAATGGCATCCAGGTCTTTGTGCGAGCTACACTTCCCGGCACAGTTGCATTTGGCGGAGGCGGAGCCGGCCTACGTGGGACCACTCGTCGCCTTCCACGATTTACCGGATCGGGATGGCGGTGGTATTCGCCAACAAGGCGCGGGTGACTGACGAGATGTGGGTAAGTCTTCCTCGCACTACATTGCTCAATACATCGCATTCATTGGACATTCTTGAAATAATGACCGGATACATCGCGTCTATATGCGGATTTCTTGGATGCCGGGAGGGATATGAGGCCAAAGGCGGCTAGTGTGGCTCATAAAGCACGTTATAAACTCGTGAAGGACATGCATTACGAGGCGTCCGAGTGCCATCGTAACATACAACGCTACCTACCTTGGGTGAAGATCAACAAAACTCAAGCAAGAAACATGAGGTGACCGGAAGACTACATGCGGTAAATATAGAACATTAATACTGATTTTTACGAGATTAAGTGCGCTTAATTTGATCTTCTTATATGTTATATACTTGATGACGTGTAGGTGCCTCCGTGGTGGTGCGCCTGAAGATCTCCAGATCTTGAGCACGAGATGGTGGACAAGTGGTGCGCCGAGGGTGGGAGAGGCGCTGCGCTTGCGGGGCGGCGTTTGATGATGCCGTGCACCACACCATCAAGGCAACCGTAGCCTCGGCGAATTCGGCGGCTACATGGGTACACGAATTCATTTCTTTATTATAACGCCAATTCGCATAATTTCTAATCATCTTCTTTGTTTTTTTCGCATCGTCGTCACATGGTGGCCAGCCTTGCTCCCAGTTCAAGGCATGGGCTTTGGCCCACAAGGGCAAGGCGACGTCCGACGTCGACTACAACCCGGAGGACCCGCCCTCGGTGTACAGCAATGCGACCGTCCACAGCCGCCTCAGTGAGTACACATCGATGGCAAGGGCGGTCCATGGGCCAGAGTACGATCCGAGCACCCAGGACCTTGATGGAGAAGTCGTCATGAGGGTGGAATGAGGCAAGAAGCATGGGCGATCTTGGATTGGCGACAAGACACTCGACACGGCCACTACTCCCACTCTCCCATTCGAGCAAGGAGCACGAGCTCAAGCCCGCCATTCGCCCACCACGGACACTGCCGATCCGGATGGAGGCACTCCAGTTATTTTTGTTTTATTCGTCGTTCATTAATTTTTACATACCTTTGCTTTGCATTGTAACATTGGGGTGAAATATTGTAGGCCCAGCTGGAAGAAGAGAAGAGGCTACGGGAGGAGATGGAGGCGAGGATGGAGGCCGATCGGCAGAGGAATGAGGCCGAGCGGCAGAGGATGACGCAGATGTTTGGTGGATGCAAAGTCTTGGCGAGAGGATGGGTCAACCTCGCCACCGAGCTATTCCTCCACCTCCTCCTGCAACTACTCCCTGAGTTTCTAGTGGAGTATGAATGTTTAAGTTTGTATGTTCCTACCTTATATCTTGTCTTACATGCAATCTCTTCTCTTTTGTGCGTAATCAATCGGCTTGAATAATATGCCTCATGACCCACCACATCGATCGGGTGACTATATGTGACTTGTGATATGTGATATATTGTGACTATATGTGATATTGTGACTTGTGATATGTGATATATTGTGACTTGTGGTGATATGTGATATATTGTGACTTGTGGTGATATATGTGATATATTGTGGACTATATGTGATATATGTGATTACTTGTGGTGATTACTTGTTGATATATCTGTGATATTGTGATTTGTTTGAGTGGGGTGCAATAAACATTTAAAATAGGCGGTTTTGGCCACTTTGTTGTGTGTTACACTCGGCAAGGGAGGCTTTGCCGAGTGTCATGGTAAAACACTCGACAAAGTAACGTTTCGGGCATTCGGGAACGTGCTATGCGAGTGTTGTGATTTTGCCGAGTGTCGTGGTAAAAACACTCAGCAAAGTTTCAAACTTTGCCGAGTGTATTTACTATGACACTCGGCAAACTTCAAGGCTTTGCCGAGTGTCTTTACCATGACACTCGGTAAAGTTTAAATCTTTGCCGAGTGTCATTCCGTCCTGACACTCGGCAAACGACGTCGTCACCGTGTTCTCGCCGTCCACTGTCCTTTTTTTGCCGAGGGTCGTTTCGGCACTCGGCAAAGACTTTGCTGAGTGCTCGATGAAAAGCTCTCGGCAAAGAGCTCTTTGCCGTCGGAAACTATGACGTGTGAGCTATGCCGTGGGTGGCACTCGGCAAAGACTTTACCGAGTGTTTCTCGTGCTTTGCCGAGTGCCACCGGCACTCGGCAAAGCTGCTGAACCCGGTAGTGAGGAGTTCGTGCTGCTAGTGTAGGTTTCTTTGATCCATTGGTCGTTCATATATGTCTTAACCGGAGAATAATATGTTTATTCAAACGTACACCAAGCAACTTAATTACATGACATAATAATATTGTTTGATTGTTTGTAGTACATCATCGAAGCAATTCAGGCACAAGTATACATATGATCAAGCGCTTGCGACAAACGGAGGAGCAATATCAAATCGACTACAAGCAGGACTCTCGATCGATCGATACGATGTATATATATCTCGATTTATCATCATCGCCTTGTTGCGTTAATTGTTTGACGGATCGCTTCAATTTGCTGCTTCCCTTCCTCATTTCCCCCTTTTTTTTTTTCCCCAAACCCCCAAATTATTTTTTAAAAAAAAAAAATTTTTTTTCCCTTTTTTTTTTAAAAATTTTTTGGGGTTTTTCCCCCCTTTTTTGGGGAAAAATCCGGGCCCCAAAAAAAAAACCCCCACCCCCCCCTTTGGATTTAACCCCAACCCGGGGGGAATTAAACCCCCCCCCCCCAAAAAAAAGGGCCGGGCCCCCCCAAATTCGGGGAAAAAAACCCCCAAATTTTAAAAAAAAAGGGGGGGAAGGAAAAAATTTTAATTTTTAAAAAACCCCAAAAAAATTTTAAAATTTTTTAAAGGGGGGAAAACTTAATTTTTTTAATTCCAGGGAAATTTTGGGGTTTTTTTTTAAAAATTTTTTTTTAAAAATTTAAACCCCCCCCAAAAAAAAAAATTTTTTGTTTTAAAACGGGGGGGTTTTTTGGGGGGGCCCCCCGGGGGGGAAAAGGGGGGGGGGGCCCCCCCCCCCCGGGGAAAAAAAAACGGGGGGGTTTTTTTAAAGGGGGTTTTAAAAAGGGGGGAAAAAAAACCCCCAAGAAAAAAAACCCCCCCAAGGCCCAATTTTTTTTAAACCCCGGGGGTTTTTTTTCCCCCTCCCCCCCCAAAAATTTTTTTTTTTTTTCCCAAAAAGTTAAAATTTTTTCCAGTTTTAACCAAAAAAACCAAATTTTTCCTGGGAAAAATTAAAAGGGGGGGTTGGGCCTTTAGGGAAAAAATTTTTAAAAAAAATAAACAAAATTTAAAACCAAAAGGGGGGGTTTTTTTTTTTTTAAAAATTTTTTTGGTTTAAAATTTTTTTTTTTTAAAAAATTTTTCCCCAAAAAAAAGGTTTTTTTTTTTTTCTTTTGGGGGCCCCGGGGGAAAAAAATTTTCCCCGGGCCGGGGGGGGCCCCCCCACCCTTTTTAAAAAAAGGGGGAAAAAGGGGGGAACCCCCAAACCCCCCCAAGGGGGGAAAAAAAGGGGGCCCAAAAAAAAAAAAAAAAAAAAAAAAAAAAAAGGAAAAAAAATTAAAAAAAAATTTTTTTTTTTAAAATTTTTAAAGGGGGAAAAAAATTTTTTAAAATTTAACCAAACCCCCCAAAAATTAAATTTTTTTTTTCCCCCCAATAAAGGGGCCCCCCCAAAAAAAAAAATTTTTTCCACCCCCCCCCTTTAAAAAAAAGGGGAGGGGGGGAAAAAAAAACCCAAAAAAAAAAAAAGGGGGTTTTTTTTTAAAAAAAAAGGGGGGGGGCCCCCCGGGGCCCCTTTTCCCCCCCCTTTTTGGGGAAAAAAAAGGGGGCCCAAAACCCAAAATTATATTTTTTAAAATTTTAAAAAAGGGAAAAACCCCCAACCCCCCCCCAAAACCCCCTTTTTTGGGGAAAATTTTGGGGGGCCAAAAAAAAAAAAGGAACCCTTTTTTTGTTTTGGGGGTTTTTTTTGGGGGGGAAAAAAAAATTTTTTTCCCAAATGGAAATGTTTCCAAAATTTTTTGGGGGGGGGAAAAAAAACCCCCCCCGGGGCCCAAAAAGGGGGGAAAAGAAAAAAACCCCAAAAGGGGGGGCCCCCCCCCAAAAAAAATTTCCCCCAAACCAAAAAAAAAACCCCCAAAAAAAAAAAAAAACCTTTCCTTTTGGCCAAAAAAAAACCTCCCCCCAATTTTTAACCTTTTTTTTAAAAAAAAAAACCCCCCCTTTTCCTTTATTTTTTTTTTAAAAAAAAAAAAGGAAATTTCCCCAAAAAAAAAGGGGCCAAATTAATTCCCTTTTTTTTAAAATTAAATTTAATTTTTTCCTTTTTAAAACCCAAAAAAAAAATTTTTTCCCCAAAAAAAAAAAATTTTTTTTAAAAAAATTTTTTTTTGGGGGGCCCTTTTTAAAATTTTTTTTTGAAACTTTTTTTGTTTTTAAAAATTTGTTTTTTAAAATTGTTTGGGCCCCTTTTTGGGAAAAATTTTTCCCCCCCTTTACAATTTTTTTTTTAAAAAAACCATTTTTCCCCAAAAAATAAAAATTTTTTGGTTTTTAACCCTTTAAAAACCTTTCCTTAAACCTAAAATTTAAAAAATTTTTTTTTCCCCCCCCCGAATTTAAGGGTTTTCCCAACCTTTTTTTTTCCCTTTTTTTAAAAAAAAATTTTTTTTTTTTTTCCCCCCCCCCCCCCTTTTTTAAAAACCTTTGGGGTTTTTTCCCGGAAACCCAAAAAATTTTTTAAAAAAAAAAAAATTTTGGAAACAAATTTAAAAGAATTCCTTTTTTTTTAAAAAAAATTTTCCCAAAACCCCCCTTTTAATTTCCAAAAAGGGCCCAAAATGGGTTTTTTTTTAAAATTTTTTAAAAAAAAAATTTTTTGCTTTTTTTTTTAGGGAAAATAAAAAAGGGGGGAAAAAAAAAAAAATTTAAAAAAAAAAAAAAAAAAAAAAAAAAAAAAGGGTTTTCCGCCAAAAATTTTAAAACCCCCCCCGGGGACCCCCGGGCCGGGGCCCCCCGTTTTAAAAAATGCACTCGCGTGCCAATAAAATCTGTTGCTAGGTGCAGCGGCGGCGTGCAAGCTTGCGAAGTGGCTGTAAATTTCGCGCTTTGTGGGCCACCGCTGGTTGGTCAAATCTTGCAGTCAACTTCTCTTTAAGAAACCAAGGATGACGTGATAACAACATAATGGAAATAACGCGTCCTCTGCTGCTACATAATCTACAATGTGAGCCTTTTGCTAGAAGAGTAATAGTGGAAAATAATATGGCTCTGTTTTTCTAGATGCAATCCATGATTTCTAGCTACGGCTGATAATTTTTATTTAGTTTCAAGCTATGATCCATGATTTCTAGCTATAGCTGATAATTGTTATTTAGTTTTTTGAGACAGCAGACGGTGTGTGTGATTTTGAGCTCGGAAAAGAGAAACTGTCTTGTTTGTTTTGACTTTTAGAGGAACCAAAATATAAAATAAAAGCTCAAAAAATAGGATCTACATATCTGCCTTTGGCATGTTTGAGAGAGATCTGCACTTCCCATGCTAGTTAGTAGCTATAACGCGGGAACTTAATGGATATCATGACATGCATGATAGAAAGCAAGGTCAAGAAAACCGGCAAAGCCTGCTTGTAGCACCCATATATCAATATGAGATATTATTATGAAACGTTATTGTCAAAGTCAAAAATAAATAATAAAAGTAATAATAGAAATCACAAAAACATTTAAACTTTAAAGACACTTTATTAGAGAGCCAACGAAAACTGAAAGTGATGTTTGAAATATGTGATCGGTTCACTTCTAACCAAATGAAGAATAAATAAAATAACAAAAATAATGGTAAGCCACGGTGCTAAAAACTCGAGTACTCCTACCCATACATGTTGCTATCACTCCACTGGATTTTTACCTGAGAATGGAAATAGCAAATGTGAGATTTAGAAATCTCAGTAAGTACCCAACAACGGCCGTAACATGGTGAGTAAAGGACAGGTAATGCAAGCAAGATGTGTAAAGGACAAGCAATGTAAGCAAGTAATTGACACATGTTAATTGCAATAAAACCAGGTTACCAGAAACACTGATAAATGTCAGAGATAAAGGTGACAGGATCAATGAAATTAAATATAATTGTTATTTAGCAAGTTATGGCAATGGCACTAACGATCACTCCTACATACCCGGTTATACGAGAATAGTCAGGCACGACGATGTCCTCAACTGTATAACCACAGATGAGTATAACATCCTGAGTAACGAGAGTGTACGGCCCCCCGTGTGTTACCAGGTAGATGAAAATCTCCCCTATATGTGGTGATAGTGATATAGGAGTTATCTGAAAGAGGTATTATAATATAGCTCACACAAGGTTATCAACCATTCAAGTTTTATTATGTGATAAGTGATTATTAATCAGATTAAAAGATTTAATACATAAACCCTTCATGGCTCAAAAACAACATCATACAATTAATGGATCATTGTATTAGGAAACTAAAATATAACAGCTCTAATGTCAAAAGAGTGCTAATAATTTAAACCTAAGTTAAAACATGTTCATATGCTACCCCCGTTAATGATTTAAGCATGAATTCTAAAACACTAATTAAAAGCATGAATTCTAGAATATTTTACCTGAGCATCCTAATAAACATAAAAGCATATGAAACAAGATAATCTACAACATCATGGTATGAATACAATATTAAAAGCCTATAACCAGGAAAACATAAGCGATATGATAATAACCAGACAAGTATTAGTGATACGATAATGACCAGATAAGTTTTAGTGATATGATAATAACCAGGTAACTTTAGTGATGTGATATTAGCCAGGTAATATCAGTGATATGATATCAGTCAGGTAGCTTTAATGATATGATATTAGTCACGTAACTTTAATGATATGATATCAGTCAGGTAACTTTAACGATATGATATTAGTCACGTAACTTTAATGATATAATGTTAGTGGTGGTAGCCGCCACCGCCGTGGCTCGCCGCTCGCATGGGGAGAGAGAGAGAGAAATAGTAGATGGAAAAAGAACCTGTGGAGGAAAGACTGCACGGGAGGAGAGGGGTTTCCTTTTTAAAGCCTTAAATCTTGGTTAGGGTTTATTATTATTATTATTATTATTATTATTATTATTATTATTATTATTTTATTTTTTATTTATTTTGAGTGCAACACTGCTGCCCTGCTGGATATCCATTCCGAGTTGCATCTTTACAATTGCCGCAAAAAAAAAATCGACGACATGTTGTCGGTCAAAATAAACGCACTTGTTTTATCTTTTATAGAGAGATGAGTGTTTGCCTCTTTGTCTGTTGGTATTTCATAATTTGCTATCTAGTTGCTTCAGTAACATGTGGCGCCAGATTACAAGCATGTACCATTAATTATTATGTGGCCCTTACCTCATTAGTGTAAAGGGAAGCTAAACCGTACTCACTCTCTTCTTCTTCTGATTTGATTTGATGTTGTAGATCAGTACGCAGTTATTAAGAAAAAGCACAGGATGACTATGCCCCTATTAAATTAATGTCCTTCGCCACCTGGTTAAATTTGTTTGTCTCCTAAACCACCCAAGCTGTAACCCTGGTGAGCAATCAACAAACAGTGTTTGTTCTATTAGGATATCAGGAGTGTATAAAATCGCAATAAGTCTTAAGGTAGATCTCATCTAATTGTTAAGGTCGACTCGTTATGTTTGAGGCCACCGCTCGGCTGTAACAAGGGTCCCACTCGGCTATAATAAGGATCCCACTCGGCAGTAAAAAATTGTATTTTAATACTTATGGCTGTTGGTAGTTGGCTGGTGGAGGGATAGAGAATAGCAGGATTAAAAGAAAATTGTATTTTAATGCTTGTGGTCAGATCTTTAGCTTAAGGACCGGCCTTAAGTCTTTTTTGCTTATGGTCTGCTTACTAAAATGGCACTCTACAAGATGCAATTAAGTCTATTTTTGAAATCCTATAACATCAAATAAAAAAACACATTTTTCCACCTCAAGAACATCATATAAAAAAGGACAGAGTAGGTTATTACAAGAAGAAAATTGCTTCTGTACTTTGGTGAAACACGTCAGATTGATACACGCCTTAAGCTGCAGATTAATCTAGTATTAAGCGTTCTCCAGATGCTGAAACACGTCAGATTGAAACACGTCAGGACGCCTTAAGAACAGGTGTCCAATCTAACTGCCACATGTACAAAGTCTCTCTCTCTTTCTCTCTCTATATTTTTCTCATGTGTATGAATAAACAAAGGCCATACGTACAAAGGCAAAGCTGGGCAACTTTGTTTGACATCGTTGGCTCCAGTCGACTGATTCAGCACGTGTCAAATCGACATTCACAAAACAGCAAACCAATCGAAAACCAGCCGTCTGGTTGTGATTCGCATAATCACACGCAATCCATTGGATTAAAGAAATCAGAACATTACGGCTGGCAAAGAAGGAGATGACTTTGCATATGGAGTAGATATGTAAATCCACACCATGCCCTGCACCGATCCGACGCTCAAATTTTTGCAAAATTTTAAATTTTAAAATTTTGATTATTCGCGATAGGCAGTACGTAGAGAAAAATAACATATCCGTCTCCCCTCTCTATTAGTGAGACATAATATCTCTACTATTATATAAAGAGGAGCTGGTGGTCGTCGGTGCGTTCTCCTCTCCCCTCTCTACAGCCATCATATTTCATTTGGATCATCTGCTCTCCTCCTCTCTCTCTCGTGATACAACCGCCACCCTCCATTTTCCCCATCTCCTCATGTATTCTGACTACCATTCTCTCTCTATCGCTTGCTCTCTAATGTTTGATGTGTGAAGTTGGTCAGACAGTAAGTTCTGTCTCATCATTTTATGACTTTATTGTAACGCACGGGTCTCTAACTAGTGTAGAGAAAAATAACAGATCCGTACGTGACATGCAGTCGGTTTCGTACGTGCAAGGTTCATAACTAACCACCACCGTTAGCGAGTGGTTGTTAGTTGTACAGAATTTACGAAGGAGCAGAGCTGTTCTTGCAGTCAAAGGGAAGTGTGCCCTAGATGCTGGTTCATCCATGGAATGCTTGGCTCTCTGCCTTTGGCATCAATAAATAAAGGCAAGGACTCCTCTCAGCTTCAGCAGATATGATGCTGGACCTACTGCACCATTTTCTTTTGCTTTCGATCTTGTGATGAGATTGCCGTTTCCTGTGGGCACCAGAAATCCACTCCATCTCCATGCATTAGATATTTATATGTAGGCCCTGGTCTGCCTGATTTGGCCAATGAGCAGGAGCTGGACCTTTCTCAAGACAGGATTTTTGCAGTCAGGATTCAGGCAGGACTCATCTGTTGCTGGTACTGTTCACCACAGCTGGGAAAACACTGAAACAGTACCTAGGAAGGGTCTTTCCCTGATAGAATGCCATTGGACCATCAAAACAAAAGGTGGGGCAGGTCAAGGTAACAGGTCAATTTTCAGCTTATTGCATGCTTTGTGGCACTTCCAGTTCTGTGTATCCATTTAACAAGAAAGTGGAATGTATGAAAATACGACCAACACAGATCTCCAACAGCAATAGTCAACTTTCATGGCTTCTGGGTCATGCACATGTTATACAACATGGTAAGCAGGCTAAGGAAAATTGATATGATCCTCAACAAAAACGAAATCTCGGCACGAGTTTGATGAACATCGGCCGCTTGGTTCACCTCTCAAAAGCATAACCAACTCACAGTGCGAGGTGTGAGGAAACAAATCAACGGCCATGGATTTCTTGGGAACAAATGGCTCGGAGTTGGGCATCGACTTGGTCCGCTGCCTTGCGAGACCAGCGCTGCTCATGGTTCTCCATCCTCGGTTGCCTTTGTTCTTTTCCTGTTTCTCAGATGTTGGGGTGCATAGCTCGATCGCGTTAGCGACTAGACTATCTGGATTGCAGGAAATGTACCTGGTAAAATAAAAACAAGCAGTGAACTTCAAAGCAGTAACGCACAAACACATGGGACTATTACCCCTAAAAAAAGATACTGTTATGATATCTCCTTAGACTCTGAAAGCTATCACTGATCTTCTATATAACAGAACCACTTGATAACATGCCAGTACTGGTTAATTACGTTGCAATTGGAGCAGTACCAAATAAGTGCGATGTTTCTCTTTCTACTAGTACTTTTAGCTTCAAGACAAGCCAGAGTCTCCTGTATATCCGACTGAGATTAAGATTTGAATATCTGCTATGAATAATGCATAGTGTTCCAAGATGGCTTGGAAACTTGTTAATGGAAGACCTTACTTCTCTATTCACCAGTATACAAAGCAGGTATATGGACTACTTACACTAGACGTCGAATACGTGGATGAGTCCTCAATGCCTTGATCACCTATCAAATATTCAGGATGTGAGCTTGATCCTCCATGAAGGAATGTAGTTCAATCACAAGCAGAACGTCATACAGAACAAATAGAAACATAGTACAAGTACAATCAATTAATCAAGTGTGAATGGTGCTTCAGACAACTAATATGGTCCTAGCTATTACTTGGGATCATAATGCAGGAACAGCTTCAAGGCATGATAATTTACATATTAAAATTAAATATATATTTTTCCTATCATTATAAAAGACCATGGCTCAACCAGTGACCTACCGGTGATACAAGAGCTTTGCTGGGTCAATTATGAATTATCAGTTAAGTTCTAATAACGATACAAGTCAAAACCAACGCTGAGCTGATACTCTCATTTTGTGGGTATGTTTTGAACAATAGCATTTTGGAACAAAAAAAGAACTAACATTTATGATAAGGACTAAAAGATTGAAATGTACTTACAGTAGGGTGAAGCCCAACACGTGGAGGGTCTACAATAGCAATGACGTTCTTGAACTGACATGCAGTAGCTGCATGCACATCATTGTTAGAAATGGAAAAACCATCCTGGCATGTCTTGCTGTGCTCCAAACTGTCAACTGCTTTTGTGTCAATGGACTCCTCATTGATCAACGATGCTTCCTCACAATTTTGTTTACTAACAGACTCATTGTATTCATCATGGCTGCCTTCAAACTCTTTGCTAACCCTACTATCTGAGTCCCCCTTTATCTCATCGCTGGCACAAGTGAGAGAATGAACCGATATGTCTCTCAGCTGCTGACTTTCGCCATTATCTTTTTTCTGTGTTGAACTGTCCATATTTTCACCATTATTCTCTGCACCGTCAACTATATCCTCATTTATTCCTGTAGCACTGACTTCTGAGTTACTTTCAGAAACTGCAATGTCCTGCTGTGGTGAACCAAGATACTCTGTGAGAAGAGACCCCATCACATCTTCAGCCTGTTTACTCCCAGGATGGGAATTCAGATCATATTGTGGTAAGTTGTAAGTATAAAGAAAAGGGATTCAAAGGAATCGAACAAGATGACATCATGGTGGTTACAATGACAATAGAGTAATAGAAACCTCCCCAAGGGAATACAAGTCTCACCTTCCCGCAGACAAAGCGGCAATTTTTTACACCATTAATAAGTGCATTTCTCTGAGCATCCAAAACTGCCGATTCATTCATTTCAATTCCAACAACCTAGCACATTTAGCAATGAACTTTGAGAAATATTCTTCCAAAGCAATGACTGAATTCTCTAACGATCTAACATGAAACATACTCAACTCTACATAAGTTAACAGAGGGCACAACTGTGGTTGTACATTATACTGGAAATAAGAACTATCATTAACAATCACATGAAATGTACAAAAGAAATCACCATTCCAACACGGTGTGCTAATGTCAGGCCAATTGTTCCAGTCCCACAGCATATGTCAAAAAGTAATGTGTCCGAATTGAGATTGGCCCAATCACCGGCAAGGGTGTACAATCTTTCTGCAGCAAGAGTATTAACCTGTGTAATTGTGAGTCATTACCAAATTTAACAACAAAAGCCAATTGGCAAAGCAGTTTGCAGTCCAGCCACAGACCTGAAAAAATGCTGTTGGTGATATTGAGAACCGCAGATTGCTGATGTGATCGTGGATTCTTGTTTTATCCACTGCTCCCTCTTCTGATTGATCTACTTTTGGCACCAACAGTGGGATCAATGGACAGTCAGCTGGTGCTGCATTTGATATTCCTTTGTGATCCTGCATGAGCAGTAAAAGATTTCATTAGTTGTAAATATTTCAAGAACAAGATAACCTACTTTTTTAATTATATGTTAATAAACATTATAAAAAATCTTTATAGCCTACCATTGACCATTACTTTTTCTACATATATATTAATAACCATTATAAAAATGTATATTCATATGAAAGAATTTTGATGATAAATCTACTAATATCATTTCCATGTGGAAAGTATAGATATTTGTGTATACTAGTGGTCAAATTTTTAAAGTTTGACATCTATTTGGGAACGGAGGGAGTAATATGTAAAGTTCAATTCAAACAGTAACATCTACTATCACTGCTCATAAGTACACCAGATAAATGCTAAACAGGCTTTCTGAACTGCCACAGACCATTATAAGTTTATAACACAGTAAGAACTTCTGGTTTTTACTGGATAGCATATGGAGTGATAGCATATGGAGTTACAAGACACTTCTGGTCAACAGACTAAGACAGTTAAAAAAAAGTTAAAAAAGGTCGTCAATTTAGAAAACCTGGAATTCCTGAAGGGAAACATGCACAGAAATAATAGTTCTGACTTCCAAAGCAGCTGCTCAAACTTACTTGGACTACTATAGTTGTTAGAGGCAATGGAGGCGAGCATGTTGCGGCTCCTTGTATTAGTGCCTTGGACAACTTGTCAAACTCGTCTTTCATTAGTACCTCATCAACACCTGTGGAGCACACCTGAAAGTACAGAAAGTAAGATAGCATGTCAGTGCTACTGCCAGCAAGAATATTTGTACTGCATTGAAATGACAGTACAATGCATTTTCACTCAAAACTACCTGCACAATAAGCATGACTTCTGATATTTGTGTTTCTGCATCTTGTGCAACAACAGCTTGAGCTGCACTTCTTCCCTCTCGAACCTAATATAACAATCATAGTGTAAGAAGTTATTCTCTCGGCTCTAATAAAATTGATAAATTGAGTATGTATAATTCCAACTGAAAACAGAAATAGAAGCATCCAATGAAGGATTTAAAATCTCGAGAGCATACTGTGAATTGGCGCCAAACCCACAATTATCAATTCTGTTCCACACAGGCAAGCTTGACGAGTGTAGAAAATCTTGGAACATCAGAGCGTATTTACAGGAAGTTTGCGAGACATTTGGGCAGTCCACAGGTTCCTCAACAGCAGTCACACCTTCCCTGGAATTTTCTTGTACCAATCATTAATGCTGGAGCAAGAGCAATGAACAAAAAGAAAGAAAGAAACAGACAACCGACCTGAAATTCCCAAGCATAAACCCTACCGCCTTTATGCCATCCAGGGAATATCCGACAGAGAACTCACACTTGTTACGGTATCCATTAATCACTGGGGACTCCAAAATGCCTTCAAGCTTGCAAGGAAGACCACCTGGATAATTGAACAGACACATGGTACAATCTAAAAGTGCAGAAGACAGAAGACCAATTCGAAGAACAGAAGCACAAAAAGGCATTGTGCAGACCACAAAAGGTGTATCATGTTTATCTCGCCATCAATTTGGTACATGATATGGTACATAAATTTGTGTTTGGATACAGCAAAAAAGCAACCTGTTGTAAGATCTGTTTATTCAGAACAATGAGCATAACATGTGCCAAACACTTAAGATTACCAGTCAAGTCAGAAGCACAGCAACTGACTAAAAATTGTATATATGTTTTGCACATGTGAATATTATTATATTAGGATTGCTCAGTCCAATGGTTCTTTGAACACATGGTAGTGGATGTGCAATTTCGCCTACTGGTATCTGGTCAAGCTTTTGATGAGTTAAAATCCCTCATGATTGATATTGAGAACATCTCCCTCTCTCCCCTCGCCAATGACTCCTGGAAGTACATCTGGGGAAGTAACAGTTATTCTTCAAGGAAGTACAACGGTTTTCTTTTTCATGGACTCCAGGCATGTAACATCCCAAAAAGGAAACTAGTGTAATTGCGAAAATTACAAAATCTTTTCATTGTTTTTTCAGTGTATCTCAAAAATTTCGCGTTATTCGAGTTTCTCGATTTGGTTCCTTGCCAACAACTCGATTAATAAAAATCGAAATCTTGAAATCAAGAACCAAGATTGAAAATCAAATTGAGGAATTCCAAATTCCCTTGCAAGTCCTAAATTCAAATCTAAAATTTGGAATTTGGAAATTCAAAGCCAAGAATGTGAATTGAAATCAAAGTTAATTATCATATCCAAAAGTAAAAATTTTGGAAGTTCAAAAACTATCTCTCGAAACTCGACAAATCTTGAAAATCAAATTTTGAACCAAGGGTTCCAATACAAAACTTAATCACAAATTTATTACTGGAATTCAAAATTTAGAAATTCTTCACAAATCTTTGGGCCTTCAGCCCATTTCTCCTCCTACCATCCTCCTCCCTTCTTTCTTTTCCTTGGCCTTTGGCCACCCGCTCACCCCCTTCTTTCTCCTCCCTCTTCTTCCCCTGGCGCCGAGCCGGCCCAGCCCGTGGACCCGCGTGCCAACTGCTCTGCACACCGGCCACAGTCGCCCCTAGTTTCACCTATGTGCCCATACGCCTAGCTCCGCCCCTACCACCGGCCTGCGTTGCGCCCTACGCCTGCTCTCATTGCCATGAATACACGCGTACGACGCCTGCCGCCTGACATTACTCCTCAGCGACACCCCGCCCCGCATTACTCCACCTGCGCCAATCTTCAATGGCGCTCAACGGCCAGCTACCTCTCCCAGCTATAAAGAAAGCCATGGGCTCGCCTCCTTGCTCCCCATTCCCCCTTCCTCCCTTTCTTCCTCTCTGAGCTCGGCACAAACCGCCTGTGCGCACCGCCGTAGCCAACGCTATGATTAATACAACATTCTCATATCAACTTTATAAAATCTATTTTAGTTAAAATTGCTATGTCTTACGAATTTTTCTACTTATTGTCTTTTCAAAACAATGCTTTTAGCAACTAAAAGAACATCAAGCCTCCCTTAACCGCTTTGCATCTATTATTATTACATCCTGTGTGGTGGCTTGCTGAGTACTATTGTACTCATTCTTACTTAATTACCATCAGTCAGTTAGGAAGAAAAAGGACAAGTTATGTTGTGTGTGAAAAAGTCGACAGAGTTGGAAGATGATGAGGCCAAGAACTAGGTCGCGAACCCGCTTGGTCGCTCAGACAAGTCTTATGGTCCCACCTATGTGAAATTTCCGCTGTTGTATTTTATTGATTTCGGCCTAATCGGCCTATGAGTAAGTTATTAAGTTATTACTGTATTGTTTACGCTTCCGCATGATACGTTTTGGTATACAGTAATATATCTGTGAGCACTATCTACTGATTTAGGGAACAATGCGGTGGAAGCACAGAGGATCTAGGTTTGCTAACCCGGGGTCCGACAAGGCACCACCTTCCTTCAAGCTTATTTGGAAAAGTAATGAAGCTTAAAGTCTTCGCATGGCTACTTTGTGTAGACGGACTCAATACTAAGAATATGCTTCGACAACATTGTTTGCCAGAAATGGATTTATCATGTGTCTTATGTACACAGGGAGTGGAGGAGACTCTTCACCACTTATTCTTCTCATGTCCTTTTAGTCAAAATTGCTGGAATAAAATTGATTACACCGAACCTTGCAATGACATACATCCAAGGATTCAAGAAGCAAAAATCTTCCGGCTCAACCCTTCTTTATGGAAGTTTTTATAATTGGTGCTTGGCACATCTGGAAGCAACAGAATGATTTGATATTCAAACAACAGGTAGCTAATATCAACAATTGGCTCGTATTATTTAAGCAAGATGTTACTCATATGTGGAGTGAAGGATGATCTTAGAACTTCAATATGTAACGGCTAGATAGTCTAGATTGACTTTACCCTCGGTGAGGGTTGTATATTCTTCTTCTTATCTGTAACTGCTTTTCTTTATTTAATATAATTTATTACACCTCCCCTCCGGTCTATATTCAAAAAAAAATTATATTAGAATTTGTATTTGTGAAAAGAGCTTTTGTGTGTTGTGTTGTGGCGTGACTTTCAGTGGATGGTGAGAGGTGGAAGAAGGGATCCACAAGTTTCTAGATGGGATAGAAGGGGATAGCGAGGAGGTGGAGGCGAGTATCGCCCTCCTGGTGCCAGCGAGGCATGTCCTCAATCGTGACACATGAGGCTATAATACTTGCAAACTAGATAAAGGGCACTTCTTTATTTCTTGCCTTAATAGCAATGATCGACAGCCTCCTCTTAAGTAGCCAAGTAGGCGCCCCTAACAAGCACATCTAATCATATCTCCTTTAGAGATATCCTAACCAAACTCCTAACAAGCATACCTAATTTAAGGATATATTACTAAGCAACTATGGAACGACTCAACTTCCTAGTGCCCTGTGAATTACCATGCAAGGCAACTAATGCCATGCGCTACTGCTGCTGTTGTCGTGACCTCCTTTGGTATGATGACAATAAGTCTTGCCCTAAAACAAGTCCACAACATATGTGCTACATCGCTAAGTGCTAACTATGTCACTTTCACCGAGAAAGCCTGACACAAATTTTTCGCTCAAGCACAATATTTTCTGTGTTTTTGTCAAGAGATTCTACCTGGTACCGAGATGGAAGTGTTAAAGGTATGAGCAGTGCTTCAGTGGAAGAGTTCTAAACTTACACAAGATGTCCCATCATTACATACATATACTTTTCAAAATTAGGTAATCAGGGCTTCTGTTCTAAATAGAGCTTGCATTATCACTTGTTACGCATGCACACACCTAGGCAACATTGCATTTTCATTAGTAATATTAGCAAAGATCTAGATTTTTTGTCTATGTAGCCCCTATTGCCTTTTCTTTTTGCAAATATGGCCCCAGCCGGTTGTTTTTTGCGAATTTGACTCCCTCCCGAGCGCAGATACACTGGTGGGCGACGCGTGGACACCATATGGTCCCAGAGTACGGCTTGTGGGTCCCACCCTTGCACTGGCACGGTGCATGTGAGTAGCTGGCTGGGACCACCGAACAAGGTTATTAAGGTGGTAAGGCGAGGCGATCCACCCCCTCACACCTTTTAAGCGGTAAGGCGCGAGGTGAGGCGACGCCTTACACACATCGTAAGGAGAAGAAAACGGAGCTCTGTAGAGCTAAATTAGAAGAAATTCAAAGGGGGAGAAGGACTTAATTGTAATTTTATAGAAGTCTCAAGGCTAAATTGCAAAATTGATAGCTTAACAGCTGGGAGGACTTAATTGTAATTTCATATAAGTCCGAGGGCTAAATTGCAAAAGTGTTGTTAAAACATGGCCGATCCGGTTAACCCTAGCCTTCGCTGCAAATCGAATCGACGCGGCTTCTCTCGTTCCCTTTCTTCTCCCCACAAAGCAAGAAGGGCTCAGCGATACTGCTTGTCAGACCACTCCACCGCTCCACCTCTCCCCTGCTGCTCCACCAACCAGCTACCTCGCCGGTTGAAGAGGACGCCGAGCTAAGACGCCGACGGGCGACGGGGATGACGCCGAGACCAGAGCGGGCAGCGGCGAGATGGAGGCGCCGCCGAGATGGACGATGGGGATGATGCTGAGGCGGGAGCCGGCGGCGGCAAGATGGAGGCGTTGTCGCCTAGGCCCTAGGGTTCCAGGTGTGTTCACCCTTCTCTCTCGCTCACCGCCCGCTTGGGTCGCTCGGTTTAGTCGCCAACGTTGGCTCCTTCGACCGCCTTGGAGATGCACGGCAAGACAGGGCGACGCCTTGCCCCCTCCGAATGCCTTATCGCTTAGGCGACGCTTAAGCGACGCCTTAATAACCATGCCACCGAATTTCGGCGGCCCCCGAGTGCGGCAATAGAATCCACGCTGTCCGAGCGCGGGATAGTGGCCAAGATGAGTATGGGAAAGCATGTTGGTACGAAGACCAGTAACGGATGAAATCGATATATATAGCAAAAGCAACGTAGGAATCAGTTATAGCTTAATAGAATTTTTCGTTTGGCCGAGATGAGTATGGGAAAGCATGTTGGTATGGAGACTAGCAACGGATGAAATGGATATATACAGCAAAAGCAACATAGGAATCAGTGATATCTGAACAGAATTTTTCGTTTGGTTGGAGGCTACGCTGTCCTGCACTCAGACAGCGCAAACTCTATTCCCACGCTCGAGGGCCGCTGAAATTCGGTGGGCCCGACCAGCTCAGCGCATGCACCGTGCCAGCGCAAGGGTGGGACCCACAAGCCGTGCTCTGGGACCGCATGATGTCCACGCGTCACCCACCAGTGCATCTGCACTCGAGAGGGGGCCAAATTCACAAAAAAAACTGGCCGGAGTCATATTTGCAAAAAAAAAAAAAAGCAACAGGGAGCTACATAGGCAAAAAAATTCAAAGATCTAAGCTGCCTGCCTCCTGATCTTAGCTTCAACTCTTATTAGGATGAAAATTGTACGAATTTAAGCACATGGCTTATCCAAATCTACATTATGTTTCTATCATTCTGCATAACAGCCCTTGAGAAAATAAGAATAGCTGACATATTATCATCTTTTATCCAAGCAGTTGTATAAAAGAATCTGTATGGAGATCATCACAATTACTGAGAATAGCGTGTATGCAATGCAATATAATAGGAGTAAGAGGTTACCAATTTCCTTTGATTTGAAAACCCAATCTGGAAGGGGAATGGCAGCTGGGCAAGCTTTCCTAGCATTGCGAGTCTGCAGTAGAAGACAACAAGAAAAGTGACTACAATTTCAGCAAATATATAGTTGATTCTAAATTTAAAACAGTAGATGGATATGACATTGATCTTACAAGTCTCTTCAGTATCTGTGCAACTGAATTTTTTTTGTGTTCTAGCTGATCATTGTAGGGCATATGGGCAAGGGAGTAACTGCATCGCGGACGCTTCTTTACATGATGCTGCTGCTTCCGCACAGATTTTTCCCAGCAGGAACAGCAACACCACTACTATTTTCTGTTGCTGTCCGCTATCAGATACATGCCTTTCTGTGTGCAACTTTTGATGAGACCTACGATTGGCATCTGCTATCTTTATTTCCTTTCCACCAGATCGATTCTCCTTAAGGACCTAATCAAGTTGAGAGGCAAAAAGTTATTGTCACTTGTCAGATACCCAAACAGGTTGCCTGCATGAATAGATGGACAATTACCTCAACAGCATTTTTAGCTGTTCAATACTTTCAAAAGTCACAAAACCAACTGTCATTCCTTCTTCTTCTTTGCTGTTGCATATGAGATTCCCTGCACCACTATCATTGAAGTTATAGCATTTAGGTTGGCATAAAGCAACCGGAGTCCCAGCCGATAAAGTCATATCTTTTTTCCTAGAGAAAGGAAAATAGACACGATCCTGAAACAAGTATAGTGCACAAGATATACCTGCACTTGTAAGTCTTTTCAAAAGCTATCATTAGGATTTTACTCTCAAGGCTTTAACCGAGCACACAAACATATTATTTCCATTTCAAGTTTACAACTTACGAACCAGTATTTTTCTTTAATGTGCAAAATTTGTTTTCAGTTGCTGACTCGTAATTGGACATTTTCAATGCAATTCAGCTATGAAAGCTTTCAGTTGTTGACTAGTAAATTTGTTTAACTTGCTCTCTATTGATCTAAATGGCACAACATGACAAGATGACCAACATGTCATCATTGCGTAGTTCATACAATATTTAATGAACATGCCATCATACTCATATGCAAGCAAACGACAAGGTAAAATCCATACAATTTCATATGTTGCAGATTCTATACAGCCTAATATAACCTCGTGTATCTGAAAAATCACATGATATCTACTTGACATGCTCTCACCGAATCATGTACATCGGTACTCTACTGCCAGCTTACAAGAATTTATTACACGAGTACTAGGTCATGTTGGGTGATATCCATGCCATGTCAAGCAAAGAGATCAAAATCCCTCGTCGCTGAGCCACTTCGCTGTATGCCTCAAAAGCTACTGAGAAGCTCTTGAGTCTTGTCACTGAACTATCAATTATCATAAAGTATCACAGCTAAAATAATTCAACTATTTGCTCGCTCTTAACACATTATAAGTTCAATTCTTGTTTTCTACTAAAAGACTAGTGGACCATGCCAACTCAAATGCCACTGCCAGATATCAGTTATAGGGACTTCAATGTATTAATCAACAATTTCTAGAGCTCAAGCTAATTCATTCTACATAGCTGGCTCTGGATGCAAACAAAGTAGGAGATATCAGAATAGAACGGCACATCCAAGAACTAGCACTTGTCAAATAAATGGAGAATGGAATACTGCTAGATCCTAGTTAAAAAAAAATTAAACAGCAAAGGTAAGCAATGCTTGCCTGCTCTTGGAGGAAGGTCTTGAGCCTATCGGCCGCCCATCCCCTAGGGAGCCCCACGAGGCACTTGTCCAAGGACCGCTCGTCGACGGTCACCACCTCCTCCGCCTCCGCGGCGACCTTGAGGAGCTTCTTGGCGCGGTCGGCGGTGGGATCCCAAGTGCCGTCGGGGCGAGGACGGAGCTCCTCCTCGGAGTGCGCGTAGCGGCAGGATTCCCCGTGGCTGCACCCGTCGGGGCCGGCGCCGCGGCGGCGGAAGTAGGAGCAGAGGCTCGTCTTCCACATCGGGTGCTGGCTGCCGCTGTTGGCGGCCTCCTCTGCAGCGGCGGCAGATGCTGCATCTCCGGGGGCCACCTCCGGCGAAATCTCCCTCTTGCGCTTCTCTCCGGCGAGTTCAGAAGACGGTGGCGGCGGCGGCTGTGTCTTGTCCTCCTCCATGGCTGCGCTGCGCGGAGGGTTTGCAATCGACGAGAAGACCGCTGCTGCTTTGATCGAAGCGGCTGTGTATGGAAAGCTTTTGGGCCGTCAGCGGTGGGCTGAGTCTTTTATTTTGGGCTTCTCCCATCGTATGGAGTCGATTGCACTTCGGATTACATTACGGTCATTCTTGCAACAAAAACAACAATTAATAGGTGGGTATTTTGGACTGATGATTTATAGATTAAATATTTAAATTCTGGCTGTTTGTGAGAGATAGTACGCATAAAAATAGTTATATGTGATTTTGGCGGTATAATCGAACTTAGTATACTTTTACTATAATCTTTCTATTAATCTTATTTTTAAAAACGCAATGTTTAAAAGCTACTTCATCAGATAAGCATAAACCAAAAATATTCGCTTTGTGATGCTCTTCAGACGAGTGCGGATCTCGGATATCTTACTTTATTAGCGGAGGAGTTCTGCGACGCCGCTTCACACCGCCGCTGCCACAGCTACGCAAGGCGTGGCGCCGAAAAATGGTACTGGTCGGGAGGCAAAACCTGTAGTTTTCGAATTACGACAGTCCCCGGTTCTCGAAAAGGTCCTCGGATTTTTTTGGCCCTCCGCTTTTGCGTGATGGCCCCGCTTTGAATTGCACACGGGTCCCTTTTTACGTCATGTGTCCCCGCGGTTTTTTTTTACCTGTGTCCTCGCTTTTCAAAAAAAATCTTTACTTTTCGCGAAAAAACGCATATGCCCTTGGATTTTTTTAAATAATTCCTCACGATTACGATGCCTGGCGCGGCGTGGCGCCGCGTCTACGAGGCTAGTTTCTCATATGAAGCTACGTTTTCCTCTCTCTAGTCATAATATCTATTCATCCATGCACTTTGATGGAACGAGGAAGATGACAAGACTACTTGGGTGGGATGCTTTGAGATTGGTTACGCCACATGTTGAATACATGGTAGGGGTCCTATGGATGAAGGACCAAGAAACCCTCTCGAATCCATCTTGTATCCTTTTGCGAGAGGATATTTCTTGTTATGGTTTTGCTTTAAAGGAGTCATTGCCGGCATTGTAATATATCCCGAGCTGTTCTTTTTGATGCGGCTTGTGACTTTTAGGCTATTTATACGAGATTTACAGATTAACGAAAACTCACGTGCGGTTTTGCCAATATAAATAAAGTTAGTAAATGTGTGTGTAAATTTCATTGCTTATTCCAAATTTTCGGAGAAAAAAATTTAATTTAAAATATAAAATAAAATTAATTTAGTTTAAAATAAAAATAAGAGTTTTGTTTGTGTGAAATTTCAATTTTGTTTGCCCTTATTTTCTGCTTTTAAGAAAGCTAGATTTGAAAAGTAGGTTAAAAAAACTTAAAAATATTATTAAATAAAATGATATTTTGATTTTCTATAAAAATCCTAATTCAAATTAATTATTTGGATTTAGTTGTCCTTTATTTGGTGTTCGAGTTTTCTAGATTTTAAAATATATTTTAAAGTAAAAAGTATTTTAAGTATGAAAATTAAAATACCAACAGTAGTTGGAAATATTTTATTAAGTCCAAAATGTCTCCAGGAAGTTCTTTGAATGTTTCGGAACTTTGGAATTAATTTTATATTTTCTCGAGCTTTATTGAATTTTACGTATTTTCGAAAATCTAAATCAAATTTAATTCTCTGCGGCCCGATCTAATCTCGTGCGTCCATCTTCACCTAACTCCTTCGCTCTCCATCCGACGGTCCCGATTTCCTCCTTGCGCCACGTCGCTCATCCGATCGTCCGCTCTTTCCTCTCTCTCTTCTCTCTCGTTGATAACCCGGTCCCACCTGTTAGTGAATAAAATTATTTTCCTTTACAAAAATAATTTGGTCAGAAAATTAAAATCTTTGCTGGCGTCATAAATTCCTTTTCCTTAGAAAAATAATTCATTTCAAAATCATTTCCTTGATGACGTCATAATTTGCTTTTTCAGTTCAAAAATAATTCCGAAAATCGGTTTATTCTTTTCTCTTTTCAAACTTCCGAGAGCCCGTTCTTTTTCGTTTTAACTCCGATTGAGCCCATTAAAATTTCTAAATTCATATAAAATTCTAATCTATCCATTTATTTCATAATTTCAAATTTTTGAAAATTTTGAATTTATTTGGTTTAAACTAAAGCTTAATTAGAATTTTTATTTAATAAGATTAAATTAAAATTAATATTTACTAAAAATATTTTATTTGAGTTCTTTGAGTCTCAAGGAAGTTTAGAAATTTTTTCAGATTTTTCGAAATTGTTTGAGCTCAATTCTAAAATCCCAAACAAAAATAAAAAAAAGAAAGAGGAGAGAGGATAAACATCTGCAGCAGATCTGTTCATCTTCCCAACCGTCACAGAGCCCGAGCGCCGCCGCCATGGCTGGAATTTTCAAACTTCCATATTTTTTATTTTCTCAACCGTTTTCGTGAAATCAAGTGCGTTAACTTCCTCTCATGAAGAGCATTCCATTCGTAACTGCTTCCCACTTCTTTATGCGCATTTTCACGAGAAAACGAACCGCCACCGAAAGACATTCGCTCGCTTGATCTCCTCTCCGGCCCACCTCCACCTCGTGAAAGAGAGCACCGGTGCCATTTCTCATCCTCATCCACCCCGAAAATCTCAAGTGCTCTCCCTTTCTTCTCTCACAAACACCGTTTTTTTTGTGAACCAATCGGCGTTCTCCTACCGATTGCGCCGCCTCTGATGGAGTCCGGTCACTTTTGACCACACCGTTGGCTTTGCCTTCTCGCGTTTACGTGGTGCTCCCTCGCCTTCACCGGAGCATCACGGATCATCGCCGACCACCGTGGCCAAACCGCACCGTCGCTTTCCTCCTTGTCGCACACCGACCGTGGGTGTTCCGTCAAAACCGAGGTGAGCATTGTGTTCCCGACGTTCTCCTCTTCGCTTCGCCGCAAACCTCACCTCTAACTCCTCTCCGCTTGCCCGAACGCCGATGCCAACCCGCGGCCGCCTAATGTCTTCTCCGCCATGTTTCGTCACCATCCGATGTCCGCTGGCCGAGCCGTCTGCACTGCTGAGTTCGCCGACGCGTTTCTACGCCATACTTCCAGTAGCCACCAAAGACTCCCGAGTCCTCATCGACTGGTCGAGCCAGACCGAAAACCTTGCCTTCACAGACACCACTTTTTCTAAGCGCTTTGATTTTTGTTCGCGTCATATTGTGTCCTAACCTCCAAGCAATTTATCTACCATTTTATTTAATTTTTCGTGGAGCCAATTGTCGAAATTGAACTTTCCGCGAAAATGTCTGCTTTTGACTCCGACCGATTCGCTGCCTCTGCTCGCTTTAGCATGTGCCGTAATTTTTCTTAGAGTTGCCTCACCGCTGCTCTACGCCGTGCTCACTTCCGCTTCCCAAAAGCCTCCACAAATTTTTGCCTCCGACACCTCGCCATGGCTGCCGATGGCATCTCGTGTCCCCATCTATCCGGAGGTGATTTCCCAATCCGTTCGCGTCACATCGTGCCAAAACACCTGTAGCTACCTTTCAAATGGTTTTGATTCGCCTCACCGAACATCAAGATATCAAGTTTTCCTTTTCCTTCCGACATCGCTCAAACGTCGATTGCGCTGCCTCCGATGGGTTTCTGGCCGAGACGACAATTTTCCTAGCTTTGCCAAGCCGCGTTTTAGCCCGTGCTCACCCTACATCTCCATGTTCCATACCCGTATTATCTCCTCCAATCTGCCGTTGTCGCAACATCGCCATCACCGCCGCTTTCCTCACCGCTGATTGCCGCTGCTCGACGCCGTAACCATGTCACTACCTTTGCCTCGTCTCCATTATTCCATTTTGTCCATTCGCCACCACCTCGCAACCAATCGACACCGCCTGCTTCAAAAGGAATTCTCGATTTTGTTATCATTTCATGTGATATCTAAAACTTCCAATTACTCGTTCTCCTCATTCGAACTCCGAATCCGTTGATTCTTTCTCCTAAATTCATCTAAAATCTTAACCTTTCCTCCAGTATATATTTTATATTTTTGTGATTTTATTTGTTTTATTTATTCTTTTGTATTCGCTGGTTTGGCGTAGAATCCGACGTCATCAAGAATTTGTCGACCAAAGAAGAAAGTCAAGACACCGCACACAAAGGTAAGTCTCTTTTGATCATCTTGAACCTATGTTTGAGAAATGTTTTAAATTATTTTAAAAGTTAATGCATTGCTATGTTACATAAAATGATAGTTTCATTGTAGAGGTAATAGTTAAACCAAGAATTGTTATGCCCTCAATTGACTTTGACGACCATGTACCTTTGACACCCTAGGAATTCCTTTGTCTCATTATTGAGATTATTATGAATCTTTGGTAATTGTTGTAGCGGTAGTGAAATGCTTAGACATGCTTTATAACCTTTGGTAACCTTGGAATGGGAAATGTTACTTCAATGATTTAGACTTTTGGTTATTCAGAATCGAATGGCAAATGGTGTTGCCTCTGTTCATGTGAAATGAATTAAATTGTGAAAATTGTTTTAGACCGTATGATGGTTGGTTTGGTTTGGTGCGGTTAGCACGAGATCTTGAAAAGTGTATGTTCCGCCCTAGTCAATTAAGGACCGACTCTTGTGTTTGTCCAGTCTGAGCACTACCGTACAACCACATGTCTATATGGGTACGACCTAGCTGATTAACTTATGATAGACTAGTTTAGGTACCACCAGTGGAAAGTGGATACCAGGGTTACTGGTTATTCACAGTGAGGGACAGGGTTACTGTACTCATACGGCGCAAGAGGGGGCTTCTGTCTGGGTGGTTAACCCTTCAGCGGTGAAACCTCAGCGGGTGGTGTCTAGCTAGACTAGAGTAAGGTAAAGGCTTTGTGATGAATTATCTGGGTCTCATGCCTAAGGAAGCATGCTGACTATTAGGATAACTTGTCTCTTGTGGGTAAAGTGTACAACCTCCGCAGTGTAAAACTATTCGAATAGCCGTGCCCACGGTCAAGGGCGGCAAGGAATGCTTTCACATGGTAGATCTTTATTTTTGGTTTTAAAATAAAAGTTTTGGGAAGCCGGAAGTGGTTGGAACTCCCGGAGTTGTCCTGGCGAGTGAAGCCAGTGTGGGTGGTGTAACCTGTTTCCTTGAACTTTGGCGCTTAGCCGTTTGTTTAGTGTGGGTGGTTTAACCGTGGTTTCAACTTTGGCGGTTAGCCATTGTTTAGTGTTGGTGGTTGAAACCTTCACTATAAAGTTTTCAATAGTTTCATAAAGCAATTACTTTATTAAACTAATGCCTTCAAAAATATTTAATGGTATTTGAAATAAAATGTTGCTTTGTGCAAAAGAACCATATAACCCTCCTTTGTTAAACCTTGCATCTATTGCATTTTCCCAAGACTTGCGGAGTACTTTATGTACTCACATACTACACTTAAAATAATACCCAGAAGAGTATGAAGCTCAAGATGGAACTTTCGACTACGGAGCGTATGGATTCGACGAAGGCTTCCAGAGTTCTAGGTTGCGCTTCCCACCAATTGCCCGTGGCGTATTGATGGGTCTTCCACTGGATTTATCTTTGCTTCACTGCTTTATCTTTTGTGAGTTTGCGAGGTCTTGAAACCTCGCTTGTAATAAAGAGGCCTTTTGGTCCAGTACTCTATTATTGTAATAAAGCGTTGTTGGTTATGTATTCATCATTTGCTTGACCGTGTGCACTAGCTTTGATCCGGGACTAGTCAGAATACACGAGGGGTCCGATTCAAACCGGTCCCGGCGAGATGGTATCGAGCCAATGTTGACCGAGGACGTGACCTAGTTAGAATGGTTGTTACTAGAAGAGCTTCAAAATTTATTTTATAAAATAAAATTTTAATAATGTGCTATCCTCATCTTTCTCTTCTTTCTATCCTTACTTTCGTCATGGTATTCTTCCTTCTCTATCTGCTTATTCTCCTTTTTGGAATGATAATTGTATCCCCTTCCCTCTATAATTTCTATAGGTGGCTCAATAAGGTTGAACTTGGAGAAGCGCATCATCATGAAGAAGCGAGGAGTAGTTCTTTAGTTGTAGTACCCAAGTAAAGTCCTACGATTTTAGAACGCTTATATACTACTTGTTTGTGTGCTAGATGCACTGTACCAAGTCTTTGTATACTTGTAGTACAACCATCCTTAAAACTATTTTGATTTCAAGCTAAGCTTTTCCTAATGGTTGTTCGTTCCCATGATCTCTTATCTATGCTACTTCCTCTTACCTTGTGCTAACCCCAGCATCGCAATAAA
This sequence comes from Bonia amplexicaulis, assembly GCA_036346245.1. Classification (NCBI taxonomy): domain Eukaryota; kingdom Viridiplantae; phylum Streptophyta; class Magnoliopsida; order Poales; family Poaceae; genus Bonia; species Bonia amplexicaulis. The sequence goes on along the minus strand of JAYGGG010000111.1, from coordinate 94,817 downwards.
GGTGTCGCAATTCTTTCACTGCAATCTAAGTTTGGAAAATAATTGAGGACTAAGAGTATATGGAAGACAACAAACTTATGGAAAGTACTCTTGTCGGGAAAGCTACCTTAATCAGTAGATGTCAAGTTAGGTAATTTGGAGAATTATTGATAGCGTGATATATTTGGATAATATTCGAGAGGATTGAGATAAAAAGGTATATTTGTGGATACCAATTGGTTATAGAGTGTCATCTTTGTGGATTGACTAGAGAATAAGTACAAAGTTGAACTTGGAGGAGCTAATTAGATCTTGGGAATTAAACTTTCCTTTGGATTTATTATCTAGGATTGAAAGGAGCAATTGGATGTAAAACAAGATTTTGTTGAAGGGATTATTTGTGATCGTTGGAGAATTAGTATTAAGAGATTGATCCAATAAAGGGAGAGATTAAAAGATTAAAAGTTGATTTATCATAAACAATTCATGATATCTATTTTGGGGTGATTTGATTGAATCATGAAGATTGGATGAATTTTGTGGAGTTAAATGATTATCAGAGTTTGCTGGACCTATTGATGATGAGTGGATACTAGTGGAATTCTAGAAGATAATACACTTAGATATCTTGGAGGATTAATTTTATCATTGCAAAGTGGACTTTGATATGTCAATTTGAATTTGGTGGATTTAATAGATCATTGCTAGATAGTTGGATTTGAGCGAATGGGATTAACTAGATCATTTAAAGATGTTCAAATGGATAATCTGGAGGATTTAAATTAATTGAGGTATTTGGATTCATTCAAATTTGGTGGAACCAAAATGAGAATTTTCAAGAGATCGATGTTGGTGGATTATTGAATATTAAATTGATTAGATGATCTTGAAATTTATTGATGATTACTAGAAGGTTGGATTATTTGATCAGAGTTATGGATCCAATGGATTGGATAATGATCATAAAGTAATTGGTGGATATCATAAATTACAATGTTGTTGGATTCTTGTTAGAAAAATTCGTGGTTTGTCGTCGATTCAAATTAGAGCAAAGAATAAAGGTTTGTGGGATTATTTGTGAAATCAATAAGGTGCATTTGAGGTATATGATATTGGAATCAAGCATCTTTGGAAAGTTGAGATAATTATGTCTTTCTGATGAGCATTTGCGGAAGTTAAGCCCTTTTGGTGGAATTCAGTATTAATCGATAAGATAAGGGCAATTGAAGTTAACTCGAGCTTGCATATGACTAAAGATGTACCACCCGATTTGTTGTTGTCTTCCATATTTCTCGCTTAAAGGAATACTTCATTGTCTTCAAGGACAAGTTATAATCATGAAGGAAGTGAACAAGATACAAGAAGCAAGACCACAAAGTTCCACAAAGTGCGAGAGAACAATCATTCAAGTCAAGCAACTTGGGAGCATGAAGAGGACCTAAGAGCCGAGTTTCTTCTTTTTTTTTCCTAGTCCGTCCGAATCTCTGGGACTAGATTCTTTCTAAGGGTAGTTTGTAACACCAAATTGTTTATTCCAAATTTTCGGAGAAAAAATTTAATTTAAAATATAAAATAAAATTAATTTAGTTTAAAATAAAAATAAGAGTTTTGTTTGTGTGAAATTTCAATTTTGTTTGCCCTTATTTTCTGTTTTTAAGAAAGCTAGATTTGAAAAGTAGGTTAAAAAAACTTAAAAATATTATTAAATAAAATGATATTTTGATTTTCTATAAAAATCCTAATTCAAATTAATTATTTGGATTTAGTTGTCCTTTATTTGGTGTTCTGAGTTTTTCTAGAGTTTTAAAATATATTTTTAAAGTAAAAGTATTTTAAGTATGAAAATTAAAATACCAACAGTAGTTGGAAATATTTTATTAAGTCCAAAATGTCTCCGGAAGTTCTTTGAATGTTTCTGGAACTTTGGAATTAATTATATATTTTTCTGAGCTTTATTGAATTTTCTGGTATTTTCTGAAAATCTAAATCAAATTTAATTCTCTGCGGCCCGATCTAATCTCGTGCGTCCATCTTCACCTAACTCCTTCGCTCTCCATCCGACGGTCCCGATTTCCTCCTTGCGCCACGCCGCTCATCCGATCGTCCGCTCTTTCTCTCTCTCTCTCTCTCGCTGATAACCTTGGCCCCACTGTTAGTGAATAAAATTATTTTCCTTTACAAAATAATTTGGTCGAAAATTAAAATCTTTGCTGGCGTCATAAATTCCTTTTCCTTAGAAAAATAATTCATTTCAAAATCATTTCCCTTGATGACGTCATAATTTGATTTTTCAGTTCAAAAATAATTCCGAAAATCGGTTTATTCTTTTCTCTCTTTCAAACTTCCGAGAGCCCGTTCTTTTCGTTTTAACTCCGATTGAGCCCATTAAAATTTCTAAATTCATATAAAATTCTAATCTATCCATTTATATGATAATTTCAAATTTTGAAAATTTTGAATTTATTTGGTTTAAACTAAAGCTTAATTAGAATTTTATTTAATAAGATTAAATTAAAATTAATATTTACTAAAAATATTTTATTTGAGTTCTTTGAGTCTCAAGGAAGTTTAGAAATTTTTTCAGATTTTTCGGAAATTGTTTGAGCTCAATTCTAAAATCCCAAACAAAAATAAAAAAAGAAAGAGGAGAGGATGAACAGTACCGCGCAGCATCGCTCATCTTCCCAACCGTCAGCAGGCCCGAGCGTCGCCGCCATGGCTGGAATTTTCAAACTTCCATATCTTTTGATTTTCTCAACCGTTTTTCGTGAAATCAAGTGTTAACTTCCTCTCATGAAGAGCATTCCATTCGTGAACTGCTTTCCCACTTCTTTATGCGCATTTTCACGAGAAACGAACCGCCACCGAAGACATTCGTTCGCTTGATCTCCTCTCGGTCCACCTCCACCCTCGTGAAAGAGAGCACCGGTGCCATTTCTCATCCTCATCCACCCCGAAAATCTCAAGTGCTCTCTCTTTCTTCTCTCCACAAACACCGCTTTTCTTTTGTGAACCAATCGGCGTTCTCCTACCGACATTGCGCCGCCTGATGGAGTCCGGTCACTTTTGACCACACCGCTGGCTTTGCCTTCTCGCGTTCACGTGGTGCTCCCTCGCCTTCACCGGAGCATCACCGATCATCGCCGACCACCGTGGCCAAACCGCACCGTCGCTTTCTCCTTGTCGCGCCGACCGTGGGTGTTCCGTCAAACCGAGGTGAGCATTGTGTTCCGACGTTCTCCTCTTCGCTTCGCCGCAAACCTCACCCTCTAACTCCTCTCCGCTTGCCCGAACGCCGATGCCAACCCGCCGGCCGCCTAATGTCTTCTCCGCCATGTTTCGTCACCATCCGATGTACGCTGGCCGAGCCGTCTGTACTGCTGAGTTCGCCGACGTTCTCGCCATACTTCCAGCCACACTCAAAGACTCCCGAGTCCTCATCGACTGGTCGAGCCAGACATCTGAAACCTTGCCTTCGCACAGTACACCACTTTTTCGGTGGCGCTTTGATTTTTGTTCGCGTCATATTGTGTCCTAACCTCCAAGTAATTTATCTACCATTTTATTTAATTTTTCGTGGAGCCAATTGTCGAAATTGAACTTTCCGCGAAAATGTCTGCTTTTGACTCCGACGCCGATCTGCCGTCTCTGCTCGCTTTTAGCATGTGCCGTAATTTTCTTAGACTTGCCTCACCGCTGCTTCTACTGCGTGCTCACTCCGCTTCCCCAAAAGCCTCCACAAATTTTGCCTCCGACACCTCGCCATGGCTACCGATGGCATCTCGTGTCCCCATCTATCCGGAGGTGATTTCCCAATCCGTTCGTCACATCGTGCCAAAACACCTGTAGCTACCTTTCAAATGGTTTTGGATTCGCCTCCGAACATCAAGATATCAAGTTTTTCCTTTTCCTTCCCGACATCGCTCAAACGTCGATTGCGCTGCCTCCGATGGGTTTCGGTGAGACGACAATTTTCCTAGCTTTGCCAAGCCGCTTTTAGCCCGTGCTCACCCTACATCTCCATGTTCCATACCCGGTACTATCTCCTCCAATCTGCCGTTGTCGCAACATCGCCATCATCGCCGCTTCCCTCACCGCCGGTGATTGCCGCTGCTCGACGCCGTAACCATGTCACTACCTTTGCCTCGCCTCCATTATTCCATTTTGTCCATTCGCCACCACCGCAACCAATCGACACCGCCTGCTCAAAAAGGAATTCTCGATTTTGTTATCATTTCATGTGATATCTAAAACTTCCAATTACTCGCTCTCCTCATTCGAACTCCGAATCCGCTGATTCTTTCTCCTAAATTCATCTAAAATCTTAACCTTTCCTCCAGTATATATTTTATATTTTTGTGATTTTATTTGTTTTATTTATTCTTTTGTATTCGCTGCTTTCGCCAGAGAATCCGACGTCATCAAGAATTTGTCGACCAAAGAAGAAAGTCAAGACACCGCACACAAAGGCAAGTCTCTTTTGATCATCTTGAACCTATGTTTGAGAAATGTTTTTAAATTATTTTAAAAGTTAATGCATTGCTATGTTACATAAAATGATAGTTTCTGTTGTAGAGGTAATAGTTAAACCGAAGAATTGTTATGCCCTCAATTGACTTTGACGACCATGTACCTTTGACACCCTAGGAATTCCCTTGTCTCATTATTGAGATTATTATGAATCTTTGGTAATTGTTGTAGCGGTAGTGAAATGCTTAGACATGCTTTATAACCTTTGGTAACCTTGGAATGGGAAATGTTACTTCAATGATTTAGACTTTTGGTTATTCGTAATCGAATGGCAAATGGTGTTGCCTCTGTTCATGTGAAATGAATTAAATTGTGAAAATTGTTTTAGACCGTATGATGGTTGGTTTGGTTTGGTGCGGTTAGCACGAGATCTTGAAAAGTGTATGTTCCGCCCTAGTCAATTAAGGACCGACTCTTGTGTTTGTCCAGCCTGAGCACTACCGTACAACCACATGTCTATATGGGTACGACCTAGCTGATTAACTTATGATAGACTAGTTTAGGTACCACCGATGGAAAGTGGATACTGTGGTTGGTTATTCACGGTGAGGACGAGGTTACTTGCACTCATACAGGCGCAAGAGGGGCTTCGTCTGGTGGTTAACCCTTCAGCGGTGAAACCTCACCGGGTGGTGTCTAGCTAGACTAGAGTAAGGTAAAGGCTTTGTGATGAATTATCTGGGTCTCATGCCTAAGGAAGCATGCTGACTATTAGGATAACTTGTCTCTTGTGGGTAAAGTGTACAACCTCTGCAGAGTGTAAAACTATTCGAATAGCCGTGCCCACGGTCAAGGGCGGGCAAGGAATGCTTTCACATGGTAGATCTTTATTTTTGGTTTTAAAATAAAAGTTTTGGGAAGCCGGAAGTGGTTGGAACTCCCGGAGTTGTCCCGCGAGTGAAGCCGTGTGGGTGGTGTAACTGCTTCCTTGAACTTTGGCGCTAGCCGCTTGTTTAGTGTGGGTGGTTTAACCCGTGGTTTCGAACTTTGGCGGTTAGCCATTGTTTAGTGTTGGTGGTTGAAACCTTCACTATAAAGTTTTCAATAGTTTCAAAAAAGCAATTACTTTATTAAACTAATGCCTTCAAAAATATTTAATGGTATTTGAAATAAAATGTTGCTTTGTGCAAAAGAACCATATAACCCTCCTTTGTTAAACCTTGCATCTATTGCATTTTCCCAAGACTTGCGGAGTACTTTATGTACTCACATACTACACTTAAAATAATACCCAGAAGAGTATGAAGCTCAAGATGGAACTTTCGACTACGGAGCGTATGGATTCGACGAAGGCTTCGAGTTCTAGGTTGCGTTCCCACCAATTGCCTGTGGCGTATTGATGGGTCTTCCACGGATTTATCTTTGCTTCACTGTGCTTTATCTTTTGTGAGTTTGCGAGGTCTTGAAACCTCGGTTGTAATAAAGAGGCCTTTTGGTCCGTACTCTATTATTGTAATAAAGCGTTGTTGGTTATGTATTCATCATCGCTTGACCGTGTGCACTAGCTTTGATCCGGGACTAGTGTCAGTAATACGAGGGTCCGGATTCGTAAACCGGTCCCGACAGAGATGGTATCAGAGCCAATGTTGACTGTAGGACGTGACCTAGTTAGAATGGTTGTTACTAGAAGAGCTTCAAAATTTATTTTATAAAATAAAATTTTAATAATGTGCTATCCTCATCTTTTCTCTTCTTTCTATCCTTACTTTCGTCATGGTATTCTTCCTTCTCTATCTGCTTATTCTCCTTTTGGAATGATAATTGTATCCCTTCCTCTATAATTTCTATAGGTGGCTCAATAAGGTTGAACTTGGAGAAGCGCATCATCATGAAGAAGCGAGGAGTAGTTCTTTAGTTGTAGTACCCAAGTAAAGTCCTACGATTTTAGAACGCTTATATACTACTTGTTTGTGTGCTAGATGCACTGTACCAAGTCTTTGTATACTTGTAGTACAACCATCCTTAAAAACTATTTTGATTTCAAGCTAAGCTTTTCCTAGTGGTTGTTCGTTCCCATGATCTCTTATCTATGCTACTTCCTCTTACCTTGTGCTAACCCCAATATCGCAATAAAGGCAAGTCGCAATTTTTCACCGCAATCTAAGTTTGGAAAATAATTGAGGACTAAGAGTATATGGAAGACAACAAACTTATGGAAAGTACTCTTGTCGAAAGCTACCTTAATCAAGAGATGTCAAGTTAGGTAATTTGGAGAATTATTGATAGCGTGATATATTTGGATGTAGAATTAGCAAGATTGGATAATATTCGAGAGGATTGAGATAAAAAGGTATATTTGTGGATACCAATTGATTATAGAGTGTCATCTTTGTGGATTGATTAGAGAATAAGTACAAAGTTGAACTTGGAGGAGCTAATTAGATCTTGGGAATTAAACTTTCCTTTGGATTTATTATCTAGGATTGAAAGGAGCAATTGGATGTAAAACAAGATTTTGTTGAAGGGATTATTTGTGATCGTTGGAGAATTAGTATTAAGAGATTGATCCAAGAAGGGAGAGATTAAAAGATTAAGAAGTTGATTTATCATAAACAATTCATGATATCTATTTTGGGGTGATGTGATTGAATCATGAAGATTGGATGAATTTTGTGGAGTTAATTGATTATTAGAGTTTGGTGGACCTATTGATGATGAGTGGATACTAGTGGAGTTCTAGAAGATAATACACTTAGATATCTTGGAGGATTAATTTTATCATTGCAAAGTGGACTTTGATATGTCAATTTGAATTTGGTGGATTTAATAGATCATTGCTAGATAGTTGGATTTGAGCGAATGGGATTAACTAGATCATTTAAAGATGTTCAAATGGATAACTGGAGGATTTAAATTAATTATGGGAGATAGATTGTCCGTAAGAATTAATTGAGGTATTTGATTCATTCAAATTTGGTGGAACCAAAATGAGAATTTTCAAGAGATCGATGTTGGTGGATTATTGAATATTAAATTGATTAGATGATCTTGAAATTTATTGATGATTACTAGAAGGTTGGATTATTTGATCGAGTTATGGATCCAATGGATTGATAATGATCATAAAGTAATTGGTGGATATCATAAATTACAATGTTGTTGGATTCTTGTTAGAAAAAATTCTGTGGTTTGTCGTCGATTCAAATTAGAGCAAAGAATAAAGGTTTGTGGGATTATTTGTGAAATCAATAAGGTGCATTTGAGGTATATGATATTGGAATCAAGCATCTTTGGAAAGTTGAGATAATTATGTCTTTCTGATGAGCATTTGCGGAAGTTAAGCCCTTTTGGTGGAATTCAGATTAATCGATAAGATAAGGGCAATTGAAGTTAACTCGAGCTTGCACCGACTAAAGATGTACCACCGATTTGTTGTTGTCTTCCATATTTCTCGCTAAAGGAATACTTCATTGTATCAAGGACAAGTTATAATCATGAAGGAAGTGAACAAGATACAAGAAGCAAGACCACAAAGTTCCACAAAGTGCAGTAGAACAATCATTCGAAGTCAAGCAACTTGGGAGCATGAAGAGGACCTAAGAGCCGAGTTTCCCTCTTCTTTTTTTTCCTAGTCCGTCCGAATCTCGGGGACGAGATTCTTTCTAAGGGGTAGTTTGTAATGACCCAATTGTTTATTCCAAATTTTCTGAGAAAAAAAATTTAATTTAAAATATAAAATAAAATTAATTTAGTTTAAAATAAAAATAAGAGTTTTGTTTGTGTGAAATTTCAATTTTGTTTGCCCTTATTTTCTGCTTTTAAGAAAGCTAGATTTGAAAAGTAGGTTAAAAAAACTTAAAAATATTATTAAATAAAATGATATTTTGATTTTCTATAAAAATCCTAATTCAAATTAATTATTTGGATTTAGTTGTCCTTTATTTGGTGTTCTGAGTTTTTCTAGATTTTTAAAATATATTTTTAAAGTAAAAAGTATTTTAAGTATGAAAATTAAAATACCAACAGTAGTTGGAAATATTTTATTAAGTCCAAAATGTCTCCAGGAAGTTCTTTGAATGTTTCGGAACTTTGGAATTAATTATATATTTTCTCGAGCTTTATTGAATTTTCGGTATTTTCAAAATCTAAATCAAATTTAATTCTCTGCCCGATCTAATCTCGTGCGTCCATCTTCACCTAACTCCTTCGCTCTCCATCCGACGGTCCCGATTTCTCCTTGCGCCACGCCGCTCATCCGATCGTCCGCTCTTTCCTCTCTCTCTTCTCTCTCGTTGATAACCCGGTCCCACCTGTTAGTGAATAAAATTATTTTCCTTTACAAAAATAATTTGGTCAGAAAATTAAAATCTTTGCTGGCGTCATAAATTCCTTTTCCTTAGAAAAATAATTCATTTCAAAATCATTTCCCTTGATGACGTCATAATTTGATTTTTCAGTTCAAAAATAATTCTAAAATCGGTTTATTCTTTTCTCTTTTCAAACTTCCGAGAGCCCGTTCTTTTCGTTTTAACTCGATTGAGCCCATTAAAATTTCTAAATTCATATAAAATTTAATCTATCCATTTATTTCATAATTTCAAATTTTGAAAATTTTGAATTTATTTGGTTTAAACTAAAGCTTAATTAGAATTTTTATTTAATAAGATTAAATTAAAATTAATATTTACTAAAAATATTTTATTTGAGTTCTTTGAGTCTCAAGGAAGTTTAGAAATTTTTTCAGATTTTTCGGAAATTGTTTGAGCTCAATTCTAAAATCCCAAACAAAAATAAAAAAGAAAGAGAGAGGATGAACAAGACCGCGCGGTATTGTTCATCTTCCCAACTGTCACAGCAGCCCGAGCGCCGCCGCCATGGCTGGAATTTTCAAACTTCCATATCTTTGATTTTCTCAACCGTTTTCGTGAAATCAAGTCGTTAACTTCCTCTCATGAAGAGCATTCCATTCAGAACTGCTTCCCCACTTCTTTATGCGATTTTCACGAGAAAACGAACCGCCACCGAAAGACATTCGCTCGCTTGATCTCCTCTCCGGTCCACCTCCACCCCTGTGAAAGAGAGCACCGGTGCCATTTCTCATCCTCATCCACCCCGAAAATCTCAAGTGCTCTCCCTTCTTCTCCACAAACACCGCTTTTCTTTTGTGAACCAATCGGGCGTTCTCCGTGGATTGCGCCGCTTACAGTGGAGTCCGTCACTTTTGACCACACCGCTGGCTTTGCCTTCTCGCTCTACGTGGTGCCCCTCGCCTCACCGAGCATCACCGGATCATCGCCGACCACCGTGGCCAAACCGCACCGTCGCTTTCTCTCCTTGCTCGCACACCGACCGTGGGTGTTCCACAAAACCGAGGTGAGCATTGTGTTCCCGACGTTCTCCTCTTCGTTCGCCGCAAACCTCACCTCTAACTCCTCTCTGCTTGCCCGAACGCCGATGCCAACCCGCGGCCGCCTAATGTCTTCTCCGCCATGTTTCGTCACCATCCAATGTACGTTGGCCGAGCTGTCTGCACTGCTGAGTTCGCCGACGCGTTCTACGCCATACTTCCAGTGCACACTCAAAGACTCCCGAGTCCTCATCGACCGGTCGAGCCAGACGAAACCTTGCCTTGGCAGACACCACTTTTTCGTAAGCTTTGATTTTGTTCGCGCCATATTGTGTCCTAACCTCCAAGCAATTTATCTACCATTTTATTTAATTTTCGTGGAGCCAATTGTCGAAATTGAACTTTCCGCAAAATGTCTGTTTTGACTCCGACGCCGATCTGCTGCCTCTGCTCGCTTTTAGCATGTGCCGTAATTTTTCTTAGACTTGCCTCACCGCTTTCTACGCCGTGCTCACTCCGCTTCCCCAAAAGCCTCCACAAATTTTTGCCTCCGACACTCGCCATGGCTACCGATGGCATCTCGTGTCCCCATCTATCCGGAGGTGATTTCAATCCGTCGCGTCACATCGTGCCAAAACACCCGTAGCTACCTTTCAAATGGTTTTGATTCGCCACCAACATCAAGATATCAAGTTTTTCCTTTCCTTCCCGACATCGCTCAAACGTCGATTGCGCTGCCTCCGATGGGTTTCGCTGAGACGACAATTTTCCTAGCTTTGCCAAGCCGCTTTTAGCCCGTGCTCACCCTACATCTCCATGTTCCATACCCGTACTATCTCCTCCAATCTGCTGTCGCAACATCGCCATCATCGCCGCTTCCCTCACCGCCATGATTGCCGCTGCCTCGACGCCGTAACCATGTCACTACCTTTGCCTCGCCTCCATTATTCCATTTTGTCCATTCGCCACCACCGCAACCAATCGACACCGCACTGTTCAAAAAGGAATTCTCGATTTTGTTATCATTTCATGTGATATCTAAACTTCCAATTACTCGCTCTCCCTCATTCGAACTCCGAACTGTTGATTCTTTCTCCTAAATTCATCTAAAATCTTAACCTTTCCTCCAGTATATATTTTATATTTTTGTGATTTTATTTGTTTTTATTTATTCTTTTGTATTCGTCGTTTCGCGCGTAGAATCCGACGTCACCGAAGAATTTGTCGACCCGCAAGAAGAAAGTCAAGACACCGCACACAAAGGCAAGTCTCTTTTGATCATCTTGAACCTATGTTTGAGAAATGTTTTAAATTATTTTAAAAGTTAATGCATTGCTATGTTACATAAAATGATAGTTTCATTGTAGAGGTAATAGTTAAACCAAGAATTGTTATGCCCTCAATTGACTTTGACGACTATGTACCTTTGACACCCTAGGAATTCCTTGTCTCATTATTGAGATTATTATGAATCTTTGGTAATTGTTGTAGCGGTAGTGAAATGCTTAGACATGCTTTATAACCTTTGGTAACCTTGGAATGGGAAATGTTACTCAATGATTTAGACTTTGGTTATTCGTAATCGAATGGCAAATGGTGTTGCCTCTGTTCATGTGAAATGAATTAAATTGTGAAAATTGTTTTAGACCAGGCGGATGGTTGGTTTGGTTTGGTGCGTTAGCACGAGATCTTGAAAAGTGTATGTTCCGCCCTAGTCAATTAAGGACCGACTCTTGTGTTTGTCCGCCTCGAGCACTACCGTACAACCACATGTCTATATGGGTACGACCTAGCTGATTAACTTATGATAGACTAGTTTAGGTACCACCAGTGGAAAGTGGATACCAGGGTTACTGGTTATTCACAGTGAGGGACAGGGTTACTGTACTCATACGGCGCAAGAGGGGGCTTCTGTCTGGGTGGTTAACCCTTCAGCGGTGAAACCTCACCGGGTGGTGTCTAGCTAGACTAGAGTAAGGTAAAGGCTTTGTGATGAATTATCCGGGTTAAAAAAATTTTTTTTTTTTTTAAAAGGGAACCCTTTTTTTAAAAAAAGGGGTTGGGCCCAAAAATTTCCCCAAAAAAATTTTTTTTTTTTTAAAAATTTTTTTTTTTTTAAAAATTTTTTTTTTTTTAAACCCTTTTTTTTTTTTTAAAAAAGAAAAAAAAAATTTTTTTTTTTTTTGGGGGTTTTTTTCCCCCCCAAAAATTTGGTTTTTTTTCCCCAAAATTTTTTTTTTTTTCCCCCTTAAACCCAAAAAAAAAAAGGGGGGGTTTTAACCAACCCCCTTTGTTCCTTTTCCCCCCCTTTCCCAAGGCCCCCCCGGCCTGGCCCCCCTTTTTTTTTTTTTTCCGGAAAAAGGGGAACTTTTTCCCCCTTTTTTCGGGCCCCCCCCCTTTTTCCCTTTTAAAAAAAAAAATTCCTTCCCGGTTTTTTCCCCCCCCCCCCTTTTCCCCCCCCTTTTTCCCCCCCCCCCAAAAAACCCCCACCCCTTTTGGGAAAACCCCGGGAAACCATTTTTTTTTTGGGGAATTTTCCCCCCGGGTTTTTTTTTTTTTTTTTCCCCCCCCGGGGGAAATTCCCTTTTTCCCCCCCCCCCCCCCGTTTTTCCCCCCCCGGGGGTTTTTTAAAAAAAAATTTTGGGTTTGGGTTTTTGGGGCCCCCCCCCTTTTTTCCGGGTTTTCCCCCCAAAACCCCCCCAAAAAACCCCCCCTTTTTTTTCACCCCCCTTTTTGGGGTTTTCCCCTTTTTCCCCCCCCCCAAAAAAAACCCCCCCCGGGTTTTTAAAAAAAACCCCCCGGGCCCCCCCAAAATTTTTTTTTCCCAATTTTCCCCCCCCAAAAATTTTTCCCCCTTTTTTTTTTGGAAAAAAATTTTCCCAAAATTTTTTTTTCCCCCCCCCCCCCCCCCCCCCCTTTTTTTTTTTTCCCTTTTTGGTTTAAATTCCCTTTTTAAAACCCCCTTTTTCCTTTTTAAAAAATTTCCCCCCGGGTTTTTTTTTTTTTTTTTTTTTTCCCCCCCCGGGAAAAACCCCAAATTTTTAAAAAAAAAAAAAAAAGGTTTTTTTTTCCTTTAAATTTTAAAAAAAAATTTTTTTAAACAATTTTTAAAAATTTTTGGGGTTTTCCCCTTTTCCCCTAATTTTTTAACCCTTTCCTTTCCCCAAATTTTTTCCCCCCATTAAGGTTTTTGGGGGGGGGGAAAAAAAAACCATTTTTTTTTTTTCCTTTTTTAATTTTTTTCCCCCCCAAAATGGCAATTTTTCCCAAAAAATTTTTTTTTTTTTTTTTTTTTTTTTTTTAAAAAAATTTTTTTCCCCAAATTTTAAAAATTTTTTCCCCCCCCAAAAATTTTTTATATTTTTTTTTTTGGGTTTTTTTTTGGAAAATTTTTTAAAATTTTAAAAAGGGGGAAAAAAAAAAGGAAAAAATTTTTTTTCCTTCCTTTTAAAAATTTTTTTTTAAAAAAGGGTTTTTAAAAATTTTTTTTTTTTTCCAAAAATTTTCCCAAAAATTTTTTTTTAAAAAACCCCCCTTAAAAATTTTTCCCCCCTTTTAAAAAAAATTTTTTTTTTCCTTTTTTTTTTTTTAAAAAATTTTAACCTTTAAAAGGGGTTTTCCCTTTAAGGGGGGGGGAAAAAAAGGGGCCCCTTTTTTGGGGGGGTTTTTTAAAATTTTTTAAAATTTTGGGGTTTTTTTTTTTTTTTCCCCCATTAAAAAAAGGTTTTTTTTAAAAAAACCCCCCCTTTTTTTTTGGGGAAAAAAAAAAATAAATTTTTAAATTTTTTTTTTTTAAAAAATTTTTTAAAAAAATTTAAAAAAAAAAGGGGGGGGGTTTTTTGGGGGCCCCCGGGCCCCCCCCTTTAGGGGGGCCCCTTTTTTTTTTTTTTCCCAAAAAAGGGGGTTTTTTTTTAAAAGGTTTTGGTTTGGGTTTAAAAACCCCTTTGGGGGGAAAAAAAGGAAAGGGGGCCGGGAAAATCCTTTCCCAAGGGGTTTTTTTTTTTAAAAAAATTTTGGGGGGGGGGTTTTTTTTTTTTTAAAAACCCTTTTTTTTTTAAATTTTTGGGCTTTTCCCCTACCGTTTTTTTTTTTTTAATTTTTTTTCCCCCCCGGGGGGGGGGGGGGGAAATTTTTTTTTTTTTTTTAAAAAATTTTTTTTTTTCCCCCCTTTTTTTTTTTTTTTTGAAAAAATTTTTTTTTTTTCCCCCCCCCTTTTTTTTTTTTAAACCTTTTTTCCCCTTTCCCAAAAATTTTTTACCTTTTTTTAAAAAAAAAAAAAAAAGGAAAAACCAAAAAAAGGGGGAAACCCTTTAAAAAAGGTTTTTAAAAAGGGTTTTTGGGTTGTTTTAAAAAAATTGAGGGTTTTTTTTTTTTCCCTTTTTTTTTTTTGGGGTTTTAAAAAACCCTTTTCCTTTTGGGGTTTAAAAAAAATTTTTTTTTTTTGGTTTTATTTTAAAAGGGGAAAAACCTTTTTTGGGGAATTTTGGAATCGGGGGTTTTTAAAAAAAGGGGGGAAAAAAAATTTTTTTAAAAAAATTTTTTTTTTTGGGGAAAAAAAATTTTTTAATTTTAAAAAATTTTAATTAAGGTTTTAAAATTTTTTTTTTTTTTTTGGGTTTAACCTTTTTTTGGGTTTTTTTCCCTTTTTGGTTTGTTTTTTTTTTTTGGGGGCCAAAAGGGTTTTGGTTTGGGAAAAGGAAAAAAAAAAAAATTTTTTAAATTTTTTTTTTTTTTAAAAAAAATTTTTTTTTTTTTTAAAAAAAAAAATTTTTTTTTTTTTTTTTTTTTTTTAAAAAAAAAAAAAAAAGGGGGCCCCTTTGTTTTTTTTGGTTTTTTTTTTCCCCCCAAAAAAAAAAAAGGGGGTTTTTTTTTTTTTTGGGGGGAAAAAAAAAAAAATTTAAAAAAAATTTTTTAAAATTTTCCCCCCAAAAAAAAAATTAAAATTAAGGGAATTTTTTTGGTTTTTTTTTTTTTTTTAAAAGGTTTTGGTTAAAATTAAAAAAAAAGGGGGCCCGAAAAGGGAAAATTTTAAAAAAGAAAATAAACAAAAAGGGGGGGAAAAACCTTGGGAAAATTTTTTTTTTTTTTTTTGGGAAAAATTTTTTAAAAAAAAATTTTTTTTTTTTGGAAAAATTTTTAAAAAAATTAAAAATTTTTTTAAAAAAAAGGGGGTTAAAAAGGTTTTAAATTTTTTTAAAAAAAAAAAATTTTTTTTTTAAAATAAAATTGGGTTTTTTTTTTTAAAAAAAATTAATTAATTTGGTTTTCCTTTTTTGTTTGGGGTTTTCGGGTTTTTAAAAAAAAAGAAAATTTTTTTTTTAAATTAAAAATTTTTTTTTTAATTTTTTAAAATTTTTTTTTTTTTTGGGGGAATTTTAAATTTTTAAAGTTTATTTTTTGGTTTTTAAAAATTAAAAAATTTTTAAAAATTTTTTGGAAAATTCCCCTTTTGGGTAACCCCGGGGAAAAAAGGGGTTTTTTTTTTTTAAAAAAATTAAAAATTTTTTAAAAAATTTTTGGGAAAAAACCCGGGAAAATTTTTTTTTTTTTTTTCCCTTTTAAAATTTTAAATTTTAATTTAAAATTTAAAAAAATTTTTTTTTTTTTTCCCGGGGTTTTTGGGTTTTTTAAAAAAAAAAATTTAAATTTTTTTTTTAAAAAAATTTTTTAAATTTTTTTAAAAAATTTTTTTTGGAAATTAAATTTTTTAAAATTTTTTTTTTCAAAATTTTTAGCACTTGTCAAATAAATGGAGAATGGAATACTGCTAGATCCTAGTTAAAAAAAAATTAAACAGCAAAGGTAAGCAATGCTTGCCTGCTCTTGGAGGAAGGTCTTGAGCCTATCGGCCGCCCATCCCCTAGGGAGCCCCACGAGGCACTTGTCCAAGGACCGCTCGTCGACGGTCACCACCTCCTCCGCCTCCGCGGCGACCTTGAGGAGCTTCTTGGCGCGGTCGGCGGTGGGATCCCAAGTGCCGTCGGGGCGAGGACGGAGCTCCTCCTCGGTGCGCGTAGCGGCAGGATTCCCGTGGCTGCACCCGTCGGGGCCGGCGCCGCGGCGGCGGAAGTAGGAGCAGAGGCTCGTCTTCCACATCGGGTGCTGGCTGCCGCTGTTGGCGGCCTCCTCTGCAGCGGCGGCAGATGCTGCATCTCCGGGGGCCACCTCCGGCGAAATCTCCCTCTTGCGCTTCTCTCCGGCGAGTTCAGAAGACGGTGGCGGCGGCGGCTGTGTCTTGTCCTCCTCCATGGCTGCGCTGCGCGGAGGGTTTGCAATCGACGAGAAGACCGCTGCTGCTTTGATCGAAGCGGCTGTGTATGGAAAGCTTTTGGGCCGTCAGCGGTGGGCTGAGTCTTTTATTTTGGGCTTTCTCCATCGTATGGAGTCGATTGCACTTCGGATTACATTACGGTCATTCTTGCAACAAAAACAACAATTAATAGGTGGGTATTTTTGGACTGATGATTTATAGATTAAATATTTAAATTCTGGCTGTTTGTGAGAGATAGTACGCATAAAAAATAGTTATATGTGATTTTGGCCGGTATAACTGAACTTAGTATACTTTTTACTATAATCTTTCTATTAATCTTATTTTTAAAAAACGCAATGTTTAAAAGCTACTTACTGTATAAGCATAAACCAAAAATATTCGTTTGTGATGCTCTTCAGATCGAGTGCGGATCTCGGATATCTTACTTCTATTAGCGGAGGAGTTCGCACGCCGCTCACCCGCACAGCTGGCGCGTGGCCAAAAATGGTACTCGGGAGGCAAAACCTGTAGTTTTCGAATTACGCAGGTCCCCGGTTCTCGAAAGGTCCTCGGATTTTTTGGCCCTCCGCTTTTGCGTGATGGCCCCGCTTTCGAATTGCACACGGGTCCCTTTTTACGTCATGGTCCCCGCGTTTTTTACCCTGGTCCTCGCTTTTCAAAAAATCCTTTACTTTTCGAAAAACGATATGCCCTTGGATTTTTAAATAATTCCTCACGATTACGATGCTGGCGGCGTGGCGCCGCGTCTACGAGGCTAGTTTCTCATATGAAGCTACGTTTTCCTCTCTCTCTAGTCATAATATCTATTCATCCATGCACTTTGATGGAACGAGGAAGATGACAAGACTACTTGGGTGGGGATGCTTTGAGATTGGTTACGCCACATGTTGAATACATGGTAGGGGGTCCTATGGATGAAGGACCAAGAAACCCTCTCGAATCCATCTTGTATCCTTTTTTGCGAGAGGATATTTCTTGTTATGGTTTTGCTTTAAAGGAGTCATTGCCTGGCATTGTAATATATCCTGAGCCTGTTCTTTTTTGATGCGGCTTGTGACTTTTAGGCTATTTATACGAGAGATTACAGATTAACAGAAACTCACGTGCGGTTTTTGCCAATATAAATAAAGTTAGTAAAGTATGTGTTAATTACATTGTTATTCCAAATTTTCGGAGAAAAAATTTAATTTAAAATATAAAATAAAATTAATTTAGTTTAAAATAAAAATAAGAGTTTTGTTTGTGTGAAATTTCAATTTTGTTTGCCCTTATTTTCTGCTTTTAAGAAAGCTAGATTTGAAAAGTAGGTTAAAAAAACTTAAAAATATTATTAAATAAAATGATATTTTGATTTTCTATAAAATCCTAATTCAAATTAATTATTTGGATTTAGTTGTCCTTTATTTGGTGTTCGAGTTTTCTAGATTTTAAAATATATTTTAAAGTAAAAAGTATTTTAAGTATGAAAATTAAAATACCAACAGTAGTTGGAAATATTTTATTAAGTCCAAAATGTCTCCGGAAGTTCTTTGAATGTTTCGGAACTTTGGAATTAATTTTATATTTTCGAGCTTTATTGAATTTTCGGTATTTTCAAAATCTAAATCAAATTTAATTCTCTGCGGCCCGATCTAATCTCGTGCGTCCATCTTCACCTAACTCCTTCGCTCTCCATCCGACGGTCCCGATTTCCTCCTTGCGCCACGTCGCTCATCCGATCGTCCGCTCTTTCCTCTCTCTCTCTCTCGTGATAACCTTGGCCCACTGTTAGTGAATAAAATTATTTTCCTTTACAAAAATAATTAGGTATGAAATGAAATGTTCAGATTAGGCCTTTAATTGTAGAGTAATTTAAATGTAATTTGTATTTGTTTGTTAGTGAATTTGAGCTAGGTTTCCCTCCGATTGTAGCAATTGACCGTCTTTTATTTGTCTAAATTTGTACTATTCATGGTTTATGGTTCCAAGTACCTTTTACTTATTAATAGTTGTATTAAGTTTGTTGAGTACTTAACTTTTGACAAGTGATTTAGCATCGATAAGATCATTTATGTGTTTTGAAGGTTAAATCAAAGTTTTTAAAATAAAATTTAGACTATTTGTAACCTTTTGTTTTTCGTTACTAATTTGAAGTTGTCCTAATTATTACAATGTTTATAGGTAATAGATGATATTTGAACCTGATATGTATCCATGTTAATAATTTATATTGTGATAGTATGATTGACGGAATTGTTTGATCGATAATTAATTTGTTAAGCACTTAAATGTTTGTTGTTGTTTGGACCCGTTTTGTCGTAAGCCAAATGACTTTGATGCCTAAATCTGTAGTTTGAAGTTGAAGTTAAATATTGGATTGTTAACGTTGTACTTTGGTTTGTGATATAGGTTCATGTTCATGTGTTGCGGAATTACATTGAAAGTTGTTTGATAATTCATTTAATAAATGCAATTATTTGAGGCTTAATTATTTAGGTAAAAAATATTGATTTTAAATTTAGTTATTGGAAGGCAATCTTTGCCATTTTTGTGGATAAATTGCTTAAATTCCAGAGTTTTGGATGAATGTGTTAATACTTAAATTTTGATGTTAATTATTTGATAACGTTGGATTATTTGGTAAGATCGTTAGTACAATTGAGTAGATATGTATTGGTTTAGTAGAATCTTTACTACAAATTGATCATAGATTCATTGTAATACTGTAATTGATTATAATTAGATTGAATATTCATAAAGATCGTTCCTATGGATTATTCTAGATATTGATTCGATGTAATGTAAACAGTACGATTATGAGTTTGCAATTACTGTATGGAAGTTGTACATTAGATCTTGATCTGAAAGTTTGATAAATAAATAATTTAGTATGTCAATTAGTTACGTTTTGATTGATTGATTGTGATAATGTGATTGCAAGTTGTGTTATCGATTTTGAAGTTTCGTGATTTCATGGAGTTTTGATTGAGTATAATGATTAGTTAAATGGTAATTCATTGATTATACTAAGTTTATGAATTATTAATTGTATAGATATGCTTTAATGACTTAGATGTTTTTAATGTTCAATTTAGTAATTTTCTGTATATCAGTATGAATTTATAATGATAATTGGAATAAAGTATTGAGAGTATCTAGATAAATTAAGTGTGTAATTAGCAAATGTTTGCATTATAGTGGATACAATTGTTGGATTATTCAGTGGTATTCAGTGATTTGATAATTGTGTGCATAGTCTCAGAGACTTATTAGAACTATTTGTAGATCTAGGATTTGTAGACAGCATTTGTAATCGATTGTTAAGTTTAAGATTTGATATTGAATCTATGTTGATAGTTATATATTGTGAAATTGATGATATGGATAATAAAGTTTGATTGAGATAAATTGAGTTAGATATCTATTTGAGATAATTGAAATATATGTTGAAGTACATTAGCATTGATTAGTAGATTTAATTAGTTGAGATAGTATACTTGATATGATTGTTAATAGTTAAGTACTTCAGTATAGATTATTGATTAATACTATTATGGTTATTCATTTATTCAATGGATCAAATTATTGAATTCAATGTATATTATGAGATTTGAATATTAGAAGATTGAAATTGGAATCAAATGATGATAATACTTGATGAGATTAATTAGTTGAAATATGTAGATTAAATCATTTTAATTTGTTATTATTATTTGAGTATTTGGGTAGTATATGAAATTAGATTAAATTTTGGATATTTATTAATTTTAAATAAGAATGTAATTACTTTGGATGAAATTAATGTTGTGGAATTAGATTTTGTATTTATTACAAATGTAATTGATAGTAGTTATTCTAATGAATTATTAATAAGATTGAAAATTATAATCAAATTATATGAGATTATTGTCGTAGAATTTAGAGATAGTAATGAATTGATATTAAATTATGATATTATTGATAATTGAAGTCTTATATTCATCATGATCGTGAATTATTAATGTAAATTTCGATTAGATAGATATTATCTTGACTTAATTTATTCATTTAAATATTAGTGATTAATATCAATGATTAACAAAATGTTGTTACAAATTACTATTGATGAGCTATTATTCTGATGGATCATTCGATTAGATTTTCATTTTAAACTAATATTCTTCATAATTATTTAGTTTATAGTTGAAATGGTTAATTCTGAGTAATTATTATATCATTGAAGATTATACTGTGATAGTGAATTTTACCGATGTATAAACTATTAAAATTATGATTAAAATCTTAAATTGAGCAATTATTTTATTAAATTGAACTTATTACAAGTAATTTGAATTCTTAAATTGTCAGCTATCAGTTTACTTATAATGATTTTAATTAATTTTAACTAATTTGTAAGTTAAGACGTTGCTAATTGTTATTAAATTTTAAATTTCATTTATTTTATAATTCATTTCAAATCTTTGATTCTGTATTCATTACAGTAATTATAGTAATAATCTAATGCATACATATTGATTAATAATGATTTATCCTCTAATATTTCAATTTGTTAAACTTCAGATTTGAATAATTTAATTCTTTTGAATTAATTTTCTAAGAGTAGTAAAATTCAATAATTAGTTCTATTGAACTTATGATTTCTATAATTTACATTCATATTTCATTTCGAATATTATTCGATCAGTTTCCAATTAATACCTATAGAATGAATATGTTCCATTGACTTCTCAATCTTCCATCATTTGAATCTCTCAATCTCAAGTTCTCAATTAGCAATTTATATAATTTATAATCTTGATTTTCATTAATCATTCATTTGCATAATGTCCTTTATGGATCATATGTCTTCCGACATGACATTGAATCTTCGCTTCTACTTCTCGCTTCGTTAGCCGATATGATTTAAATCCATACTTTCTAGATTCTATAAATGTGATCTGTTCCATACTTCTTAATCTCTTGAATAATATTTAATTTTCCTCAACTATTACTTCGATCAACGCTCATTCAGTTCATT
Source organism: Bonia amplexicaulis (assembly GCA_036346245.1). Lineage (NCBI taxonomy): Eukaryota > Viridiplantae > Streptophyta > Magnoliopsida > Poales > Poaceae > Bonia > Bonia amplexicaulis. Next base: position 73,751 of record JAYGGG010000111.1, on the reverse strand, counting down.
CTCGTACTCTTGTCTCTTCTACCATTCCATAGTCGCTATTACTCTCAATCTCCGTATGTCTCATCTGATGTCTCGACTAGTTCTAACATCATCTCATATCCTGCATAATATCGACATCACCACTCTCATAGCTTCATCTTACGCTATTCCTTTTGACTCAACCTCTCTTACTATCGCCACCATGTCGCACTGCAAATTACTTCATTTATCTACATTTCTGACCATGATGCTTCGAATCTCTGATTCTTCGTTTCACTCGTTGTCGAGCATCTAGCATCATCTCATGTAATTGCATATTTACTTAACTTGTATCCACGTCTCACGACTTCTCACTTCTCATGTCTCCCTGAGAATGCCTCCTCCCTGACTTGCCAATCCATCATCTGCTTAATCTTCGTCATTCACTATCCGCCAATCCGCTTACTTCACTTTTACCTGTACATCCTCATGCTTCTTCTCCTGACCTTCCTTCGACATCACTTGCTACGCATCGTCAGCTCGTCATCCTCCTGTCCTCCAGATCAATTATTCCTACGATTATCCGCTACAAGATGCTCTTCCTCATCCACTCTGTCATCATCCTGCTCAAGTGCTATGTGCTTCATTCGCATCGTATTCACGTACTCTCAGTCGCTTAGCCAATCTATTCACCCACATCGCTACATTCATTCATTCGCAACAATGTTTCGAACCTTCGTACTGCTACTCATGCAGCATTTCAGTCTCACCATTAGTCATCGTACCTTCAAGTTTCGATTCCCTTTCCATCTTATTTCTCGCACTGTATCTCTTGCTCCGTACATTCACTTGAATCGTTCATCAACTTCACACTTGATGTCATTGTTTCCATTGTCAACATTCGAATTTCAACTTCATCATTCTAGCATTGATTACTTACGAAGTATTCTGTTTATAAATCTTGCATGATTTCCTCGAATCTCAAATTGATTCTAGTTCAATGTCGATTCTGATATGTTTCTATCGATCCAGTTAATGCAATGTCATATCGTCACTTGCTAGATTTCAGTCATCTTGCACAACAGTCCATATCTTATGCCTTACCTGATGTTACTCAGCATGTTCTTTAGCTCTTGAATAGTGCATGTATCTTCCACATAGCTTATGTCTTGTAGTACTAGTAGTGTACTCATCTTAGTCATCATAGCGTAATTCACATCCACATGCTTCACTGCATTACTCGTATACTCCTCACTATAATTTATTTATCTTTTGTCGTTCGATGGTTGCTATGAAGTATCTGCTTGACCTGCAACGTATTGTATCTGAAATGAATTGTTCATTGTTTCTTCAATGGTACTTTCATCGATCATGTTGTAAGTTAGATGCAATTTTGCTATTAAATGTTTTAAGTTAACTATGTTCTAGATTTACGATCTGTGTCGTGTCGACTTAAACATCTTATGCGTCTTAATGTCTATGTAATTTGAATTTTGCTATTTGATAACTGTTACTATATGATTTGTGTTAACCATTTGTCAGACAGATGGTAACCTACATGGTTCTATTGTACTTAGGTAGATTTATAATTAGAGTGTCATTGTGGCACTTATATGATAACCTTGACTATGTCTTTGGTAACTAGTAAAGCTGTTGGGCTTATGATCGATCCTGCAATGCAGAGGCAGTGCTGTCATCTGACTAATATGTGTAATTAGTGACTTCTGTGAGGCATTCCTGTGTCTGATGACGTTAGGCTATGAAGTTCTAGTGTATCCTAGTCTTGTATTGTTGTAAGCTAGTGTATTGAGTTTAAAGTTAATGTTACGTCGTAAGTCTGGTTTCAGAAATTTTATGCATGGTAAATGTTCTAATAAGATGACTTGGTGCCAAAGCAGTGTTCAGCTAGTCTAGTTTAGTTATGTTGGCCATACTTGGGTCTTATTTGCTAGCTTGATTACGTTCTAATGTCTAGATGCCACTGATTAAGATGTTCAATAATCTGCTCGTATGAGTCTTTACATGATTGTAAACTTCATTAATCGTTCATTAATTCCTTTCGTAATCTTAGTTTACGTTCATTTCGTATTTGCTTTGTAGATTTGATTTAGTTTGATCTTTAGACTTAGTTGTTGAACTTCCATAGTACGATTATGTACTTATGATAGCAACTTCACTTTAGCTCATTTACTACTATATCTTATGATCATTAAGTCTTCCGGTATATAGCTTCGATGATATTGAGTTCATTATGCAATACTTGTTCGGTAGTTATGCTATTGATCAGACTTCATAGCTTACGGTGAAAGAGAGAGAGGATGAACAGCACCGCCAGATCGCTCATCTTCCCAACTGTCAAGCAGCCCGGCGTCGCTCGCCATGGTGGAATTTTCAAACTTCCATATCTTTTGATTTTCTCAACCGTTTTAAGTGAAATCAAGTGCGTTAACTTCCTCTCATGAAGAGCATTCCATTCGTAACTGCTTTCCCACTTCTTTATGCGCATTTTCACGAGAAAGCGAACCGCCACCGAAGACATTCGCTCGCTTTGATCTCCCTCTCGGTCCACCTCCACCCCGTGAAAGAGAGCACCGGTGCCATTTCTCATCCTCATCCACCCCGAAAATCTCAAGTGCTCTCTCCTTTCTTCTCCACAAACACCGCTTTTCTTTTGTGAACCAATCGGCGTTCTTCGTGGATTGCGCGCTCTGATGGAGTCCGGTCACTTTGACCACACCGCTGGCTTTGCCTTCTCGCGTTCACGTGGTGCTCCCTCGCCTTCACCGAGCATCACCGGATCATCGCCGACCACCGTGGCCAAACCGCACCGCTGCTTTCTCCCTTCTTGCTGCCACGACCGTGGGTGTTCCGTCAAAACCGAGGTGAGCATTGTGTTCCGACGTTCTCCTCTTCGTTTCGCCGCAAACCTCACCCTCTAACTCCTCTCGCTTGCCCGAACGCGATGCCAACCCACGGCCGCCTAATGTCTTCTCCGCCATGTTTCGTCACCATCCGATGTACGTTGGCGAGCCGATGCATCTGCTTGAGTTCGCCTCGGCGCGTTTCTACGCCATACTTCAGCGTAGTCACTCAAAGACTCCCGAGTCCTCATCGACTGGTCGAGGCAGACATCGAAACCTTGCCTTCGCGTACACCACTTTTCTGTGGCGCTTTGATTTTGTTCGCGTCATATTGTGTCCTAACCTCCAAGTAATTTATCTACCATTTTATTTAATTTTTCGTGGAGCCAATTGTCGAAATTGAACTTTCCGCGAAAATGTCTGCATTTTGACTCCGACGCCGATTCGCCGCGTCTCTGCTCGATTTTAGCATGTGCCGTAATTTTCTTAGACTTGCCTCACCGCGTTCTCTGGCGTGCTCACTCCGTTTCCCCAAAAGCCTCCACAAATTTTGCCTCAGACACCTCGCCATGGCACTGATGGCATCTCGTGTCCCCATCTATCCGGAGGTGATTTCCCAATCCGTTCGCGTCACATCGTGCCAAAACACTCGGTAGCTACCTTTCAAATGGTTTTGGATTCGCCTCACCGAACATCAAGATATCAAGTTTTTCCTTTTCCTTCCGACATCGTTCAAGCGTCGATTGCGCCTGCCTCGATGGGTTTACGGTGAGACGACAATTTTCCTAGCTTTGCCAAGCGCGTTTTAGCCCGTGCTCACCCTACATCTCCATGTTCCATACCCGTACTATCTCCTCCAATCTGTTGTCGCAACATCGCCATCACCGCTGTTTCCCACCGCCATGATTGCCGCCGCTCGACGCCGTAACCATGTCACTACCTTTGCCTCGTCTCCATTATTCCATTTTGTCCATTCGCCACCACCTGCAACCAATCGACACCGCCTTTGTTCAAAAAGGAATTCTCAGATTTTGTTATCATTTCATGTGATATCTAAAACTTCCAATTACTCGTTCTCCCTCATTCGAACTCCGAATCGTTGATTCTTTCTCCTAAATTCATCTAAAATCTTAACCTTTCCTCCAGTATATATTTTATATTTTGTGATTTTATTTGTTTTATTTATTCTTTTGTATTAGTTTTTGCACAGAATCCGGACGTCATAGAGAATTTGTCGACCAGCAAAGAAGAAAGTCAAGACACCGCACACAAAGGCAAGTCTCTTTTGATCATCTTGAACCTATGTTTGAGAAATGTTTTAAATTATTTTAAAAGTTAATGCATTGCTATGTTACATAAAATGATAGTTTCAGTTGTAGAGGTAATAGTTAAACCGAAGAATTGTTATGCCCTCAATTGACTTTGACGACCATGTACCTTTGACACCCTAGGAATTCCCTTGTCTCATTATTGAGATTATTATGAATCTTTGGTAATTGTTGTAGCGGTAGTGAAATGCTTAGACATGCTTTATAACCTTTGGTAACCTTGGAATGGGAAATGTTACTTCAATGATTTAGACTTTTGGTTATTCAGAATCGAATGGCAAATGGTGTTGCCTCTGTTCATGTGAAATGAATTAAATTGTGAAAATTGTTTTAGACCGTATGGATGGTTGGTTTGGTTTGGTGCGGTTAGCACGAGATCTTGAAAAGTGTATGTTCCGCCTAGTCAATTAAGGACCGACTCTTGTGTTTGTCCGATCGAGCACTACCGTACAACCACATGTCTATATGGAGTACGACCTAGGCGATTAACTTATGATAGACTAGTTTAGGTACCACCGATGGAAAGTGGATACCGTGGTTCTTGGTTATTCACGATGAGGGAGACGTGGTTCTTGTACTCATACGGCGCAAGAGGGCTTACGTCTGGTGGTTAACCCTTCAATGGTGAAACCTCGGTGGTGGTGTCTAGCTAGACTAGAGTAAGGTAAAGGCTTTGTGATGAATTATCGGGTCTCATGCCTAAGGAAGCATGTCGACTATTAGGATAACTTGTCTCTTGTGGGTAAAGTGTACAACCTCTGCAGTGTAAAACTATTCGAATAGCCGTGCCCACGGTCAAGGGCGGACAAGGAATGCTTTCACATGGTAGATCTTTATTTTGGTTTTAAAATAAAAGTTTTGGGAAGCCGGAAGTGGTTGGAACTCCGGAGTTGTCTGGCGAGTGAAGCCGATGTGGGTGGTGTAACTGTTTCCTTGAACTTTGGCGGTTAGCCGATTGTTTAGTGTGGGTGGTTTAACCCGTGGTTTTGAACTTTGGCGGTTAGCCGATTGTTTAGTGTTGGTGGTTGAAACCTTCACTATAAAGTTTTCAATAGTTTGTTAAAGCAATTACTTTATTAAACTAATGCCTTCAAAAATATTTAATGGTATTTGAAATAAAATGTTGCTTTGTGCAAAAGAACCATATAACCCTCCTTTGTTAAACCTTGCATCTATTGCATTTTCCCAAGACTTGCGGAGTACTTTATGTACTCATACTACACTTAAAATAATACCCGAAGAGTATGAAGCTCAAGATGGAACTTTCGACTACGGGCGTATGGATTCGACGAAGGCTTCCAGAGTTCTAGGTTGCGCTTCCCAGTCAATTGCACTGGCGTATTGATGGGTCTTCCATTGGTTTATCTTTTGCTTCCGTGTGCTTTATCTTTTGTGAGTTTGCGAGGTCTTGAAACCTCGGTTGTAATAAAGAGGCCTTTTGGTGCATACTCTCTATTATTGTAATAAAGCGTTGTTGGTTATGTATTCATCACTTTGTTTGTTGTGTGCACTAGCTTTGATCTAGGACTAGTCTTTGTAATACGAGGGTCGGATTAAAATCCGGGTCCCGACGAGATGGTATCGAGCCAATGTTGATGGGGCGTGACCTAGTTAGAATGGTTGTTACTAGAAGAGCTTCAAAATTTATTTTATAAAATAAAATTTTAATAATGTGCTATCCTCATCTTTTCTCTTCTTTCTATCCTTACTTTCGTCATGGTATTCTTCCTTCTCTATCTGCTTATTCTCCTTTTGGAATGATAATTGTATCCCTTCCTCTATAATTTCTATAGGTGGCTCAATAAGGTTGAACTTGGAGAAGCGCATCATCATGAAGAAGCGAGGTAGTTCTTTAGTTGTAGTACCCAAGTAAAGTCCTACGATTTTAGAACGCTTATATACTACTTGTTTGTGTGCTAGATGCCTTGTACCAAGTCTTTGTATACTTGTAGTACAACCATCCTTAAAAACTATTTTGATTTCAAGCTAAGCTTTTCCTAGTGGTTGTTCGTTCCCATGATCTCTTATCTATGCTACTTCCTCTTACCTTGTGCTAACCCAGATTCTGCATAGCGATTGCAAGTTCAATTCTTTCACTGCAATCTAAGTTTGGAAAATAATTGAGGACTAAGAGTATATGGAAGACAACAAACTTATGGAAAGTACTCTTGTCGGGAAAGCTACCTTAATCAGTAGATGTCAAGTTAGGTAATTTGGAGAATTATTGATAGCGTGATATATTTGGATGTAGAATTAGCAAGATTGGATAATATTCGAGAGGATTGAGATAAAAAGGTATATTTGTGGATACCAATTGATTATAGAGTGTCATCTTTGTGGATTGATTAGAGAATAAGTACAAAGTTGAACTTGGAGGAGCTAATTAGATCTTGGGAATTAAACTTTCCTTTGGATTTATTATCTAGGATTGAAAGGAGCAATTGGATGTAAAACAAGATTTTGTTGAAGGGATTATTTGTGATCGTTGGAGAATTAGTATTAAGAGATTGATCCAGTAAAGGGAGAGATTAAAAGATTAAGAAGTTGATTTATCATAAACAATTCATGATATCTATTTTGGGGTGATGTGATTGAATCATGAAGATTGGATGAATTTTGTGGAGTTAATTGATTATTAGAGTTTGGTGGACCTATTGATGATGAGTGGATACTAGTGGAGTTCTAGAAGATAATACACTTAGATATCTTGGAGGATTAATTTTATCATTGCAAAGTGGACTTTGATATGTCAATTTGAATTTGGTGGATTTAATAGATCATTGCTAGATAGTTGGATTTGAGCGAATGGGATTAACTAGATCATTTAAAGATGTTCAAATGGATAATCTGGAGGATTTAAATTAATTATGGGAGATAGATTGTCTGGTAAGAATTAATTGAGGTATTTGGATTCATTCAAATTTGGTGGAACCAAAATGAGAATTTTCAAGAGATCGATGTTGGTGGATTATTGAATATTAAATTGATTAGATGATCTTGAAATTTATTGATGATTACTAGAAGGTTGGATTATTTGATCGAGTTATGGATCCAATGGATTGGATAATGATCATAAAGTAATTGGTGGATATCATAAATTACAATGTTGTTGGATTCTTGTTAGAAAAATTACGTGGTTTGTCGTCGATTCAAATTAGAGCAAAGAATAAAGGTTTGTGGGATTATTTGTGAAATCAATAAGGTGCATTTGAGGTATATGATATTGGAATCAAGCATCTTTGGAAAGTTGAGATAATTATGTCTTTCTGGGATGAGCATTTGCGGAAGTTAAGCCCTTTTGGTGGAATTCAGATGTCGATAAGATAAGGGCAATTGAAGTTAACTCGAGCTTGCGTGTAGACTAAAGATGTACCACTCGATTTGTTGTTGTCTTCCATATTTCTCGATTAAAGGAATACTTCATTGTCTTAAAGGACAAGTTATAATCATGAAGGAAGTGAACAAGATACAAGAAGCAAGACCACAAAGTTCCACAAAGTGCGATGAGAACAATCATTCAAGTCAAGCAACTTGGGAGCATGAAGAGGACCTAGGCCGAGTTTCCTCTTCTCTTTTTTCCTAGTCCGTCAGAATCTCGGGGACGAGATTCTTTCTAAGGGGTAGTTTGTATGACCATTTGTTTATTCAAATTTTCGGAGAAAAAAAATTTAATTTAAAATATAAAATAAAATTAATTTAGTTTAAAATAAAAATAAGAGTTTTGTTTGTGTGAAATTTCAATTTTGTTTGCCCTTATTTTCTTTTTTAAGAAAGCTAGATTTGAAAAGTAGGTTAAAAAAACTTAAAAATATTATTAAATAAAATGATATTTTGATTTTCTATAAAATCCTAATTCAAATTAATTATTTGGATTTAGTTGTCCTTTATTTGGTGTTATGAGTTTTCTAGATTTTTAAAATATATTTTTAAAGTAAAAAGTATTTTAAGTATGAAAATTAAAATACCAACAGTAGTTGGAAATATTTTTATTAAGTCCAAAATGTCTCCAGGAAGTTCTTTGAATGTTTCGGAACTTTGGAATTAATTATATATTTTCGAGCTTTATTGAATTTTACGGTATTTTCGAAAATCTAAATCAAATTTAATTCTCTGTGACCGATCTAATCTAAATGCGTCCATCTTCACCTAACTCCTTCGCTCTCCATCCGACGGTCCCGATTTCCTCCTTGCGCCACGTCGCTCATCCGATCGTCGCTCTTTCCTCTCTCTCTCTCTCTCGTTGATAACTTGGGTCCCACCTGTTAGTGAATAAAATTATTTTCCTTTACAAAAATAATTTGGTCAGAAAATTAAAATCTTTGCTGGCGTCATAAATTCCTTTTCCTTAGAAAAATAATTCATTTCAAAATCATTTCCCTTGATGACGTCATAATTTGATTTTTCAGTTCAAAAATAATTCCAAAATCGGTTTATTCTTTTCTCTCTTTTCAAACTTCCGAGAGCCCGTTCTTTTTCGTTTTAACTCCGATTGAGCCCATTAAAATTTCTAAATTCATATAAAATTCTAATCTATCCATTTATTTCATAATTTCAAATTTTTGAAAATTTTGAATTTATTTGGTTTAAACTAAAGCTTAATTAGAATTTTTATTTAATAAGATTAAATTAAAAATTAATATTTACTAAAAATATTTTATTTGAGTTCTTTGAGTCTCAAGGAAGTTTAGAAATTTTTTTCAGATTTTTCGGAAATTGTTTGAGCTCAATTCTAAAATCCCAAACAAAAATAAAAAAAGAAAGAGAGAGGATGAACAGTACCGCGGCTATCTTCATCTTCCCAACCGTCGCAGAGGCCGAGCGTCGCTCGCCATGGTGGAATTTTCAAACTTCCATATCTTTTGATTTTCTCAACCGTTTTTCGTGAAATCAAGTCGTTAACTTCCTCTCATGAAGAGCATTCCATTCAGTAACTGTTTCCCACTTCTTTATGCGCATTTTCACGAGAAAGCGAACCGCCACCGAAAGACATTCGTTCGTTTGATCTCCTCTCGGTCCACCTCCACCCCTGAAAGAGAGCACCGGTGCCATTTCTCATCCTCATCCACCCCGAAAATCTCAAGTGCTCTCCCTTTCTTCTCTCCACAAACACCGTTTTCTTTTGTGAACCAATCGGCGTTCTCCGGCCGATTGCGCCGCCTCTGATGGAGTCCGGTCACTTTGACCACACCGTTGGCTTTGCCTTCTCGCGTTCTACGTGGTGCTCCCTCGCCTTCACGGAGCATCACGGATCATCGCCGACCACCGTGGCCAAACCGCGCCGTCGTTTCTCTCTCTTCTTTGCCGACCGTGGGTGTTCCGTCAAAACCGAGGTGAGCATTGTGTTCCGACGTTCTCCTCTTCGTTTCGCCGCAAACCTCACCCTCTAACTCCTCTCTGTTTGCCCGAACGCCGATGCCAACCCATGGACGCCTAATGTCTTCTCCGCCATGTTTCGTCACCATCCAATGTACGTTGGCGAGCATGCATGCATCAGCTGAGTTCGCCTCGACGCGTTCTACGCCATACTTCCAGCGCCGTCACTCAAAGACTCCCCGAGTCCTCATCGACCTGGTCGAGCCAGACGAAACCTTGCCTTGGCGTACACCACTTTTTCGTAAGCGCTTTGATTTTGTTCGCGTCATATTGTGTCCTAACCTCCAAGCAATTTATCTACCATTTTATTTAATTTTTCGTGGAGCCAATTGTCGAAATTGAACTTTCATGAAATGTCCGTTTTGACTCCGGCGTCGATTAAGTGCGTCTCTGCTCGATTTTAGCATGTGCCGTAATTTTTCTTAGACTTGCCTCACCGCGTTCTCTGCTGTGCTCACTCCGTTTCCCAAAAGCCTCCACAAATTTTTGCCTCCGACACCTCGCCATGGCCGCCGATGGCATCTCGTGTCCCCATCTATCCGGAGGTGATTTCCCCAATCCGTTCGCGTCACATCGTGCCAAAACACTCCAGGTAGCTACCTTTCAAATGGTTTTGGATTCGCCTCACCGAACATCAAGATATCAAGTTTTTCCTTTTCCCTTCCGACATCGTTCAAGCGTCGATTGCGCCGTCTCCGATGGGTTTCGGTGAGACGACAATTTTCCTAGCTTTGCCAAGCCGCGTTTAGCCCGTGCTCACCCTACATCTCCATGTTCCATACCGGTACTATCTCCCTCCAATCTGCCGTTGTCGCAACATCGCCATCACTGCCGTTTCCCCTCACCGCCAGTGATTGCCGTCGTTCCTCGACGCCGTAACCATGTCACTACCTTTGCCTCGTCTCCATTATTCCATTTTGTCCATTCGCCACCACCTCGCAACCAATCGACACCGCACTGTTCAAAAAGGAATTCTCAGATTTTGTTATCATTTCATGTGATATCTAAAACTTCCAATTACTCGTTCTCCCTCATTCGAACTCCGAATCCGTTGATTCTTTCTCCTAAATTCATCTAAAATCTTAACCTTTCCTCCAGTATATATTTTATATTTTTGTGATTTTATTTGTTTTTATTTATTCTTTTGTATTAAATCGTTTTAGCGTAGAATCGGCGTCATAGAAGAATTTGTCGACCATGACAAGAAAGTCAAGACACCGCACACAAAGGCAAGTCTCTTTTGATCATCTTGAACCTATGTTTGAGAAATGTTTTAAATTATTTTAAAAGTTAATGCATTGCTATGTTACATAAAATGATAGTTTACATTGTAGAGGTAATAGTTAAACCAAGAATTGTTATGCCCTCAATTGACTTTGACGACCATGTACCTTTGACACCCTAGGAATTCCCTTGTCTCATTATTGAGATTATTATGAATCTTTGGTAATTGTTGTAGCGGTAGTGAAATGCTTAGACATGCTTTATAACCTTTGGTAACCTTGGAATGGGAAATGTTACTTCAATGATTTAGACTTTTGGTTATTCAGAATCGAATGGCAAATGGTGTTGCCTCTGTTCATGTGAAATGAATTAAATTGTGAAAATTGTTTTAGACCGGGCGGATGGTTGGTTTGGTTTGGTGCGGTTAGCACGAGATCTTGAAAAGTGTATGTTCGCCCTAGTCAATTAAGGACCGACTCTTGTGTTTGTCGATCTCGAGCACTCTGTACAACCACATGTCTATATGGGTGCGACCTAGTGATTAACTTATGATAGACTAGTTTAGGTACCACCGATGGAAAGTGGATACCGGGGTTCTTGGTTATTCACGGTGAGGATGTGGTTCTTGTACTCATACGGCGCAAGAGGGGCTTACATGCGGGTGGTTAACCCTTGACGGTGAAACCTCGTGGTGGTGTCTAGCTAGACTAGAGTAAGGTAAAGGCTTTGTGATGAATTATCTGGGTCTCATGCCTAAGGAAGCATGCTGACTATTAGGATAACTTGTCTCTTGTGGGTAAAGTGTACAACCTCTGCAGAGTGTAAAACTATTCGAATAGCCGTGCCTACGGTCAAGGCGGGCAAGGAATGCTTTCACATGGTAGATCTTTATTTTGGTTTTAAAATAAAAGTTTTGGGAAGTCGGAAGTGGTTGGAACTCCGGAGTTGTCTGGCGAGTGAAGCCGGTGTGGGTGGTGTAACTGTTTTCTTGAACTTTGGCGGTTAGCCGTTGTTTAGTGTGGGTGGTTTAACCCGTGGTTTTGAACTTTGGCGGTTAGCCAGTTGTTTAGTGTTGGTGGTTGAAACCTTCACTATAAAGTTTTCAATAGTTTTTGTTAAAGCAATTACTTTATTAAACTAATGCCTTCAAAAATATTTAATGGTATTTGAAATAAAATGTTGCTTTGTGCAAAAGAACCATATAACCCTCCTTTGTTAAACCTTGCATCTATTGCATTTTCCCAAGACTTGCGAGTACTTTATGTACTCACATACTACACTTAAAATAATACCCGAGTATGAAGCTCAAGATGGAACTTTCGACTACGGCGTATGGATTCGACGAAGGCTTCGGAGTTCTAGGTTGCGCTTCCCAGTCAATTGCACGTGGCGTATTGATGGGTCTTCATTGGTTATCTTTTGCTTCATTGTGCTTTATCTTTTGTGAGTTTGCGAGGTCTTGAAACCTCGGTTGTAATAAAGAGGCCTTTTGAGTGCATACTCTCTATTATTGTAATAAAGCGTTGTTGGTTATGTATTCATCAACGTTTGTTGTGTGCACTAGCTTTGATCCGGGACTAGTCTTTGAAATACACGGAGGGTCCGGAAATCCGGGTCCCGCAGAGATGGTATCGAGCCAATGTTGTTGTAGGGCGTGACCTAGTTAGAATGGTTGTTACTAGAAGAGCTTCAAAATTTATTTTATAAAATAAAATTTTAATAATGTGCTATCCTCATCTTTTCTCTTCTTTCTATCCTTACTTTCGTCATGGTATTCTTCCTTCTCTATCTGCTTATTCTCCTTTTTGGAATGATAATTGTATCCCCTTCCCTCTATAATTTCTATAGGTGGCTCAATAAGGTTGAACTTGGAGAAGCGCATCATCATGAAGAAGCGAGGAGTAGTTCTTTAGTTGTAGTACCCAAGTAAAGTCCTACGATTTTAGAACGCTTATATACTACTTGTTTGTGTGCTAGATGCCTGTACCAAGTCTTTGTATACTTGTAGTACAACCATCCTTAAAAACTATTTTGATTTCAAGCTAAGCTTTTCCTAGTGGTTGTTCGTTCCCATGATCTCTTATCTATGCTACTTCCCTCTTACCTTGTGCTAACCCCAGTTACCGCAACAGTGCAAGCTGCAATTCTTTCACTGCAATCTAAGTTTGGAAAATAATTGAGGACTAAGAGTATATGGAAGACAACAAACTTATGGAAAGTACTCTTGTCGGAAAGCTACCTTAATCGAGAGATGTCAAGTTAGGTAATTTGGAGAATTATTGATAGCGTGATATATTTGGATGTAGAATTAGCAAGATTGGATAATATTCGAGAGGATTGAGATAAAAAGGTATATTTGTGGATACCAATTGATTATAGAGTGTCATCTTTGTGGATTGATTAGAGAATAAGTACAAAGTTGAACTTGGAGGAGCTAATTAGATCTTGGGAATTAAACTTTCCTTTGGATTTATTATCTAGGATTGAAAGGAGCAATTGGATGTAAAACAAGATTTTGTTGAAGGGATTATTTGTGATCGTTGGAGAATTAGTATTAAGAGATTGATCCGAAGAAGGGAGAGATTAAAAGATTAAGAAGTTGATTTATCATAAACAATTCATGATATCTATTTTGGGGTGATGTGATTGAATCATGAAGATTGGATGAATTTTGTGGAGTTAATTGATTATTAGAGTTTGGTGGACCTATTGATGATGAGTGGATACTAGTGGAGTTCTAGAAGATAATACACTTAGATATCTTGGAGGATTAATTTTATCATTGCAAAGTGGACTTTGATATGTCAATTTGAATTTGGTGGATTTAATAGATCATTGCTAGATAGTTGGATTTGAGCGAATGGGATTAACTAGATCATTTAAAGATGTTCAAATGGATAATCTGGAGGATTTAAATTAATTATGGGAGATAGATTGTCTGGTAAGAATTAATTGAGGTATTTGGATTCATTCAAATTTGGTGGAACCAAAATGAGAATTTTCAAGAGATCGATGTTGGTGGATTATTGAATATTAAATTGATTAGATGATCTTGAAATTTATTGATGATTACTAGAAGGTTGGATTATTTGATCAGAGTTATGGATCCAATGGATTGGATAATGATCATAAAGTAATTGGTGGATATCATAAATTACAATGTTGTTGGATTCTTGTTAGAAAAAATTCTGTGGTTTGTCGTCGATTCAAATTAGAGCAAAGAATAAAGGTTTGTGGGATTATTTGTGAAATCAATAAGGTGCATTTGAGGTATATGATATTGGAATCAAGCATCTTTGGAAAGTTGAGATAATTATGTCTTTCTCGGATGAGCATTTGCGGAAGTTAAGCCCTTTTTGGTGGAATTCTGATGTCGATAAGATAAGGGCAATTGAAGTTAACTCAGAGCTTGCAGCCGACTAAAGATGTACCACTCCGATTTGTTGTTGTCTTCCATATTTCTCAGTTAAAGGAATACTTCATTGTACCGAAGGACAAGTTATAATCATGAAGGAAGCTGAACAAGATACAAGAAGCAAGACCACAAAGTTCCACAAAGTGCAGTAGAACAATCATTCGAAGTCAAGCAACTTGGGAGCATGAAGAGGACCTAAGAGCCGAGTTTCCTCTTCTTTTTTTCCTAGTCAAATCCGAATCTAGGGGACGAGATTCTTTCTAAGGGGTAGTTTGTAATGACCAATTTGTTTATTCAAATTTTCGGAGAAAAAAATTTAATTTAAAATATAAAATAAAATTAATTTAGTTTAAAATAAAAATAAGAGTTTTGTTTGTGTGAAATTTCAATTTTGTTTGCCCTTATTTTCTGTTTTTAAGAAAGCTAGATTTGAAAAGTAGGTTAAAAAAAACTTAAAAATATTATTAAATAAAATGATATTTTGATTTTCTATAAAAATCTTAATTCAAATTAATTATTTGGATTTAGTTGTCCTTTATTTGGTGTTACGAGTTTTCTAGATTTTTAAAATATATTTTTAAAGTAAAAGTATTTTAAGTATGAAAATTAAAATACCAACAGTAGTTGGAAATATTTTTATTAAGTCCAAAATGTCTCCAGGAAGTTCTTTGAATGTTTCTGGAACTTTGGAATTAATTATATATTTTTCTGAGCTTTATTGAATTTTACGGTATTTTACGAAAATCTAAATCAAATTTAATTCTCTGCTACCGATCTAATCTCGTCGTCCATCTTCACCTAACTCCTTCGCTCTCCATCCGACGGTCCGATTTCCTCCTTGCGCCGCGTCGCTCATCCGATCGTCCGCTCTTTCCTCTCTCTCTCTCTCTCGTTGATAACTTGGGTCCCTTTGTTAGTGAATAAAATTATTTTCCTTTACAAAATAATTTGGTCGAAAATTAAAATCTTTGCTGGCGTCATAAATTCCTTTTCCTTAGAAAAATAATTCATTTCAAAATCATTTCCCTTGATGACGTCATAATTTGATTTTTCGGTTCAAAAATAATTCAGAAAATCGGTTTATTCTTTTCTCTCTTTTCAAACTTCGAGAGCCCGTTCTTTTTCGTTTTAACTCGATTGAGCCCATTAAAATTTCTAAATTCATATAAAATTCTAATCTATCCATTTATTTCATAATTTCAAATTTTTGAAAATTTTGAATTTATTTGGTTTAAACTAAAGCTTAATTAGAATTTTATTTAATAAGATTAAATTAAAATTAATATTTACTAAAAATATTTTATTTGAGTTCTTTGAGTCTCAAGGAAGTTTAGAAATTTTTTCAGATTTTTCGGAAATTGTTTGAGCTCAATTCTAAAATCCCAAACAAAAATAAAAAAAAGAAGAGAGAGGATGAGGAGACGCTGTGATCGCTGTTCATCTTCCCAACCGTCACAGTGAGCCCGGCGTCGCTCGCCATGGCTGGAATTTTCAAACTTCCATATCTTTTGATTTTCTCAACCGTTTTCGTGAAATCAAGTCGTTAACTTCCTCTCATGAAGAGCATTCCATTCGTAACGTTTCCCACTTCTTTATGCGCATTTTCACGAGAAAGCGAACCGCCACCGAAAGACATTCGTTCGTTTGATCTCCTCTCGGTCCACCTCCACCCTGTGAAAGAGAGCACCGTGCCATTTCTCATCCTCATCCACCCGAAAATCTCAAGTGCTCTCTCCTTTCTTCTCTCACAAACACCGTTTTCTTTTGTGAACCAATCGGCGTTCTCCGTGGATTGCGCCCTCTGATGGAGTCCGGTCACTTTTGACCACACCGTTGGCTTTGCCTTCTCGCGTTCTCGTGGTGCTCCCTCGCCTTCACCGGAGCATCACGGATCATCGCCGGACCACCGTGGCCAAACCGCACGTCGTTTCTCTCCTTCTTGTCTTGACCGTGGGTGTTCCGTCAAAACCGAGGTGAGCATTGTGTTCCCGACGTTCTCCTCTTCGTTTAGCAAACCTCACCTCTAACTCCTCTCCGTTTGCCCGAACGCCGATGCCAACCCGCCGGTCGCCTAATGTCTTCTCCGCCATGTTTCGTCACCATCCGATGTCGTTGGCCGGCCGTGCATGCGTTGAGTTCGCCTCGGCGCGTTCTCGCCATACTTCCAGCCACACTCAAAGACTCCCGAGTCCTCATCGACTGGTCGAGCAGACATGAAACCTTGCCTTGTGCGTACACCACTTTTTCGGTGGCGCTTTGATTTTTGTTCGCGTCATATTGTGTCCTAACCTCCAAGCAATTTATCTACCATTTTATTTAATTTTTCGTGGAGCCAATTGTCGAAATTGAACTTTCCGCGAAAATGTCTGTTTTGACTCCCGACGCCGATTGTCGTCTGCTTCAGTTTTAGCATGTGCCGTAATTTTTCTTAGACTTGCCTCACCGCGTTCTCACGCCGTGCTCACTCCGTTTCCCAAAAGCCTCCACAAATTTTGCCTCCGACACCTCGCCATGGCCCGATGGCATCTCGTGTCCCCATCTATCAGGAGGTGATTTCCCCAATCCGTTCGCGTCACATCGTGCAAAACACTCGGTAGCTACCTTTCAAATGGTTTTGGATTCGCCTCACCGAACATCAAGATATCAAGTTTTCCTTTTCCTTCCGACATCGTTCAAGCGTCGATTCTTGTCTCCGATGGGTTTCGGTGAGACGACAATTTTCCTAGCTTTGCCAAGCCGCGTTTTAGCCCGTGCTCACCCTACATCTCCATGTTCCATACCGGTACTATCTCCTCCAATCTGGTTGTCGCAACATCGCCATCATCGCCGTTTCCCCTCACCGCCAGTGATTGCCGTCGTTCCTCGACGCCGTAACCATGTCACTACCTTTGCCTCGTCTCCATTATTCCATTTTGTCCATTCGCCACCACCTCGCAACCAATCGACACCGCTTGTTCAAAAAGGAATTCTCAGATTTTGTTATCATTTCATGTGATATCTAAAACTTCCAATTACTCGTTCTCCCTCATTCGAACTCCGAATCCGTTGATTCTTTCTCCTAAATTCATCTAAAATCTTAACCTTTCCTCCAGTATATATTTTATATTTTTGTGATTTTATTTGTTTTATTTATTCTTTTGTATTAAATCGTTTCGTAGCGTAGAATCGACGTCATCAAGAATTTGTCGACCATGACAAGAAAGTCAAGACACCGCACACAAAGGCAAGTCTCTTTTGATCATCTTGAACCTATGTTTGAGAAATGTTTTTAAATTATTTTAAAAGTTAATGCATTGCTATGTTACATAAAATGATAGTTTACATTGTAGAGGTAATAGTTAAACCGAAGAATTGTTATGCCCTCAATTGACTTTGACGACCATGTACCTTTGACACCCTAGGAATTCCCTTGTCTCATTATTGAGATTATTATGAATCTTTGGTAATTGTTGTAGCGGTAGTGAAATGCTTAGACATGCTTTATAACCTTTGGTAACCTTGGAATGGGAAATGTTACTTCAATGATTTAGACTTTTGGTTATTCAGAATCGAATGGCAAATGGTGTTGCCTCTGTTCATGTGAAATGAATTAAATTGTGAAAATTGTTTTAGACCAGGGCGGATGGTTGGTTTGGTTTGGTGCGGTTAGCACGAGATCTTGAAAAGTGTATGTTCCGCCCTAGTCAATTAAGGACCGACTCTTGTGTTTGTCGATCTCGAGCACTACCGGTACAACCACATGTCTATATGGATGCGACCTAGGCGATTAACTTATGATAGACTAGTTTAGGTACCACCGATGGAAAGTGGATACCGGGTTTCTTGGTTATTCACGATGAGGACGAGGGTTCTTGTACTCATACGGCGCAAGAGGGGCTTACATGGGTGGTTAACCCTTGACGGTGAAACCTCGGTGGTGGTGTCTAGCTAGACTAGAGTAAGGTAAAGGCTTTGTGATGAATTATCTGGGTCTCATGCCTAAGGAAGCATGCTGACTATTAGGATAACTTGTCTCTTGTGGGTAAAGTGTACAACCTCTGCAGAGTGTAAAACTATTCAAATAGCCGTGCCCACGGTCAAGGGCGGAGCAAGGAATGCTTTCACATGGTAGATCTTTATTTTGGTTTTAAAATAAAAGTTTTGGGAAGCCGGAAGTGGTTGGAACTCCGGAGTTGTCTGGCGAGTGAAGCCGGTGTGGGTGGTGTAACTGTTTCCTTGAACTTTGGCGATTAGCCGTTGTTTAGTGTGGGTGGTTTAACCCGTGGTTTCAACTTTGGCGGTTAGCCAGTTGTTTAGTGTTGGTGGTTGAAACCTTCACTATAAAGTTTTCAATAGTTTCTGTTAAAGCAATTACTTTATTAAACTAATGCCTTCAAAAATATTTAATGGTATTTGAAATAAAATGTTGCTTTGTGCAAAAGAACCATATAACCCTCCTTTGTTAAACCTTGCATCTATTGCATTTTCCCAAGACTTGCGAGTACTTTATGTACTCACATACTACACTTAAAATAATACCCGAAGAGTATGAAGCTCAAGATGGAACTTTCGACTACGGAGCGTATGGATTCGACGAAGGCTTCCGGAGTTCTAGGTTGCGTTCCCACCAATTGCTGTGGCGTATTGATGGGTCTTCCATTGGTTATCTTTGCTTCATTGTGCTTTATCTTTTGTGAGTTTGCGAGGTCTTGAAACCTCAGTTGTAATAAAGAGGCCTTTTTGGTCTGTACTCTCTATTATTGTAATAAAACGTTGTTGGTTATGTATTCATCATTTGTTTGTTGTGTGCACTAGCTTTGATCCGGGACTAGTCTTTGTAATACGAGAGGGTCGGATTAAATCGGGTCCCGACAATGTGCTACAATTAACTAGTAGACTCTATCTTGAAAAAAAATACTACGTTTAAAAGCTAGTTGCTGTAGAAAAGCCGAAAAACAGCTTTTAGAAGCTGAAAAGAACAGAACCCTAATCTCAAGCTTTTTTCCTCCAAAATGAAGGTGGTATTTTATGACATGCTTTCAGAAAAAAAAATAGTATACATGGATCGTCTACAAATTTTTTAGTGAAAATTCTGCATTACAAATGCCAAGTCGGCCCTTAGACTATGATCTGATAAGCAAGATAAATTTTTCGATCATGATTTCAAAAGTAATACCTTATCGCACACAATTGTTTTTGCTCACTATAGACAATCCAAAATATAGTTTTCAAGTTCCCCTCTTTCGAAAGAAAAAAGAATTGCTTTTGTTGAGGGAAAATTGATGTGGATACATTGCCAAAACTATCCTATTAGAGGCTTTGGCCCACAAAGACCCGTTCACATAGTTTAGTATCGTATTGTTTTATTGAATAATGAAGGGGAATCTCATCTCCCTATATTAGGGAGGGTAGGGGGCCCTCATTATACACATCATGCTTACAGGCAAATCATCAATAAAGAGAGAGGCTGTCGGGCTATTGTGTTCTTGTTCATTTACCTTTTGTTCGTGTGTGATTGATTGTTGGTAATACAACCACCATCCTCTAACAAGAACATGTGATTGATTGTTGGGAAGCCTTAGCGACAACGTTATCATGTTGATCATGTGTTAGAGGAGCCTTAGCGACAACGTTGGGAAGCCTTAGCGACAACGTTATCACGTTGTTGATCAACATGATAACGTTGTCGCTAAGGCTTCCCAGTATGTTGCCCCTGATTGATCTATTTCAATTTCTAGAGTAGATTAATATACAATTTGTCCTCGATGTGCGCCTACAGTGTTTATATCACCATCACCAATGGTGATCCCTAATCCCATCTAAGCGCTGCCTACGATGGATCATTGCTCACTACCAATGGTGGCTCCTTAATCACGCATCACCCACGGCGGAGCCCTACGCAATGCCCACGATGGCACCTCTCCTTATGCATTGCCCATGGTGGACCCCTGCCATGTGTAACATTCTAAAATTTCAAATTATAATTTAAATCATGTTTAAATCTTCACTTATGCATTTTTGTGAATTTTTTAAAAATCATCATTTATTAAAGGTTTTCCCTAATCTTCAGTAGCTAAAAATGAATTTTTAAAATAATTATAGCTTTATAAAATCCTATAAATATTTTACTTAAATTATATATAATCTAAAGTGATTCTCCAAAAATATTAGAATTTTTGGAATTTCTTTGCTAATTTTCCAAGATTAAATTTGATTTCTAGAATTAAATCAATTTGGAAATGATTTAAAATTCAAAATCATTCGTAGGTAGCTTCAGCTCGGCCCATTTCCTCTTCTAGCCCAATTGTGGCCCGCGCGTCATCCCTAGCTAAGCCACTTTCTTCTTTCCACCTTGTCCTCACAAAAGCACATTTTCCACGAATGTGCTTTCTCTCTTCTCTGTTCATTGCTATTGCTAACATGCAGGACCACTCTGTTAAGAGTTGTAGACTTCAGGTGTCCTACGGGACGTTGTAACAATCGTATACCAAGCCGTATTGTCCGGGCTTCTGTTGCAACCAAGTTTGGTAGTTTGTATAAGTATAGAAAGCTCTGTAACAGCTTGGATTGCATTGCCTGATGGCTCACGGCTTGTATTGTAAACAGAACCGGCGATTCGCTCCGGATATATAAACAAAGGTACGCGGCCTCGAGATGAGGTGAGAACGCTTCACAAAACATATCTGAATTTCACATGGTATCAGAGCCTACCTCCTAGGAAGTCTCTATGTCGAACGCGTCCTCCTCGACGTCTGGCGTCGCCGGCGGCATGCTCCCTGGCCATCAGATCACGGAGAAGCTAACCAAGACAAATCATGTGCTTTGGAAGGCCCAGGTGCTTCCAACACTCCGTGGAGCAGAACTGACTGGGTTCCTAGATGGAACTGAGGTCGCTCCACCAAAGAACATCATCAAGAAAGGCGACAAGGGCGAGGTCCTGGAGGAGCCGAATCCTGAATACTCCAAGTGGTTAGCACGTGATCAGCATGTCCTGGGCTACCTCCTGTCTTCCTTGTCGCGTGAAGTACTCACGCACGTTGCGTCGAAGACTACGGCGTCTCAAGTTTGGAAGGCGATTGAAGATATGTTCGCCTCCCAAACTAGAGCTCGATCGATCAACACTCGACTGGCTCTCGCTACGACACAGAAGGGCACAATGACGATCCCAGAATACTTCGGCAAGATGCACAGCTATGCCGACGAGATGGTTGTGGCAGGCAAACCACTCGATGATGAAGAATTAATCTCCTACATCCTCAACGGCCTCGACATCGACTACAATCCAGTCGTCTCGAATGTTCTCGGCTGATCTGAACCAATCACGGTCAGTGAATTATATTCACAGTTGCTAACCTTTGAGAATCGAATGGATCTGTTACAGGGAGGCATGAACTCCCAAAGCTATGCAAATTATTCGGCGTCTCGTGGTCGTGGAGGCCGGAACGGGCGCGGTGGAAGTCGTGGCCGCGGCTATGGCCGCAGCAACCGTGGTCGTGGAAGTCGAGGAGGATACACCAGCAGGGGGGGCGCCAACACCGACACACGTCCCCGCTGTCAGTTGTGTGACAGGCCAAATCACACGGTTGTTGATTGTTGGTATCGATTCGATGAAGATTTTGTTCCAGAAAAGAAGACTGCTGTTGTTGCCACGAACTCCTACGGGGTCGACACCAACTGGTACACTGATACAGGTGCCACAGACCATATTACATGCGAGCTTGATAAACTGAACGTCCACAACAAATACAATGGTATGGATCAGATCCACACCGCAAGCGGTGCAGGTATGGACATTAGTCATATTGGTCATTCTATTGTTCGTACCCCTCATTGCAATCTTTATCTTAACAATATCCTTCATGTACCAAATGCCAAGAAAAATCTTGTTTCTGTTCATCGTCTTGCTACAGACAATCATGCCTTCCTTGAATTTCATCCCAATTTCTTTCTTGTCAAGGATCAGGTAACGAAGAAAGTGCTTCTTCGAGGAAAATGTAGAGGAGGTCTATATCCTCTCTCCTCGAACCCAGTCGGTTCAAATAAAAGTGTCTACAGCATGGTCAGACCATCCTTGTCAAGGTGGCACAGTCGGCTAGGTCATCCTGCCTTACCCATTGTTCAGCATGTTATCAGTCAGAATAATCTCCCACATACATCAGAGTGCAATAAAGAGTCTGTTTGTGATGCCTGTCAACAGGCAAAGAGTCATCAATTGCCTTATGCAAAATCTATTAGTGTGTCTTCAGTTCCTTTAGAACTAGTTTTTTCTGATGTATGGGGTCCTGCAATTGAGTCGGTGGGAAGAAATAAATATTATGTTAGCTTCATTGATGATTATAGTAAATTTACTTGGATTTATTTGATTAAACATAAATCTGAGGTGTTTAAAAATTTAAGGAGTTTCAAAGTTTAGTTGAACGATTATTTGGAAGAAAAATCATTTCCATGCAAACCGACTGGGGAGGAGAATATGAGAAGCTTAATTCCTTTTTTAGGAAAATTGGCATCACCCATCAAGTCTCTTGTCCCTATGCTCATCAACAAAATGGATCTGCCGAACGAAAACATCGTCATATTGTTGAAGTAGGGCTTGCTCTTCTTGCTCATGCAGCGATGCCTCTAAAGTTTTGGGATGAGGCATTTCTTGCCGCCACATATCTTATAAATCGCACTCCTAGCAAGGTGATCCACTTAATGACACCCTTAGAACAATTGTTCAAAACCAAACCAAATTATTCTGCTCTTCGCACTTTTGGTTGTGCATGTTGGCCAAACCTCCGTCCTTACAATAATCACAAACTTCAGTTTCGTTCTAAACAGTGTGCTTTTCTTGGCTATAGTAACATGCATAAAGGCTTCAAATGTCTTGATATACAGACAGGACGAGTATATATTTCTCGTGATGTTGTCTTTGATGAAGAGGTATATCCCTTTGCAAAACTCCATCCTAATGCCGGTGCAAAACTTCGATCTGAAACCCTTGTACTTCCTTCCACCTTGCTAAACCCTATTGATCATGGGGGAGAACAAATAGATGATCAATCAACTAATGGTCCTGCTAATGCTAATGGTGAAAATCTGGAGCATCTGTGTGAACAGGACCATGCAGCACAGGGCCATGCAGAACAAGGCAATGCAACACTAGATGATGCTGAAGCAGTGGGATCACCTGCACCTGCGCCAATTCCTGATGACACGCCTGCACCTGATTTGCTCACGCCGGATTCATCTGCGTCAGGCTCGCTCACGACAGAACCCGCAGGATCCTCTGCGGAACAAAATGCACCTACACCAACTATGCAACATCGGCCAATTACAAGGCTACAATGGTATAGTTCAACCAAAAATAGTCACTGATGGAACGATACGGTATGGATTTCTAACCTCAACTGGTGAGCCACAGAGCTTAGAAGAGGCTTTAAACAATCAACATTGGAAAGAAGCAATGGATAGAGAATATGCAGCCCTTATTAAGAATAAAACTTGGCACTTAGTCCCTCCAAGAAAAGACATGAATATAATTGACTGTAAATGGGTCTATAAAATTAAAAGAAGGGCAGATGGGACCATAGACAGGTACAAAGGCAGATTAGTTGCTAAGGGATTTAAACAAAGATATGGCATTGACTATGAGGATACTTTTAGTCCAGTTGTTAAAGCAGCTACTATCAGACTTGTACTATCTATTGCTCTCTCTAGGGGATGGACGCTTCGACAACTAGATGTACAGAATGCATTCCTTCATGGTATTCGAGAGGAAGATGTGTTTATGAAGCAACCACCAGGGTATGAAGATAAAACAAGGATAAACTATGTCTGCAAACTGGATAAATCTTTATATGGACTTAAACAAGCACCAAGAGCCTGGTATTCTAGACTCAGTGAAAAATTACTCAGTCTTGATTTTCATCCCTCTAAGGCCGATACCTCTCTATTTTATTACAATGATGGAAAGGTTGTCATATTCATGCTTATTTATGTGGACGATATAATTGTGACTAGCTCTTGTGCAGATGCTACAGCTGCGTTACTTCGTAATCTTAAGTCAGACTTTGCATTGAAGGATCTAGGAGATCTTCACTATTTTCTTGGCATAGAGGTTAAAAAAACACAAGAAGGCATTCTCCTAACACAAGAGAAGTGTAACATCCTGGAAAACTTAAATATGAAAATACGGAGCTTTTGAATTAATTTTTACAATATATTTTATTGGAAATTTAAATTTTGATGGTATTTATAAAAAAAAAACAAACAAACAAATGTATATACATATACATATATGTAGAGTGCATCAAAATCCAAACCGAAACTTGAATTTTGAACTCAAACCAAGAATCGAGCAACCGCATCTAAATAATTAAAATTAAGAACTCAAAAAGTTGAATATCCTGCAAAATGTAAATTAGTAAATCTCAAGGAGAATCTAAAGTTTAAATTGAAAATCTGAATTCCAAAATTTTACTTAAACCACTTTCCCTTTCCTCCATTTTCTCCCTTCTCTATCTCTATGGCAAGTAGGGCCCACCTTTTCTTTTCCTCTCTCTCTCCTCTCCTTCTTCCACTGGGCTGGCCCTTTCTTCTTGTGCCATCTGGCCTCCCTTCTTTTCCCTTCTTCCTCTTTCTTTTCTTTTCTTCCCACCGCGCCGGCTCCTCTGCCGCTCATTCGTCACTTCTCCCTCCGTTGCCCTCTGCTCTGTCCACGCCGAGCCCGTGCCTGCCTTTCCAGCCTGCTCGCTGACAGCAGCTCTCCACAGACCGAGCCCCCGCCGGGCAAGAACCGTCGGTTCCCGCCTCCTTGGTCAGCGCCACATGGCGCCCGCCATTCGATGTCGGCCCCTTTCCGCCGCTTATAAAACCCGCGCCTCGGTCCGCTCCGCCGCACTCCACTGCCTCCCACCCCGATTAATTGAACCCCAGTGCACCGTAGCTCGCGGTGAACTTTCCTTCTCCAACTCCGTGACAGAGAATCCACCAATCTAGACCACCTCGGCCAATTGCTTTGGGCCAAAGCATCTCGAGCACTCCAACCCCGAGCATGTCCACGCCGAGCTACATGCCTGCCTCCCCCGGCACAGTGAACATGCCCGCCGCCCATGTCCACCGCCGGCTCACCTCGAACCTTCTCCTGCTCGGCCGTTAGCTTGGTCGCCCCACCTCCACCCCTCATGCTCAAGCACCTCCCTTTCCTCCTCTTCTCCCTTGCGCCGCCGCCTGAAGCTCACCTCGCCCCGCCGCTTGGGCGTATGTGCCCGTCCGCTACCGCCGCTCAGACCACCGCACCACCACCGTAGTTGCGGCCGCTCCGGACAACCCATTTCACCGGTGGCACCGACCTCCCGACCACCGCCGCCGCATCCCCTCAACCGAAGGCCGTGGCATGCTCTGTTGAGCCCATCCCAACAAGACACAACTCTTAAGCAACCCCACCCTTCTCATTCACCGAGGGCCATTGCCCGGTTAGCTAGCATGTAGCTCGTTAGCCGATCGGTCATGAGTTCGATCCGAGCCGCACCCCTCCTTTTCTTTTTATTTTGTTTTTCATTTTGTTTAATTCCATGCTAGTTAGGAAAAATAGGAAAGAATCCAGAAAATCTAATAAATTCAATTAAGATATAAAACAAGGTTAATTGATATTTAAATTTGGTTTAGTTATCATATAGGAATAATAAAGTGGTTTGTACAAATGGATTAAAAGACTAATTGTTAATTAGGGTATTAGTAAAAGATGGTTATGCTTAATGCCCAAGGCTAATAAAATCTTACTAGGATTATTAGGGTTTCATATTGGATTAATAATCATATTTATGACTTGAATACTTAAGTAAAGGTTAGCTAATAATTAAAGTCACAAATAAAAGATGACTTTAGTTAAGTATTCAAATGTAACTTAAAGAGATATTTCAGATAGAATTAAAAAGCGAAATAAATGGAATAATATGTTTAACTATAAAAGCAAAAGCTTCCAATTAAAGATTAACCATAATTAGAATATACATTACCATTTAACCCGCTATCATTAAATAAATTCTGATAGTGGGCTTAAGCAAAATAGCAAGATGACCATGTATGAAAAACTTTGCCTAGGTAAATAAACCAAAAATAAAGCTAAGCCTAATGCCAACCAAGGTGTAGACAAAAATGGTGCCATTAATTAAATCTTAACATTAGATTTATTAAATAATAATGACCGACATAACTGAATATAGCAAGTTAGGACTCGAGCAAGCGGATCCTAGTCCAAAATAAATTATGTCTAGTGACAGCTAAGTGTACATAAAATGTCACACCATGAAATGCTTTCAACTCATGCTCTAAATATTAGAGCTCGACAAAATAATGCCCAGCTAAAATTATACACCGGCCCTTCACTCATGGAACTTCCTCGATAAATACAAAAATAACAAAGAAAGTTATTAATATAAAGACCGAGTCGGTATATTATACTATCAACCTTGCCTCAAATCGCCTAAAGCACCCATTAACTCATAACAAAATCAAATTGAGTATATTCGGATTTATTTGGATCTTTTGAGTTATTTGCTTTTATTTGGGTTCGATTGTTTATCGCGTAATTAGAAGCAGGGCCCAGAAGAATCAAGGGATCAGCGTGAACGAGCAGGCGAAGAAAAAAGACCGAAGCTCAAGAGAAAGCATTGTGCGAGCTCGAGACATGATAAACCGCGCCAAAGTAGTCAATACTTTGATCATGTTGAACCTACATTTTATGCAAATTACTTTTGTTTAAATTATCAAATTGCATCTGTTATTTTATGTACAAATACATGCTTAATTCAAGCCTCTAGTTATCGCCCATTGTTTGCCTTGATTAATATTACCCCTTGTTGAATATTTGAATATATGAACCTTGTCGCCTAGCGAAATTATGATATTAACCTTTTAAAAATAAGTCCAGTAATTTATCGCCATGCGTAGTGTTGCATAGATATTCATGGGCGTGAAAACGCCCAAGCATCACTTTCAATCATAAGAAGATTTGGTTGGGCAGTCATGGTGGTAATGACTGGTATATGTTCAATAAGAATATTTTATGCTCCCAAAACTCTACTTGCTTGAATATCTGGGCGAATGGTTCGATGGTGTGTGTGTGAATGGTGCAGTGGAGGCACAAAGTGGGTTGTGGTAGAATCGCCCGAGATACCACTAAGGACCGAATCTTGTCATGACCTCCCACGTAAACAATTGCAACCACAAGTCGTAAAGTACAACTTGGCTAAGTAGTTGTATCGAAACTCTGGACTCATCTCACCGGTAGTGGATTGAAGTGGATAAGCAAGGGCAAGGGAGGCCTAAAGGGACACCAAGGGAGGGTGAAGTTTTCCACTTTGTTCTAAGCGTTGCGGGAAGTGGAGCCCATTGCGTTAGTAATCGTGGAAAACATCCGCATAACGTATGGGACCCACCGCGTGGGATAAGCCCATAGGGTGAGATGACAAAGGAACTAGATACTTTGAGCAATCATCGTGATGGTGCGCTCAACCGCATGACTAAGGAATCGTGTGGGGCAATGAGTTGATTGTCTCTTGTGGTGAAAGTGTACAAACTCTGCGAGTCAAAACTATTGAATAATAGTGCCCACGGTCAAGGGCGGACATGGGAAACTTAACGAGATATAGTTCTGCTTTCAAAATGATTTGTGGGTGGGAATGGAAAAGTGACAGGCGATGCAAGGCCACGATTTGTGTTGTCTGGGTGTCGCCCGATGATAAGTTAAGCGGCTATAATCTTTGAAGGATTAAGCATATGGTGCGAGATGCCATGTAACGGTGGATGGAATCAATCGCTCTTATTGCATTCTCATATATATTACGTTTTGTTCAAACTGCTAAGTCTCAGGAGGTTTTCTATGTATTATATTTCAAAAGCTAAACGATGATAAAGCTTCTGCTTTTACAAAGTAAAGTGATAGGAAGTTGAATAGAGTCGTAGGAAGAGTGGATGTCTGTTGTGGTAAATACATAACGATGATTGGTGGATTCATGCCGATTATAAAAGAGAATATTAGAGAGGTTTAGGAGAAATCAATCGGTGGAGTCTATATGAATGGATGGGTTAGAAAGATGATTTAAATGATTTTTGGAAGATTAGAGTGTGCAAAAAGAAATTGTTGGATTACGACACTAATATAAATTCTTGAGAGATGTTAGTAATAGTGTGATGGTTAGGATTTGATTAAAATACTGGAAGGATGAATTGAATTTTTGGGTACATCGGAGGAATAATAATAATTACCGGAGTATAATCTGGATCAATGATTTTGGAGAATTGGAAGAGTGTAAAGGCAATTGTTGGATTTAATGGGATTAACAGGAATTGATCTAGATAGATGACTTGGATTTGAGGAAATTTGGAGATATGATAATTGAAGCATAAACTAGATTAATGATATTCTTGGTGCAGAAGTATTGATGAATTAGTTAGAGATAAATAATGAAAATGAGGATGATTATGGAAAGAGCCATTTATGGTTTTGGATCATTAGCAGAAAGGATTGATTTGTTAGAAAGTTCTGATATGAATGATGTCGGTGGATTAAAAAGTAATCCTATTAGGGAATCATTGGAATTTCAGAAGTAGGGAGTTGGGAATATTGATTACAAGATTGGACTAGTATGAATTCGGAATACGTGAAGACATTGGTGGATTCAAAATGAATGTATATATATAAAGGGTTTGATCGGTGGATTAGCTATATGATGCCACTCATAGTTTGGAGTCTTAGACGACATCTAGTAAGAAAATTGTGTCTTTGGAGATTAAGTCAATTATGGCATTTGGGGGAAGTGAGTCAATTTGGTAATCGCAGTGTGAAGTTTTAGGTAGCAGTAATAACACTATAGTTTAATAATAACAATGCTACCAAAAGCGATTTCTGGCAAATAAAACAACCCGAGCCTTTCCTTTGATACGCCATGCATACTATATATTTGCATTCTGTGTATTGGCTCGCGGAGCATGGTGGTTAGTGTGCTCACACTCGCTCTCATAACAAAATCCAGAATCAGGAATCAGATCACTACGCATCAGCAATACTCGGGTCTTGAAGGCAAAGAAGGTGAAGACGTCAAGGGCTAGGTCGCGAACCTCCGGTTGGTCGCTGTGGGCATGTCTGAAGGTCCCACTGTGCTTCGTTCTTCCGCTGCTGCAATTTAATGATTTCGGCCTAATCGGCCCATGTGTAAGTTTACTATTTTATTTATGCTTCCGCATGGTATGTATTTGATATTCATTTTCTGTAACTGTGAGCACTATCTACTGATCCAGGGAATAGTGCATTAAATCACAGGAGATTTCGGATTGAAAAATCCGGGTCTGACAGGGATGGTATCAGAGCATATCGACTGCAGGTCGTGACCTAGTTAGCCTGGCCGTTAGTTCCATGACTAGTCATATTTCTTTAAAAACACTATCTCCGAAAATACAAGTTATAATGCTCGTTCTTATCTCTCTTAGATGATCCCCTCTCATCTATATGCTGCCTTAGCCATTTCTACCTCTCGTGCTCTCTTACCCTGAACTCAAAAGGATGAAAATCCAGTACTCCTCTTGTGAACTCTCCTTGAAAACCTATTTTGGGCCAATAGTCATGATGCTTGAATTTAAAGCTTTATTTCAAAAAAAATATCCTTGGAGGACAGATTATCAAATTGTTTACGAAATTCATTTTCAAACTCATTTTGACAAACACGGATCTTAGAGGAATTTTCATAAGTTAAATTACTTACCAAAACTTATCCAAAACTTTACCTTGGTTTCTCAAATAGTGCAAAATAAAGTTACTTCTTGAAAGCTTTCACCAAACAAGGACTTTGTTTTTCAAAAATAGATCCTAAGGGTTAACCTTAGGGTGTTACCTTCGAAAGAGTTATGTTGGTAAAAACCTAAACTCCCTGTTGGGTTTTATCACCCCTAGTTAAAAGAAAAATCTTCATTTTTGCCACAAAGTTACATCAAAATAATAATATTAATAATGATAATACTGGAATAAGAAATGATATCAAGCCAATCACCTCCAAATACTTTCCTCTTCTTTCTATTGATTTGGGAAGAAAATTTTTGATCCTCATCTCGTATCCTTACTCCCAAAAATTTAGGGTTAGGAACGTTGAAGATCGGCATGAAGATAAAGTGGTTTCGTTTAAACAAACTACGCAGATGAACCTGTGCCCCTTATGCGTGCTTCCCAGAATAGGCGTTGTATTGTTGCAAGATTTCACTATGGCCTGCCTGCAGACCCTTTTGCCCTCGGGCGTCCTATTTCATGATCACGGAAAAGCTTGCTTTCAAAATTTGTGTGGTTCCGTATCACCCGACCTGGGTATACTCTCTTAAATTTTAATGGGTTTAGAGTATCTTATCTCTACGATGTGACACTCGTCTCATCTCGTCCCTCTCACCTTTTCTGGAAAATCCTATCAGGACCAATGGACAAAAGCAAGACCACTGCCACAGCCAGGAGTAAGGAGGGAAGAATAATAATTGATGCTCGTAATAGCCCCAACCATGTGTACCAGCCATCACCAGCATTCACTCTACGAGAAAAGTCAAAGAGAGGCCATCATCATGAAAATAACAGTAGCCCTGCAGTAAGCAGAGGTGCTCAGAAGAAGAAAGGCAAGTGTTTGGATGTGGCGACCGGGGACATTATGCGAAGGTGCGCCCATGAAGAGGAAAGACAAGCGAATAATAGATGCCATCACCATCGACCTCAACTCGATGAAGAAGAACAAGTTGCAAAAGTTTTGTCACTAGACCAGGAAGCTACAAAGAATAATATATGCAGTGAGTGTGGCAAAGAAGGACATATCGCACAACACTGCCCTCCACTACGACAAATTGGACAAGGAGCCTGTTTCACTTGCGGGCAAACCGGACATATTTGCTACAATTGCCCAGTCTCCTACTGCTTATACTGCAAGAAACATCATTACCCCGACGACTGCCTCATCAATCTAGTAGCATGTAGGCGTTGTGGGGAGAAGGGACATGAGAAAAGTCAATGTACTGACTAGCTGCCCAAGCTGAAGGGAAACCACCCGCGAGAGCATGCCCAACAAGCAAGATCACGTGTTTTCTCTGCGAAGGACAAGATCACTGCTCCAAAGACTGCTCCATGAGCCTGTTGCTGACCAAGACAGCTGAGATACAACGGACGAGTCTCCAAGTCGCCATAGGGCTTGTCAAGCCCGAAGCTAGAAAAGATAGCTAATGCTAGTAATCATTTGTTTTAAGGGGGGTAGCAAGAGTAGACCAAATGTCGGAAAGCTACCATAAGGTATAATTACTTTTGGAAGTACTGATATGATTATCTTGGAGGTGCAACAATTTGTATTAGACCTAATCAGACCAGTACACGGAGACTTGCGGACTGTAAATCTTACGGTGATGAGGATTACAAGATGTACCTTTAGCAAAAAAAAAAAATTCATCAACTTATCAAAACCCAAGAGTAAGAACGAGATTCCCAGCAGAAGTAAAAGACCACCATATAGATATGCCCATCGCATCTCTGCATTCCTAAGGCCCTCCACCCCTAGAGCACATGCCATCCTTACCCCACCTATCAATGAGGAATTCTACAACCACATGTCCAGTAGACGATGCAACCGCTTCATTCGACGATGACGTGAAGACAACAATGTCAAGAAACAAGTATTTGGAAGTCTACGACCTACCCTAGAGAGCAAGGTTTCTCCCTTCCCTTTTTGACTTCTCCAAGTGCTAACCTCATTGTCTGATTTTCACCTCTCTGTGAAGCTAAAGGATTATCGTCGAGCAACACCCAGAGACCCTTGCTAGCCAACATAACCCACCTCCTTTCTTTCTATTCTCACCTAATCTCTGGTTGAGATTCATTTTAAGGGGTAGGTTTGTAACATCTGGAAAACTTAAATATGAAAATACAGACTTTTGAATTATTTTACAATATATTTTATTGGAAATTTAAATTTTGATGGTATTTATAAAAAAAACAAACAAATGTATATACATATACATATATGTAGAGTGCATCAAAATCAAACCGAAACTTGAATTTTGAACTCAAACCAAGAATCGAGCAACCGCATCTAAATAATTAAAATTAAGAACTCAAAAGTTGAATATCACTGCAAAATGTAAATTAGTAAATCTCAAGGAGAATCTAAAGTTTAAATTGAAAATCTGAATTCAAAATTTTACTTAAACCACTTTCCTTTCCTCCATTTCTCCCTTCTCTATCTCTATGGCAAGTAGGGCCCACCTTTTCTTTCCTCTTCTCTCTCCCTCTCTCCTTCCTGCCATTGGGCCGCCCTTTCTTCTTGTAGCCATACAGCCTCCTTCTTTCCCTTCTTCCTCTTTCTTTTCTTTTTCTTCCCACCCGCGCGCCCCGGCTCCTCTGCTTCGCTCGCGTCACTTCTCCCCTCCGTTGCCCTCTGCTCTCTGCCGAGCCCGTGCCTGGCCTTCCTGCCTGCGCTGCTGGCAGCAGCCTCCAGCACCGAGCCCAGCGCGGGCAAGAACGTCGGTTCCCGCCTCCTTGGGTCATGGCTGTGCCGCGCCCGCCTCGATGTCGGCCCCTTTCCGCCGCCTATAAAACCAGCGCGCCTCGGTCCGCTCCGCCAGCACTCCACTCTGTCTCCCACCCCGATTAATTGAACCCCGTGCCGTAGCTCACGGTGAACTTTCCTTCTCCAACTCCGTGAACAGAGAATCCACCAATCTAGACCACCTCGGGCCAATTGCTTTGGGCCAAAGCATCTCGGAGCACTCCAACCCGAGCATGTCCACGGCGAGCTCTGCCGCCTGCACCTCAGGCACTGCGTGAACATGCCCGCCGCCCATGTCCACCGCCGGCTCACCTCGGACCTTCTCGGCTCGGCCGTTAGCTTGTACGCCCCACCTCCACCCCTCATGCTCAAGCACCTCCCTTTCCTCCTCTTCTCCCGCGCGCCGCCTTAGAAGCTCACCTCGCCGGCCGCTTGGCGTAGCCGCCGTCCGCCTTACTGCCGCTCAGACCACCGCACCACCACCAGTAGTTGCACTGCCTCGGACAACCCATTTCACCGGTGGCACCGACCTCCCGACCACCGCCGCCGCATCCCAGCCGGCCGCCACGGCATGCTCTGTTTCGAGCCCATCCCAGCGCACACAACTCTTAAGCAACCCCACCCTTCTCATTCACGAGGCCATTGCCCGGTTAGCTAGCCAGCGCTCGTTAGCCGATCGGTCATGAGTTCGATCCGAGCCGCACCCCCTTTTTCTTTTTATTTTGTTTTCATTTTGTTTAATTCCATGCTAGTTAGGAAAAATAGGAAAGAATCGAGAAAATCTAATAAATTCAATTAAGATATAAAACAAGGTTAATTGATATTTAAATTTGGTTTAGTTATCATATAGGAATAATAAAGTGGTTTGTACAAATGGATTAAAAGACTAATTGTTAATTAGGGTATTAGTAAAAGATGGTTATGCTTAATGCCCAAGGCTAATAAAATCTTACTAGGATTATTAGGGTTTCATATTGGATTAATAATCATATTTATGACTTGAATACTTAAGTAAAGGTTAGCTAATAATTAAAGTCACAAATAAAAGATGACTTTAGTTAAGTATTCAAATGTAACTTAAAGAGATATTTCAGATAGAATTAAAAAGCGAAATAAATGGAATAATATGTTTAACTATAAAAGCAAAAGCTTCCAATTAAAGATTAACCATAATTAGAATATCGCATTACCATTTAACTTTGCTATCATTAAATAAATTACGATAGTGGGCTTAAGCAAAATAGCAAGATGACCATGTATGAAAAACTTTGCCTAGGTAAATAAACCAAAAATAAAGCTAAGCCTAATGCCAACCAAGGTGTAGACAAAAATGGTGCCATTAATTAAATCTTAACATTAGATTTATTAAATAATAATGACCGACATAACTGAATATAGCAAGTTAGGACTCGAGCAAGCGGATCCTAGTCCAAAATAAATTATGTCTAGTGACAGCTAAGTGTACATAAAATGTCACACCATGAAATGCTTTCAACTCATGCTCTAAATATTAGAGCTCGACAAAATAATGCCCAGCTAAAATTATACACCGGCCCTTCACTCATGGAACTTCCTCGATAAATACAAAAATAACAAAAGAAAGTTATTAATATAAAGACCGAGTCGGTATATTATACTATCAACCTTGCCTCAAATCGCCCAAAGCACCCATTAACTCATAACAAAATCAAATTGAGTATATTCGGATTTATTTGGATCTTTTGAGTTATTTGCTTTTATTTGGGTTCAGTTGTTTATCGCGTAATTAGAAACGGGAGCCCCGAAGAATCAAGGGATCAAGCGTGAACCAGAACAGAGCGAAGAAAAAAAGACCAGAAGCTCAAGAGAAAGCATTGTGCGAGCTCGAGACCGCGGTAAACCGCGCCAGGCGAGTCAATACTTTGATCATGTTGAACCTACATTTTATGCAAATTACTTTTGTTTAAATTATCAAATTGCATGCTGTTATTTTATGTACAAATACATGCTTAATTCAAGCCTCTAGTTATACGCCCATTGTTTGCCTTGATTAATATTACCCCCTTGTTGAATATTTGAATATATGAACCTTGTCGCCCTAGCGAAATTATGATATTAACCTTTTAAAAATAAGTCCGTAATTTATCGCCATGCGTAGTGTTGCATAGATATTCATGGGCGTGGCAAGCATCACTTTCAATCATAAGAAGATTTGGTTGGGCGGTCATGGTGGTAATGGTGGTATATGTTCAATAAGAATATTTTATGCTCCCAAAACTCTACTTGCTTGAATATCCGGGCGAATGGTTCGATGGTGTGTGTGTGAATGGTGCGGTGGAGGCACAAAGTGGGTTGTGGTAGAATCGCCCGATACCACTAAGGACCGAATCTTGTCATGACCTCCCACGTAAAGCGGTGCAACCACAAGTGCAGTAAGTACAACTTGGCTAAGTAGTTGTATCGAAACTCTGGACTCATCTCCTTTGGTAGTGGATTGAAGTGGATAAGCAAGGGCAAGGGAGGCCTAAAGGGACACCAAGGGAGGGTGAAGTTTTCCATTGTTCTAAGCGTTGCGGGAAGTGGAGCCCTGCGTTAGTAATCGTGGAAAACATCCGCGCAGCGTATGGGACCCACCGCACGTGGGATAAGCCCATAGGGTGAGATGACAAAGGAACTAGATACTTTGAGCGATCCTTTGTGATGGTGCGCTCAACCGCATGACTAAGGAATCGTGTGGGGCAATGAGTTGATTGTCTCTTGTGGTGAAAGTGTACAAACTCTGCGAGTCAAAACTATTGAATAGCCGTGCCCACGGTCAAGGCGGACATGGGAAACTTAACGGATATAGTTCTGTTTCAAAATGATTTGTGGGTGGGAATGGAAAAGTGACCAGGCGGTGCAAGGCCACGATTTGTGTTGTCTGGGTGTCGCCCGGTGATAAGTTAGCGGCTATAATCTTTGAAGGATTAAGCATATAGTGCGAGATGCCATGTAACGGTGGATGGAATCGAATCGCTCATGTTATTGCATTCTCATATATATTACGTTTTGTTCAAGCGCTAAGTCTCGGGAGGTTTTCTATGTATTATATTTCAAAAACTAAACGATGATAAAGCTTCTGCTTTTACAAAGTAAAGTGATAGGAAGTTGAATAGAGTCGTAGGAAGAGTGGATGTCTGTTGTGGTAAATACATAACGATGATTGGTGGATTCATGCCGATTATAAAAAGAGAATATTAGAGAGAGGTTTAGGAGAAATCAATCGGTGGAGTCTATATGAATGGATGGGTTAGAAAGATGATTTAAATGATTTTTGGAAGATTAGAGTGTGCAAAAAGAAATTGTTGGATTCGACACTAATATAAATTCTTGAGAGATGTTAGTAATAGTGTGATGGTTAGGATTTGATTAAAATCTTGGAAGGATGAATTGAATTTTGGGTACATCGGAGGAATAATAATAATTACGGGTATAATGCGGATCAATGATTTTGGAGAATTGGAAGAGTGTAAAGGCAATTGTTGGATTTAATGGGATTAACGAGAATTGATCTAGATAGATGACTTGGATTTGAGGAAATTTGGAGATATGATAATTGAAGCATAAACTAGATTAATGATATTCTTGGTGCAGAAGTATTGATGAATTAGTTAGAGATAAATAATGAAAATGAGGATGATTATGGAAAGAGCCATTTATGGTTTTGGATCATTAGCGAAAAGGATTGATTTGTTAGAAAGTTACGATATGAATGATGTCGATTGGATTAAAAGTAATCCTATTAGGGAATCATTGGAATTTCGAAGTAGGGAGTTAGGAATATTGATTACAAGATTGGACTAGTATGAATTGAATACGTGAAGACATTGGTGGATTCAAAATGAATGTATATATATAAAGGGTTTGATCGATGGATTAGCTATATGATGCCACTCATAGTTTGGAGTCTTAGACGACATCTAGTAAGAAAATTGTGTCTTTGGAGATTAAGTCAATTATGGCATTTGGGGGAAGTGAGTCAATTTGGTAATCGCAGTGTGAAGTTTTAGGTAGCAGTAATAACACTATAGTTTAATAATAACAATGCTACCAAAAGCGATTTCTGGCAAATAAAACAACCCGAGCCTTTCCTTTGATACGCCATGCATACTATATATTTGCATTCTGTGTATTGGCTCGCGGACATGGTGGTTAGTGTGCTCACACTCGCTCTCATAACAAAATCCGAATCGGGAATCGGATCACTACGCATCGGCAATACCGGGTATTGAAGGCAAAGAAGGTGAAGGCGTCAAGGGCTGGGTCGCGAACCTCCGGTTGGTGCTGTGGGCATGTCTGAAGGTCCCACACGTGTGCTTCGTTCTTCCGCTCTGCAATTTAATGATTTCGGCCTAATCGGCCCATGTGTAAGTTTACTATTTTATTTATGCCCGCATGGTATGTATTTGATATTCATTTTACGTAGCGTGAGCACTATCTCGATCCAGGAATAGTGCATTAAATCACGGAGATTTCGGATTGAAAAATCCGGTGCGACAAGTATGCTCTGAGACCTTACGAAAAAGGTAAATATGGCAAATTGTAAACCAATTAATACTCCCATGTCAACTACTGAGAAGCTATCGGCTCAAGGAGAATCACTTGGAATAGAAGACTCTACCAGGTATCGTAGCATTGTTGGTGCATTGCAATATTTGACTCTGACAAGGCCAGATATATCTTTTCCAGTAAATAGAGTTTGTCAATATCTGCATGCTCCTACAACTATACACTGGACAGCGGTTAAAAGAATTCTTAGATATCTGAAATATACATTAGGTGTTGGTTTGCATTTTAACAAGTCCAATTATATGCTAGTCAGTGCCTTCTCAGATGACAGAAGATCCACTGGAGGTTTTGCGGTGTTCTTAGGAACAAATTTGATTTCTGGTGTGCGCAAACAACCTCTGATGTCGAGATCTAATCTTGAGGCGAATACAAAGCAGTAGCAAATGCCACAGCTGAAATAATGTGGATACAGTCATTGCTCAAAGAATTGGGAATCAAAAGTCCAGCAGCAGCTAGGCTGTGGTGTGATAATATTGGAGCTAAATATTTGTCTGCTAACCCAGTGTTTCATGCAAGAACTAAACATATAGAAGTTGACTATCACTTTGTCAGAGAAAGAGTAAGTCAAAAGCTATTAGATATTCAGTATGTATCTACAAATGATCAAGTTGCAGATGGCTTTACTAAAGCACTTCCAGTAAGAAAACTTGAAAATTTCAGGCACAATCTCAACCTCAGAAGATATGGTTGTGATTGAGGGAGGCTGTTAAGAGTTGTAGACTTCAGGTGTCCTACGGGACGTTGTAACAATCGTATACCAAGCCGTATTGTCCGGGCTTCTGTTGCAACCAAGTTTGGTAGTTTGTATAAGTATAAAAGCTCATATGACTTGGATTGCATTGCACGATGGCTCACGGCTTGTATTGTAAAGCGAGCCGTGATTCGCTCGGATATATAAACAAAGGTGCGCGGCCTCGAGATGAGGTGAGAACGCTTCACAAAACATATCTGAATTTCACACACTCAACATGAGTGTTCATCCAACTTGTGTCGACGCCATTGAAGCCGAGCTCATAGACACTGTAGAATGTGCAATAGCCTCACACACCTGCGAAAGTTGGTTCGCCTGCCTTTGCCTCAAGCGCTCTACACAAAGCGCCGACCCATCATCTCGACCCCTTGTAGCCGTTGGCACACTAGAGTGATCGAAGATCGCCATTCTCACGAGTTATCTATTCGATCTCCGAAATCACAGTACAACAATACAACAAATTATACCGATCTACTATTCGATCCCTCTACCGAACACGCACTACCTCTCTCTCTCTCTAATCTGTAAAAAACTCTCTCTCTCTAATCTGTAAAAAACTCTCTCATTCCTCCCTGTCCTTCCCCTAATCCTTTCTCTCTCCTCCTCCTTGGCTTTCCCTGGCAGAGGGCAACAGGACACGCTGCGTAGGAGCACGCGCCGGCGATGGAAAGCGATGCCGGCGCTGAAATTTGGCCGCTCCGGCGCCTGGCGATTGCAGAAGGTGCTGCCGGTGTTGCGGTCGGCTGGCACGGAGGCGTTGGAAATGCTGGCAGCCGCCGGCGATTGGTGGCCGGCGCGAGTAGGCGCACGTGCAGCGACCGTTGCAGGCGACATCTAGCGTCCGGCAGAGGAGAAGGGACTTTCGGATCGCGCATGAGCGACGACGTTCGACGCCCGGAATAAAAGTAGGAAAAAAAGGCAGCTAAGGTTTTTTCAGGGATTTAGGTCCCTCTCTTTTCACATCTTTTTTTTTATCATGACATAAGATTGATTCATCTTTCAACTTTCTCCATGCACATGACTTCAGGAAACAACTCCTCTAAGAATTTCAGCATCTTATTTTCGCGTACCCCATTTCTTAAATCCATCCATTTCAAAATAAATCATTATTGAAAGAGAATAATCAGTGACATAGCGAGATCGCTTCAATTTGAAGGAAGATCTCTTTGACAAGGGAAGCAATTAAAATACTCATTGAACCCACTCTTTTCCAAAAAGAACCTATTCTGAAAATAAAGGATTCACTATGAAAACTCTCAACATCCAAATAAACTCATTTACCCACAGGTTCTTAAGAGGGATATTTCCAGAATATTACACTCAAGTAATTTATTATATTGTCGTAGCACATGTCGTGACTCATGTGGCTTATGATAAAGCAAACTGATTACCTATGGTTATTGACCAATGTTGCGTTCTAAAGTGTTGGCGACATGGATGACATGATAAGAACCATACCAAAGGAGAATTCCTGAAATTGAAGTATGACTGCTTCAACTACTTGTTTTGGGAGATGGAACCTAGAGCATCTCCCAAGAAAGGAGAAGGCGTAAATGACGAAAGAGGAAGCAGGTTTCAGGAATTTTGCCAAATTGGGAAAGAAAAGAAATTCAAGCAAAATCAAGAAATATCTCAAAATTTTGAATTTTTGTGTTGTTTCAGACTATATCTTACTTAGTTTTCGTTCGTGTATGATTGACCGTGAGCAATACGATCACCAGCCTCTAATTAACAGCTTTCAATGATAATGGGCATCAGACAAAATCGCAAAGAATATAGCTCTTCAGTAGAGTTGAGCCTGTCTTTTGACATATGGACTGCTGATACGCTGGTTAAAAAGATGCTAATATATACATCGAATCCACTTAATTACGCATGAAAAGTACATCAAGAGGAGGGTATTGACATACGCACCTATTGCCAATTCAGACGCTTTCATTTTCAGATCAGATAATTACAGGCGTCCTTCAGATGTGGCAGGTCACCGTGTCACTCACTCAGCCCCCCAGCTAGCTTTATCAAAACAATTAATTTGATCTCTCTCGTAGATGTT
Organism: Bonia amplexicaulis; assembly: GCA_036346245.1. Lineage (NCBI taxonomy): Eukaryota > Viridiplantae > Streptophyta > Magnoliopsida > Poales > Poaceae > Bonia > Bonia amplexicaulis. The sequence continues at coordinate 33,680 of JAYGGG010000111.1, read as the reverse complement.
GATTATTTTTTCAGTTGATGTTGATTATTAACTAGCCGAATTTTTCGCTTAATTGTGCGGCTAGACACTATAATGCATAAGCTCATATCACAACATAAAGCTGTAATTATTTATTATATAACGCGTATATTTATACTTGTTTATAATTGTATCTCCTACTTATATCAAAATATAGAATTATACTTATTATACATCCCGTATACTTACATTCGTTTATAGTTATATCTGTTACACAATTATAACGGCTCTTATATTTGTATCTAATTAACTTGCATAATTGTAGTCTGGACCTACCGCAATCGATGGCGCAGAATTTCTTTTTCTCTCTAATTAATACGGGAATTTAATTATAGCCTTTGAGAGCGAGCAGTATCTTCTTTTCCTATCGTTCTAATAATATAAAGATATATTGATAATAGCAGTGGTGATGTTTAATTTAAGGGCATGAAGGCGATGAACAACAATGCCTTGATGGATCAACCCCGGCCAGATGAGAGATTTGGGGGACTTGGTCATCAGATGCAGAAGCCATGTCGGGGACGCCACGCACGCTGTCAGTTAAGAACAACAACGGCGGTTCGTCAGTGTGTGTGTGCGTTGCTTGTCTGTCATTAGTCGAAATCCTCCTTGATTCGTCGTCGTGGTTATGATGATTTTACTTCCGTCAAGACTTTTTTGCAGAGATGAAAGCTCAGCTCCCGGTCATGAAATTAAATCGATTGATTGCTATATGCATTACTAGTTCTACAGACTTTCTGAACAAGTTTCAGGCAAAAAGGTGGAAGTTTCAGGCAAACACATTACTAGCTAGCTAGCGATAGAAAAAATAATGTGAGAAGTGAAATGGCAACAGAAAAAGAAAAATGAAACGGTTGCAGAGAAGCTTCCAGCCAACAGTTTGCAGAGAAGCTTCGTCGGTTCTTCAGTTTGCAGAGAAGCTTCGTCGGTTCTTCAGTTTGCTCATAGAACTAACTGATACAACTCGATTGGCCTGGTTGAATCTTACGTTTGAATCCAAGGTACAAATTATGTAATTACAGTGCTAGTGACTAATCAGTATGTAAGTGCATGGGTTGACGCCTTCAAATCTTAAGTAGCACAATATTAATTAGTTGGTAAGAGAATTCAGTATAAATAAGCACATACTTGCGAGCATTATTTCTGCGTGCCGTACAATCGATCAGGTATACTAGGAACAGAACATGTGGGAGCCTACGGAGAGGGAGAACCATGTAGCAGAGCGCGAGCTCGTCCCTGTCAATGGCGGCGGTGGCGCGGTGCAGCGCGAGCACGACGGGGCCAAGAAGAGGGACGGCTTCGTGCGCAGAGATCAGTCGTGGTATGCATATAATTAAATTTATCATGATGATCCGTGCGTGCGTGTATAAGCTATGAAAAGTAGATTTTCAAGTAGATTCCTACACATGAAGCAGGTACGCGAGCAGCGACATCCCCAGTGATCTGCTCGTCAAGGTTGGAGCGTCAACTTCCACCTCCACAAGCACCCATGGTCTCCCGGGCGCCCGCCTGGCCCGCCTCGTCGACGAGGCTGCGGCCATCCATGGCCCCGTCGTCGTCGCCACGGCGGTCGAGCTGCCCGACCTGCCGGGCGGCCACGGCGCGTTCGAGCTGGCCGCCAAGTTCTGCTACGGCGTCATGGTCGACATCACGGTCGCCAACGTGGCCGCGCTGCTCTGCGCCGCCGAGTACCTGGAGATGACGGAGGAGCTCGAGGAGGGCAACCTCGCCTTCCGCGCCGAGGCGTTCCTGGCCTGCGTCGTGGCGTCCTCGTGGCAGGACTCCGTTGCTGTGCTCAGGAGCTGCGAGGCCTCTCGCCGTGGGCTGACGACCTGCAGCTTGTGCGCCGCTGCAGCGAGTCCGTCGCGTCCAAGGCGTGCACCAGCCCGAGGGCTGTGCGGTGGGCCTACGCCGGGAGGAGGTCGCCGAGGGCACCGAGGGCCGGCACGTCGAGCGGCAGCAACCAGCCCGTGCCGCCGGCCGACTGGTGGGTGGAGGACATCTGCGTGCTGAGGATCGACCACTTCGTGCGCGTCGTCACCGCCATCCAGGCCAAAGGCATGCGGCACGACCTCATCAGCGCCGCCGTCACGCGCTACGCGTCCAAATGGCTCCCAGGCCTCACCAATGGCACCTCGAGTTCTCACGGAGGCGCGCCTTGGACGCAGGCCGGCGGGCTCCAGATGGTCATCGCCGGCGAGGACGACATGCAGACAGATGGCGAGCAGCGGATGGTCGTGGAGAGCCTGATCAGCATCATCCCGCAGCAGCCGGACTCCGTCTCGTGCGGCTTCCTCCTCCGGCTGCTCCGCCTCGCCGTCATGCTCAAAGTGGCGCCGGCTCTGGTCACGGAGCTGGAGAAGCGCGTAGGCATGCAGCTCGATCAGGCGGCGCTGCCCGACCTCCTAGTCCCTTCCAACTCCTACGGCCGCGCCGACACCGCGTACGACGTCGACCTCGTGCAGCGGCTGGTGGAGCAGTTCCTGGTGCAGGAGCAGTCGGCGGCGGCGGCGGCGTCGTCCAGCCCTGGCCGCGGGAAGGTGGAGCAAGAGCATCAGCCGCAGGAGCAGAACGCGAAGGCGACGCGTGTGGCGTGCCTGCTCGACAGCTACCTCTCCGCGGTATCCCGGGACAGGAACCTTGCCGTGAGCAAGTTCCAGGTGCTGGCCGGGTCGCTGCCTGAGTCGGCGCGCTCCTGCGACGACGGCCTGTACCGCGCCATCGACTCATACCTGAAGGCGCACCCGGCGGTGACGGAGCACGAGCGGAAGCGGTTGTGCCGGGCGGTGGACTGCAGGAAGCTGTCAGTGGAGGCGCGAACACACGCGGCGCAGAACGAGCGGCTGCCGCTCCGCGTGGTGGTGCGGGTGCTGCTGTCTGAGCAGGTCAAGATCGCTGACGCGCTCGCCAAGGCGGACATGGGCGACGGCTCGACGGCGACGGCGGGCAAGAAGAAGGACGTGAACACGCTTTGTCTGGAGGTGGAAAGCGTGAACGCCAAGTACAATGAGCTGCAGCGCGAGGTGGAGCTGCTGCAGAAGCAGGTGGAGCGGCTGCTGCCGCCGTCGGCCGGTAAGCAGCAGAGCGTGTCGGGGTGGAGCAGCGGGTGGAGGAAGCTGGGGAGGCTCGCCAAGATTTCGGGAGCCAATGAGAACGATGAGGAGCGGGTGGCGGCGCCCGCGCCCGGCGAGGCGGCGAGCAAGGGGCCCAGGCGGAGGAGGAACTCCGCGTCGTGAGCTCTTCTTCTTCACTAGTGTACGTAATGCTCATGGGTGTCCAGCGTCACTCAGATATTTTTTTTTCCTAATAATCATCCAGACTTAGAACCGTGGATTAGAGATCCAACGGTCTCTTTTTTAGAGAAGGATTTTTTTCGAGGAGGAGAAGATTTTTTTAGAGGGGGGAGAGAATTCATGACCGTTGGATCCCTAATCCAATGGTTATAAATATGGATAATAGTTAAGAAGGAAATATCTGAGTGATGTTTATCAACACCCATACTCATTGGTTAGTTAGTGTTGGCGATACACGTATACGCATGGTGCACACAGGTCCTGTGGCCCCGCCGTGTTTATTCAGAACCAACTAGTGTTGAGATTGTAATCTAAATTGGTGTTACAATTTGATACCCATCTTTATGCGTAGCGGTCTCTAGATTGGATCGGAGTTGTAAGATAAGGTACAAGTCTACATGATATCAAGAATAAAGTAAATAAATCCTGTAGAGAGAACCAAATAACGACACCAAAACAATCGCTATGAAAAAGAAAGATTTGTTGAAACCGACTGCGAATTCCTTAAGCACGACCTTATAAAAGTACAAATGTTTGTCGTTCTCTCACAATATTCTCAAACCTTTTTATTACCCTAAGATTCTTGCTCTATACAAGAATCTAGTGCTAAAAAATAATCTAGCCTCTAATCCTCTCATGCACCTCTTCTTGGATGAGTTAGTTTATGGCTTGGTTTCCTACAGCCACTCCTCATAACTTTATACAGTGCCCCTAGTCCTCATCAAAAGAGTAGAAATCATGATCCAATTAAAAGTAGAAATCCTAGTCCAATTTGGATTCATCTAAGAATCCTTGTAGCCCACCTCTTCAAGTCCAAGTAGGTTAGGATTTCCGTCACCATACTCAATAATCTCCACTTTAACTATTATCCGTTGAAGCCATCATGCTCCTTTGACACTTCGCTTTAAGTTGGCTCCACTTTTGTTTTTGTTTTTTTTCCTTTTTGCATTTTTGTTCCCACCGTTGGGAGTACTCCCACCATAAGGGCTTATGTACATCACCGCAATATGTGTGGTAATGTCCAGGCTAGCCCACTAGGATCCTCCACTTAAGAGCTTCTTTGTTGTGTAGTTTGGTTAATCACACAAACTATTCTTACAGTTTTCCATGCTATAGGTTTGTGCCACCTCCAACTCTACCTACCCGCTGGTACTGTGTGGTTGATCCCACCGCGTCTTTCTTCTTCCAATAGCTTACACCTTCGCATTTGCAACTGCTAGAGTTTGTAACCATCTTTGTAGCTCTACACATAATTGCAGATAATATCTGAGTACATACAGTTGATGACACGATTTCTTTCTTCTAGCCAGGATTTTTATCAGACCTCCTATTGGTTGCTATTCCCTTATGATTACCCATCAATCAATGTCCTCCGTTGCTTTAACACTTTTCTTGATTACCTACCATTTGGAAGTAACTCGTATGACTCCACCTCAAAGTAATACCTCACAACGTTCGAGTTCATGCCACTTCATATATATCATATTCTTCTTGACGAGAATTGAATAGCCCACTAAATATAGCTTTAACACACAATTAAGGCCCTAAACTATCGTTGCGATGGATCAAAAAGAAAAGAATCGTAAAAGCCGTGTGAAGGAGCATACAGCCCTTGCCCTTCATAGATAGACCTCTGCCTGGGCCGATCGACCTACTAGACAGTTGGTAACAGTAACTTCGCCATGTTGAACGTTCCTGGACAGAGGACGCCTTCAGCTGATCATCATTTTATAATGCATCCTCGGTTTCCAAAATAGATATTATCATTCTGTAATGCATGTGGTCAAACTTTTTAAACGCTTGATTACCAATATGACGGAGGATTTGAGAAATGTACCGTAAGTTTTTGCTTTAAAATTCGTACCATTCTCCGTATCAACTTTGAAGATTCTTAACTCAAAATTCTGAGATTTTCAACTAAAAAAACTCTCACTTCCACCTCAAAAAATTTCGACTTTCAACTCAATATTTTTTAAAAGTGTCAATCCGTTCCCTGTCTCAAAAGTAGTTTACTGTTCTTGGGATTTGGATCCATTATTCACTCAATGGAACCTCTTATTAGATATTCACTGGATAAAAGTCATAATATGGTTCTTACGGGTGGTTTAAAAAAAAGAAAAATACTAACCAACCACATACCGATTCCGATGGGATAGGCGACAGCTGTTGGATCCAAACTACACGAATCTCAAAGCACCGATCCTCTATCACTTCCGCCGCTCCGCTCATGCAGCCGCTCCTTTCTCCCCGCTCCCTCTCGTTCTCCCTCCCTTGTCACCACCATCTCTTAACTGTCCTCCAACGTGTGCTAGATCATGTCTGAGGGCGCGCCAGATCGGCGTTGGAGAAATCCATCCCGGTGCAGGTTCACCTCCCGGGCATAGAAGGAGGTCGGGGAGGAGGCGGCGACAGGGGCGATAGGTGGAGTAGGAGGACAGTGACAGCGACGGTTGTGGCAGTTAGGTTAAGCAGGGCGGCACGGCAAGGTGGGGTCGAGGGGTTGCGCGGGGAGGTGGCGACGGCACTACCGGTCGTGGGAGGTGGAGGAAGGACGGGGGGGCGAAGGAGGAGGCACGCAGAGCTGCCTGGGGCAGCGCGACTACGACGGCTGGCGACGTGGTACCACCCTATACGTTGAAAGTGCTTCCAACGATATATCGTTCGCTAGTTGCTCTCTTAAGAAAATGCTTCGATTCCAATTACATGAGCTATTTGCTCTCTTAAGAAAATGCTCTGATTCCAATTACATGAGCTATTTTCTATCTTTTTTCAAAGTAACTGTATTTTGAGGAAAATTAAGGCTCTATTTGCAATGCAAGAATTTCAAGTCCAATTCCCGCATGAATCATTACTATTATAAAAGAACGAGTTGGTGGTCGTATGTCCCTTCTCCAACCGCTCCATTCTCAACTTTTTATCACTCTCCACTTTTCAACTGATCAGGGTAGCCATCTTCCATAGCATGATTCTCTATATATCTAATAAATTTTATTGTAACGCACGAGCATGTGACTAGTCATGAAAAATTTATGAAACGGAACCTAAGAGCATTGTAGTTTTTCCTGCCTAGGCATTTGTATGTATCTGGGGACAATTGTGAGAGTTCACAATTAACTAGCTGAATGTCTATGCGTTGCTACGGATTTTTAAAATTTATTATACTACATATTTTAAAACTCACGGTTGGTAAAAATTTTTAGAATATGCATACAAACATGTTCTAAAAGTTTTTAAATTTGTCAAGTAAGTCAGAAGCCGTCGATCACACCTCGTGGTGATAAGTCGGAAGACATCAACCACACCTCGTGGTCGTAGGTCGGGAGCCCTCGAGCACACCTTATCATCGTAAGTCGAAGTCGTCGACCATCGCATGTGATCGTAGGTAAGGAGCGATCGACCATCGCTGGTGGTCGTAAGTTGGCAGCGGTCGATGATTGATTGTGGTCCTAAATCGGGAGCCTTTGACAATTGCTTGTGGTCGTACATCAGAAGCCGATGACCATCGTTCGTGGTCATAAGTCGGAAGCCATCGAGGACACCTCATGGTCGTAAGTTGGAACACATCAACTAGCGCTCGTGGTTGTAAGTCAAAAGACATCGACCACACCTCGTAGTCGTAAGTTGGAACACATCGACCAGTGCTCGTGGTCATAAATTGGAAGCCGTCGATCACACCTCGTGGTCGTAAGTTAAAAGCCGTTGACCATCACGCGTGATCGTAGGTTGGGAGCGGTCGACCATTGCTGGTGGTCATATGTTGGTAGGACTCTGGTGCGCTTGTGCCCTATCACCCGACTGCTGGTGCCAGCCTGCTCGGCCCCGACTTCGACCGCGGCCTCCTTCAACCATGGCCCCCTTCGACCATGGCCCAGATTTCGACTACGGCGTCGACTTCGACCATAGGCCCGACTTCGACCACGGCCTCCTTCAACCATGGCCCCCTTTGACCATGGCCAAGACTTCGACTACGGCGTCGACTTCGACCATATCCCCGACTTCGACCACAGCCCCGACTTCGACCACTGCCCCCTTCAATCACTGTACCTTTCAACCACTGCCCTTCAACGTCGATCGCTTCCCCCTTCGACCACGCCCCCTTCGACCATGGTTTCGACTTCGACCAACGCTTGTGGTCATAAGTCGGAAGACATCGACCACACCTCGTGGTCATAAGTTGGAACACATCGACCAGCGCTCGTGGTCATAAATCAGATGCTGTCGATCACACCTCGTGATCAAAAGCATGTTACAATCCATAGGGCGTACAAGACCTTGTGGGTCTTACCTTCGAGGGTGGGGAGCTCGATCTCAGGGGTAACCTGGGGGTAGGCGACGGGAATGTCCAACTGGAGGGGGAACTCGTAGTGGTGGAGGTTGTAGACGAACTAGCAGGTGCCCTCCGGGTTGGCGCTATGACTACGACCACGTCCATTTGCGCTATGTCTACGACCATGACCGCGACTTCGAGCACTGCCCCTTCGACTACTGTCCCCTTCAACGTTGACCACTTCCCTCTTCGAGCATGGCTTTGACGACGACCACAGATCTTTGAATTCGACCACTACCCCCCTCGACCATTGTCCCCTTCGACCATAGCCCTTTGACGTCGACCACTTCTCTCTTCAGCCACGGCCCACTTTGAACAAGGATCTTCAACTTTGACCACGGATCTTCGACTTGGACCACTGCCCCCTTCAACCACTGTGCCCTTCGACCACGACCCTTCAACGTCGACCACTTCTCCCTTCGACCATGACCCCTTTCGACCATGACTTCGACTTTGACCATGTATCTTTGACTTCAACCACGGATCTGCGACTTCGACCATTGCCCCCTTCGACCACTATCCCTTTCGACTATGGCCCTTCGACGACCATGGTCCTTCGACTTCGACGTCGACCACTTCCCCCTTCGACCACCGTCCCCTTCGACCACTGTCTCCTTCGACCACGGCCTTTCGACATCGACCACTTTCCCTTTTGACCACGGCTTTAACTTCGACCACGGATCTTTGACTTTGACCACGGATCTTTGACTTCGACTACTGCCCCGTTCGACCACCGTCGCCTTCGACCACGACCCTTCAACGACCATTGCCCTTCTATGTAGAACACTTCCCCCTTCGACCACCGTCCTCTTCAACCACTGTCCCCTTCGACCACGACCCTTCGACGTCGACTATTGTCCCCTTTGAGCATGGCCCTTCGATATCAACCACGGTTTCGACTTCGACCACGATCCTTCGACGTCGACCATTTCCCCCTTCGACCATCGCCCCCTTCGACCACGGCTTCGACTTCGGCCATGACCCTTCAACCACGGCCTCTCTTCGACCACGGCCCCGACGTCGACCACGACCCCGACATCGACTATGGCCCTTCGACTTCAACTACAGACCAACTTCGTCCACGACCCTTCGACTTTGACCACTGCCCCCTTTGACCACGGCTTGGACTTCGACCATGACCCTTTGACTTCGACCACTGCCCCCTTCGACCACTGTCCTCTTCGGCCATGGTTTGGACTTCGACCACGACCCTTCAACTTCGACCACGACCTAACTTCGACTACGGCCCTTTGACTTCGACCACTTCCTCCTTCGACCACTGACCCCTTTAACCACGGCTTGGACTTGACCACGACCCTTCGACTTCGACCACGACCCTTCGACTTCGACCACCGTCCCTTCGACCACGGCTTCGAGTTCGACCACGAATCTTCGACTTCGGCCATGGACCTTCGGCCACGGCCGCCGACCACGTCTTGACTTGACCACGGCCCCTCAACGCCGGCCACGACCCTCGACCACGGCCCCGCCGACCCGCGACACGGCTCGACGACCGGCTTGAGAGACCAAAATCGCGGACAACGCGGCGGGCTCGGCGAAGAGCAGAGGAGGTAGAGAGCTCAGCTGGTGAGCAGCGTTGGCGACAACGGCGGGGAGAGCCACGTGGGTGGGCGTAGGAAGAGGAAGCTGCCACCACCATCGTTGAGTGCCCTTCTCTTCGATCCACCGACCGCTATCGCCGAGCGTCATGCCGCTGGTTGGAGGGGCGATGGGAGATGGAATTTGGTGGCGGCGCCAAGGAGGAGGAGACGCGGCATGAGGGTTCAAGGAAGAGAAGAAGACAAGGTTGCGGGAGGTGGAGGTGGGGAGGCGGCGGCGGGCAGATAGGGAGAGGAGGCGGTGGGCGAATGCGTTGGAGATGCGGCAACAGGGGGATGCGGCACTGTTATGGGAAGTTGGGGGACTGGAATCAGATTATGTCGCGGAGAAGGAATTGGTGGCGGCGCAGGAGGATGAGGAGGTGCGGCACGAGGTTCGGGGAGAGAAGGAGGCGGGGTTGCGAGAGGTGGAGGTGGGGAGGCAATGCGTTGGGGAGGCGGCGGGGGATCTGGTGCTCTTGGGGAAGTTGGGGCTGCGACCAAGCTGTTGCTGGGAAGGAATTGGTGGCGAGGATGAGAAGGTGTGCACGAGGTTCGAGGAGGAGGCGGCGATTCTGGAGGTGGAGTGGTTGTGGGAGGCGGTGGATGCGGGGAAGAGAAGAGAAGGACCGCAGCCTACGCGTCGGTCCGACCTTTTCTACGAAGAACGGAAGAAGTACCTACATACGGATCTAAACGGCTGATCTTTGATTAGACGGCTGAAAAGAGAAGAAGAAGAATGAACCGACCACCAACTCATATTTTAAGAAGTAGAGAAGAGATTGTAGTCGCTCGGTCCGCTCGCTGCAACCCACGCCTACAAGCACAAACACAAACCCTACGGAACACCTAGTTTGTGCGAGCAGCCGTACGATGCGTGGTGTTGTCTTGTTGTTGCGCCCGCCAGGCTGCGGCGGTGGCGGCGTGGCGGCGGCGGAGAGTTCCATCGTCTGGCGCTCCCTTGGGCGATTCGAAGTTCCCGCCCGCCTCCCTATTGGGCTAATTTGATAGAGTCCCATTGGCATGGCTTTCCTTAGCCTCTGAATCTCTTGACAATCTTGGGACCAATGTCAGGTTTCAGATTAGGGTAGATTAATTATTTTCCACAAGTCCAGCCAAGCTAAGTAGGGATCGGCGGATGAGGCGGCGGGCACGCCGTCGCCTTACCCTTGCGCCTCGGCCTTCCCCGTCGGGTTCTGGGTCGGGGGGCGGGGCTGAGTCGGCGGTTTCGTCGGAGGCGTGGTTTTGGAGCCGACGTTTTCGTCGTCGGTGCCTGTGCTGGGGAGTGTGGTTATTGGTTCGGATCTTTCGGTGTCATTGTCTGGGCTGGGGAGTAAGTCTGCTCGGTCAGGAAGGTGTTGCTTTTCTTTGCCTTCGGGTGGTCCTTCGTCGTCTTGTGCTTCTTCTCCCGGGGGGGACTATGTCTCGTCGTCGGAAGAGACCGCAGTAGTGCCGGAGCTTGAGACGGAGGGGGAAGGTTTCCTGAGTAGTTCTGCTTCGGCTCTGCTCTCGTCCTCGGACCCGCTAGCCGGGGTTAGGAAAGTAGGGTGTTGGAAGCTCTGATGATGAGGATGTAGGGGCGGATGGTTGTTCAATCGCTTCGAGTTTTGATTTCGGGCAGGAGGTTTCGCATAAGGGTCTACCATTCGGTGATCTGGTTAGTCGTTCTGGTCAGGTCGTTTGGCAGTGTGACACCTCGGGAGCGCAGAGTGCGAAGTCACCGGGCATCAGGCTGTGGAAAGGGTCGCTTCCCGTAAAGCAGGAGTCGCCGGTTTTGCGTCTGGGAGATGTTTGGGTGAAGGATTTGAGGGCAAGGGGGAGTACCCTGGGGGAAACCAGGCTGGAGGTCCTCGAAGCAGCTGGTGGGATGGAGGCCGGATCGGTGGTTGCATTGCCTCCGGTGGTGGCGTTGGTGGCCGAGTCTGGAAAAAGCCGGTTTTCAAAAGCGGCGGCGTCGAGTTGGGTCTAAGGGGCCGAGTTTTGTGTTGGGCCTGGTGGGCCGTGCAGGGAGTTTTTTGACGCCTCGATTTCCCCAGGAGTTGGGAGTTTTATTGGCCAGAAAGGGGCGGCCGAGACCGGGGTTGGGAGTAAAGAGCGGCGTCGCCACTTTTCCTGTTCCTTTGGTTTCCTCGGTTTGCTGGGCAAGGTCCTTTCTTAGAAGTTGTGAGGCGGAGGTTGGTGTGCCGGCTTGGAGGCGGTGGGAGTCCAAGATGCAGCGTGGTGGTCGCGGTGGCTTTGGGGGTCGGGTTGGCATCCCGAACCAGTCCGGTGGGCAGGGGTCCAGGGGGCGTGGTGTTTCTGTTGGGCGAGGCCATTGTCAGGGTGGCGAGGCTGGAGAGGAGGTCCCCGGTAGTGGTGTTTCCCGAGTGCCTGGGCGTGGCGGTCTGGTTGGAGGTCGGGGGATGAGGCCTCCGGTTGGGGGTTTTGGTTTTCGTGGCAGGGGCTGGGGGCGGCATGGCTTTGGCGGAAGTTATGGGTGGAGCTTTGGGGGGTCGCGTGGAGGCTTTGGTGGAAGGCAAGGGCGTGGTTTGGTCGGCAGGATTGGCCATCAGTTCCTCGTGTTGTTCAGGGATCAGGGGTTTCAAAGGGAGGGGTTGAGGTTTCAAGGAAAGGGGAGCATGCTCATGGCAAGGCTAGTGCTGGTAACTTGCAGGTGGGTGCAGCGGATGTGCAGATGGAGGAAGTTTAGGGAGGTTCAGATGTGGAAGGGGAGGTTGGGCTGGCAGGAGCTAAATGCTCAAGGTGCTCAAAGAAGGGGCATTTGGCGGCAGGTTGCTCGGCGGTTATTTACTATGTCATTTGCGATAGCCACGAGCATGTGAATCATAGGTGCCCATTGCTCAAGATGCCGAAGCCAGTGGCTCATGCTGTCGGTTATGCGGTGCATGGTTTGGGGTTTTTCCATATTCAGCATCCTCCTTTGCCAAAAGGGAAGAAGGATTCAAAGATGGTGTTGATTTCAATCTCAGGAGGAAAACTTTCTGAAGAGCAAGTTTGTGCTCAGTTGTAGAGGATTGTGCCAGGAAAGTGGAAGTGGATTTTGGTGAAACATGGGGATAATGCCTTTATTACCCGTTTCCTCAAAGTCGAGTGCAGGTCAATTGCTTTTGGGGCGGATGTTAGAGGTTGGTGTTTCTTGAGCGTTAGGATGAACTTTGAGGAGTGGCATGAGAAGGAGGAAGGTTTCTTGCTTCCTAAAGTATGGGTCAAGGTTTTTGGGTTAAGAAAAGCTTTGAGAGAGTTCTACGCAGACAGTGGACATGGAGGCAACTAGGAAGAATGTTTTTAGAAGAATTTGTGTGGCAGTTCTCAATCCGAAGCTGATTCCTGCACACTTAGATGTGGTCATAGGGGATCATTACTTCGAGCTTGATTTTGAGGTGGAAAAAAGAGGTTGGGATGAAAATGGAGAAGAAGTAGAGGTGAATTGGAATGGGGAGGGCAGTGATGATTTTGGGAATGAGGATGAGGGGTTGGAGGAGGATGATCTGTTGGGGGAGGAGGTGGACGGTGCTAGAAAGCACAAGCGCTTGAAGGGGGATGGTGGAGAGAATTTTGAGGCGCCTTCAAAGGAGGAGAGGGCGGGTAGTGAAACTATCAAGGAGAAAGTTCAGCGAATGAGTGAGATTGAGTTTAGAACTTTTATTAGAGAAAAAGCGGAAGAATTCCTGAATGAGTCGGTTAACAGAGTGCTTGATGGAGTTGCCGATAAGGTTTTGTCTGAAGAGGAGGATGTTTTGGGCAGTGTTGGGTGTGAGGAGGTTGCGGTTGAAGGAGGTTTGGAGTAGGAGGAGGGGCTGGACAATGAAGTGGCAAGGTCAGGACAGGCTCTTTTCGAGTCTGTGTCGGAAGGTAATGTGACGGCGGCTGCGGCGATTAAAGAGGCGGTGGCTTCACCTTCAAGGGCTAGCCCGCGCTTGGCCGGGGCGACAGACGAGCATACCTTGCTGCGGGCAGAATGGAGGGTGGTCAGGTGAAACTTAGAGCAAGCAGAAGGTCATTTTTAGGGGGACTTACTGGATCAGGTGTTGGTTGCAATTATCTAAAGAGGAAGCGAGAAGTGCGCTCTTAAACGGTTGCAAAAGGCTTGAGAGAGTGGTGATGGAGATATTCAGCAAGTTTGGATGGAGCATTTGTTTTAGATTAAAGGATTAAGTCCTTGGTCGTTTTATTGTGCTTAGGGATTTTGTTGTGCCGTTTGGCGGAGTGTGATCTGTGTTTGGTGTTTGGTTACGTGCGGTTGTAGTCATTCTGCGGAATGATCAAGGCCGAATATTGTTATTCCGTTATCTAAAAAAGATTAATTATTTTCCGAATGAACAAGTACCACTCAACTATTCCTAATTACGTGTGAAAAGATGTTACGAACCGATGCAAGTACACCCGCACAATCACAAAGGGAAAAAGATAGGTAATAGCGGGGGTTCTGCAGCGACGCGCCATGTCGCCCGCCCCTCATACACAGCGTGGCGAGGAATATTGAGTGCGATGCGGTGAGGCGTTTTGCGAAAAAGTCCCTGCGTTTTCCCGAAATTACGTACATATCCTTGGTTCTCACAAAAAGGTCCCTGCCGATTTTTTAAGCCCCTCCACTTTGCAGGATGGCCCCCGCGGTTTTCGAAATTGCGCACGGGTCCCTATTTATTTACGTACAGGTCCTTATTTTTAACGAAAAAGTCCTTTACCTTTTAGAAAATGCATTTGCCTTGATTTTTACAAAAACTCCTCACGAGTTATCGCCTCTTTTATTTTAGTACGTCGGTGCTGACGCGGCGTGGCGCCGCGCCAATGAGGCTAGTACTATCAAGGTTTGAAATCTGAATGAGATAGTCGCTGATCCGGGTTTTTGGATGCCGGTTGATGACTTCAACTTTTCATCTATGTATCTATGTATGTCAACATAATGATTTTCATTTGTTTTTCTTCAATGGTGAATTTGCTATGCACAGAATTCCACTACACTAAATTTATTTATTTATAAATTTTGTGTTAAGTTGATGTATTACCCCTTTCTCTTTTTTTTCTCTATTCCTCGTAGAGATATGCCATGTACGAAAAGTTTTAAAAATTTTATAAATGTATAATTTAACATTTAGATCCTAGAATTTATTCAGAGTTCTAAAAAAGTTTACAAGATAGTAAAACTTTCCAACGCAGCAAGCTAAGCAACACAAAGGAGTTAATTCATGTAATATTCAAAACTTCACAAACTCGTGAAATAAAGTAATGATTATTAACCTTCTGGATCGTTCTCCGAGGCGTGTTTTTGCGACGCGTGTATTCCACGACTGCTTCTGGATCGTTCTCCGCGTCGCGGGCTTCGCCAGAAAAATTGTTCAGCGTTTTTGTTTCCGTGGTGCGTCCGTTGCTGCGTTTTACCTTTTGAGTTCTTCGTTCCGCTCGAGCTCCTCTGCTTCTCCGTTGCGTCCGCTAGATCTTTTACCCTTTTGTTGTGTGCGTTGCCTTTGTCTGGGACTGTTCGTCATCACTTGGATCTGTAGTTCGTTATTATAGTATGATTATTGTTATGCCTGTTTAATTCGCTCGCTTTAATGCCAATCTTTGCGCAATCCAGGATCATTCTCTGTTGGATCATCGTTCTTCAGAGCTATTTTACTTGTGTTACCCACCGTTTAAGGATGGTTGGTTTTCTTACGTTGTGCTTACACTTCAGCGCTGTTCGTTCTGGTAATAATTGCGATTTTATCTTATGTTCATTTACAGTGCTCTGCTTTGATACGTTGTCTTCATTTACAGTGTTCTACTCTAATATGTTGTGTTTTATTCAGTTATAATGTTCTCCTCTCCTTTGATACGCTTATTGTATAATTTATGAGTGTCTCACTTTGTATGCTCTGTACATTAGTTTTTATTTTAGTTTTACATTTGCTCATGTTTTATTAGGTATGTTGTGTATAATTTATGCGTGTCTCACTTTGTATGCTATGTACATTAGTTTTTATTTTAGTTTTACATTTGCTCGTGTTTTATTAGGTATGTTGTTGATATGAGGTAGCCATTTATATACATTACCATCTAACAGTTATATTATGTTCAGTTATAACGTTCTACTTTGATACATTGTATTATGTTTGATTATAGTGTTCTGCTTTGATACATTATCTTCATTGATGCTTCTCTAATGGTGATTGCTGTTTTTGCGTTATGCTACCTCTATTCATATCAAATAGCTATTTATATACATTATTTATTGTTGCACCAATTTGTTTGTTGCCTATAATAGTTCTTATTTTACTATTTACATTTCTTGATGTTTTTCTAGGTATGTTGTTCATATGAGCTAGCCATTTATATATACTACCATGTAATAATTATCTTATGTTCATTTATAGTGTTCTGCTTTGATACGTTGTCTTATATTCAATTATAGTGTTCTGCTTCGATACACTGTCTTCATTGCTGTTGTTCTAATTGTAATTGCGTCTTTTGTAGTATGCTGGTTCTATTTATATGAGATAACCATTTATGTACATTTTGGTCTAATAGTTATATTATGCTCGATTATACCATTTTGCTTTAGTACATTGTATTATACTACCTTATACCATTCTTATTTCATATGTTGTCTTAGTTGGTGCTTTTCTAATGGTAATTGCGTCTTTTGTATTATGCTCACTGTGTAGATTATTGGTTGGTTCCCATGTACAACACGTTCTTTTTATAATTTTTTCACAATGCTGCTATTTGTGTTTCACCATTAGATTACACTTGTTATATTTATTTAATTTACTCGCTTTAGTTATTGTTTTGTCTTCTTTTTTACTGTCACTGTTTCATCAATGCAGGATCATTCGGAGTTGGCTCATCGTTCTTTGGCATTTCAGAATCGCTTGTTTTATTCCATTGTGCTTACGTTTGAGCGCTCTATTCTCCTTGCTGAGTTTTGGCGTTGTAACAGTTAAGTTTTCTGCACTCTTAGCTACCTAATATACCGTTTGTATTTCATTGTTTGTATAGTGTTGTTGTTGTTAGTGGTTTCTCAATTTTTTCCATCTATGCTCATCATTAGGATAAATCCCTTGTATATACCTTCATGGGTTTTACCTTTGTTATAGTTTTTTTAATTACTTTAGCATCTTTATTGTTCTATGATTTACACATGTGCCAATTTCTATGCTATGTACGATAGTTTTCGTTTTGTTGTTTACGTTTTTCCATGTTTTATTATGTACATTGTTTATATGAGAACCATTTATATAGATTATCATCTCATAAATATATTATATTCAATTATAGCTGTTTTATCACCTAGCTTTTATATTGTATCAGATTATAGATTATTTTGCTTCACTTTTCTGCATTCCGAATTACTTATTAAATTATACTTATTTAGTTTATTATATGGCTATCTATTTGGTTCATCTAATTTTCAGAAATTATTTACTATCATGATTGTTCATATTATGTGCGTTATTTTGTTTGCTACATATCTCATTCCCATAAGTATCATTTACAAATCTTTTTATATATTTACAGACAGCCTGTTTAACATATTGTGCTGAATATTTTATTTATCCAATTTTCTCTATTTATTTACCATCTTTTATGTGAACTTTACTTTTTACCTTTGTGCTTCTATTTACAAACTTTTTTGCTTACCTAACAGCCCCTTGAATATATTATCCTAATTGACTTTACAACGTATTAATCCTTCTTTCATGCTTATTGTTTATATAATTTAGACATATTTCTACACTTTCATGTCTGTAGATTTAGCTTTGTCTTCTCTACCTTTCCTGTTTCATTATTTTATTAACAAGATGATCTTAGTATTATGTAAACTCTTTTGTTTGGTCTTGTGGTTTTATTTACAAATTTCTCTGCTTTCTTCATTCCGTACTTACTTATTATAAATCTGAATCTTTGCTACCTTTCCCATTTCATTATTTCATTGGTAAAATAGCGTTACTACTATGTAAACTATACTTTTTACCCTTGTGCTTTTGTTTAGAAATTTCCATGCTTTGCTCATTGCGTATTGAATTATTGTAAATCTTGGTCTTTTCTATCTTTCCAATTTTGTTATTTCATTGGTGAAATCACCTTAGTATTATGTAAACTTTTTTTACCCCTCTCCTTTTCTTTAGAAATTTTCCTTGATGCATGGAGAAATAGTTTGTGTAAAGAATTTGCGTAATAATAGATTGTTGTGTACAACGGTTCTTCCAATTTCTTCATACATCTCCTTACACAAATTATTACGCAATTCTTTACACAAATTATTTTAGCGTGCGTGCCTTGTGCCTTTCGCAACTAGTAGAATATTACAAGGGAACCAGAGCCAAAACAATAGCACTACCTGAATTGAAATTAGAATTTCCAAATATGAGTTTTTCAAACTTTAAATCATTCAAAATACCAAACTAAAAATCTCAAACTGAAATTCTGCAGAGTTTTTATAGTACAAATCGTACTGACTTCAGATGTACCAACCAAAATCGCATGGGACTATTTCTCTCTGCGTATTGTCTCTCATGAATAGACCAACATTTAAAAACCATAAATCTTAACCCAAAAGAACGCATCATCAACTGCGTGAAGAAACGAATGATAACCCTGTAACAATGCCGCAGAATACCAAAATAGCCGTTACCGCTTGCAAGCTGCCTCGGTGAAGATGGGGATACTGGTAGGGGACCCGATATCGACGTCGCCCAGTGCCTTTCCGGAATACGGCGCGCAGCCATGGTAAGAAACCAAGCCTCCGGCACAGCGCAGCTGAGTGAATAAGCATCATGGCGACTGCAGTGACGTGGGATATGATCGCTAAAAGAGCAAACACACAGGCAACAATGGCAACCGGCACATCGACTGGAGCAACCACAACGTACACCCCCAGCATGAAGACTGCGACCATGGACACCGCCGCGTAGCCGAGGAAGGTCGATGCAGTGCTAAGGTAGTAAAAGCGCGCCCGCCTGTCCACTACAGGAAATCCAGCAAGAGTGCACAGAAATGTGGCTGACGCAGAGAAGGCAAACGCCATGGCGTCGGAGATGATGAATGCTCTGAACGCGTGCTGCCTTGCCCTATGACCGGCGCCACCGGAAGAGTCGAGGTAGAACTTGGCAACGTTGAAAGGCGCTGCGAATGCGACGGACAAGATGAGGACTGCACAGACGGCCCCGAGCCCAGCGGACTTGCTTATTGCTTCGGAATGCTTCTCCTTATCAGGTTTTGTAATCTTGCTAGTAAAGTGATCCCATCGACAGGCGCCAAAATCAGCTTCAGCAAGTATAAGGTCGTACAGAATCCATTCCCGAGGGGTCTGCATGGGGTGGACGCCCAAAAGAACAGAAAAAAAATAGAGTCATTTCCTAAGTTGGAAGTTAGATGAGAAGAAGAAAAAAGTTCTTTTTTTAGTTAATTAGAAATTTTGTAGGATTCTTTTTTGTCTGATTAATGTGGTGCCTTCAATCTTAATAACATATATATATGATCCAAGAAAGGGAATATGCATGCAGGCCTTTCACGTTGAAAGGAGGTTAAAATACCTGCAGATATCTCAGACCAGACGGGAGGCTCAGCACTGCCAGATCAAGAGGTGTGTGCCCCTCCTTGTTCGTCAAACTTATATGGACTTCCTTCTTACGTATTAAGCTGCAAAAGACCGACTGGTTTCCATTCTGTACGGCTAGATGGAGAGCTGTATTTCCTTCCTTATCCCTGATGTTGAAAAATCTCGCAAGCCTTTGTTCCTTGCACACATATGCTACCACTTCTTCTTGCATCTTCTGAACAGCGGCATGGAGGAAGCTCCGACCAGAAGAATCGAGTGACCAAATGCAGTCAGGACATTCTTGGAGCAACAGTTTGATCATATCAAGTCTTCCTTCTGCACCAGCGACATGTATGGGCAACGAGCCCTTTGCGTCGGGGCAATAGGCACTATCTGAATCCTTCTCTAAAAGTAGCTTGGCAATGATCTCGCATCCAGCTGATGCCACAAAGTGAAGAGGTGTGCTCCCAGATTCATCTGCGATATATATAAGATCTTTGTTCCAGTTCAGCAGTCGTTCGGTGAGCTCTGCAATTGAGGTTTACAATTAAGATTATTCCATTTCTGTTTAAAATGATGTATAGAACAAAACTATATAGAGACAGCAACACTTGCAGATGCTCTGTGTCAATTTTGCCTAGCAACCATATGGATGCAGTCGTTGACTATCTCACCCTATGTCTCCCACTACTTCAACAATCTTCTCATGTACTGTACTAGCTAGTATATGAGGAGTTTCTTTGTGAGAAAATGAACCAACACAAGACCAAACTATTGCGCCTTGCACTGCAAATACATATCATATATCATGCATCAAGCATTTTGAAATGCAATTAATGGTAGATCAGGAAGCAAAAGAATTAAAGGAACGGCAATGTGGAGCACCTTTGTTCAAGAGAACGGCAGCATGCAGAGCCGTCTTTCCTCCGGGCCCAGAGTAGGATGGTGAGTATCTGCTGGCCGTGAGGACCCCGACAATGTCAGCTCTGCGCAAAGTGGAAGCCAAGTAGAGTGGAGATACGCCCTCGTCGTCCGCTATCTGCACCAGCGTCTCGTCGTCGTCGTCGTCGTCTGCCGAAACCAGCGACTCCACGAGTTCTTTATGCTCGCACCTCACTGCCCCGTGTAGGCACGTCTCCCCCTTGTGGTTTCTTGCCCTCAGAAACTCGGAGAACCGCACCCAATCAGCAGATGATGGCATGGGAAGGGAGGCCACCGTGCTGGCTGCACCGCTCACAGTCGTCGCTCCTTCCTCCTCGCTGCTGTTCTCTGCTGCACTGCTCACAGGCGTGTTTGGGTCTGGCCGCAGAGCGCGCAACACGGCACGCGTTAGCTCGACGTGGCCATGGCTGGCAGCAATGTGGAGCACCCCATCCCCATCGGAGCTGGCTCCGTGGAGGAGCATGTATCGAGGGATGGAGTTTGTCTCAGCTCTTCGATTCATGCCAGGAGCTGCATCGGCGCCCTTAGCAATCTCATTTGCCCCCGGCTCTGGGGGAATTGGAATTCTCGTTTCATCGGCTCCTGGACCAGCTACTTGGTCCAGCTGTTTGGCCGTAGTGGCATCATCATGAGCTTCAACACAGCCAACAAGCCTTCCAAATGCTTCTACATCGCCTTCTCTCGCTGCCTTCAGCAATCTTTTATCCATCTGATACCTTGCCAAAGATTGCCGGTCTTTTCTTGCCAACTTCGCCTCTTCTGCAACAGATTCAGCACATATATAGAATGCAGCAAAACAGCAAGAACACAAATCATGGATCACATCTTGTAAACAAAACAAAAATGTACATCATACCTCTATTATAGCCAGGGGGATTCCCGGCTAGCGAGTGTGCCACATCACCCATTTTGCAAAAAAGACTCTGTAGTTTGCGAAATTACATAAAGGTCCTCTGTTTTCGCAAAAAGATCACTATCAAGTTTCTTTTCGGAAAGCACCCTCGACTTCACCGAAATTACGTATTCTTTGTTAGATAGCACCCCGCGGTTTTTCAAAATTACGCATAGGTCCTTGTTTAATTACGTACAGATCCTTATATGTCCTTGTTTTTTTGCGAAAAAACCATTTGTTTACCTGAAATTACGCATGTGTCCCCAATTTTTTTAAGAAATCCCCCGCTAATTATCGTCTCTTTTATTTCGATTCACACGGTAGCTAGCGCGACGTGCCGCCGCGCTTACGTAGCTAGTAACCTAAATTTTGAAACCTCAAAATCCACCAGACTGACTTTTATGACTGAAGAATTGCTAACCGCACAAAACAGAAGCATGTGTTTACCCATACATTAAAAAACACATTAAAACATGTACAGTGCCTAACCAGAAAGGTTTGTGATCCACCGAGAAACACGAGGAGGCAGTTTTGCTTTGTTGTCCTTGCAAGAGAGTATGTATGCCAGGAAGTACTTTCGTAGCTCTCTGGATTCCTAACAACATGTGACGTATAAATAAAAACAAAAAACAACTGGCGAAATTCAATACACATCCTTTCATTTTCAGAGCGAGTCCTAAAAGAGAATTTTTTTTACAAATTCTCACATTAATTAAGAAAAAGATAAACATCACCACCACTTATTTTAGTGAGTCAAATCATAACGGTGTAGATTAATCATATATATATATATATATAGCAAATAAAATTGTATTTTAATTATAGACGGTAAAATTGTATACTAAAGACAATTCTTTGACAGTGAATCTTAGTTGTCAAACTTTTTTTAAGTGGCTTGTCAAACATTTTCCTTAGAGCAAGGAGTAAGTAAAACCCCGCTTGAATAATTGAAGCCAAATTAAAAGAGTACACAAAAGTATAACTCAAGTACAAAAGGTTCAGACCCCAAGTTTTTCTCAAAGAAAGATTCGGACCCAGAACAACAGTACACAACACTCCCAGCTCCATCCACGTGCCGGAGATCGAGTGGAACCAATAAGTTTCATTGAAGCTCAACTATGGTCATTATGCTTTCTAGACGAACGTCCCCAACGCGGGAGTAGGCGACGGCCGTTGACTAGTCGCAACCGTCGGGTCATTATGGTCATTATGCTTGCTGCAGCCGTCGCGTCATTATGGTTAATTCGAGGGTGAATTTTTTGTTCTTACAATTTTCAACATCCTCTGTTACCATGTTTGACCAAGAAAGGTGACTCCAACTCCTTACTTGGTTTCATCTCTTTATTTGCCGTGGACTTAATGACCTTCTAGGCTTCTCAATTAAACTTTATGACCTTCTAGGCTTCTCAATTACACGAGTTTGCGTGTACCTTCAATTAACAAACCACGCACTTAGAAACAATACTCGATTCTTTGACAGTGACTTGTCAAACTTTTTTATTAAGTGGCTTGTCAAACTTTTTTTTTCTTAGTGCAAGGAGTAAGTAAAACCCCACTTGAATAATTGAAGCCAATTTAAAAGAGTAGTATAATTCAAGAACAAAAGGTTCAGACCCCAAGTTTTTCTCAAAGAAAGAATCAGACCCAGAACACTCCCAGCTCGATCCACGTGCCGGAGATCGAGTGGAACCAACAGATCACATAGTTTCATTGAAAGTTCAACTATGGTGAGGGGTAAGGTGAAGGCAAGAGTTCAAACTATGGCGGGGTAATTAAAGGCAGATTCATCTATTATTAGTCCTTTGCTTTTTCTGGGCGCATGTACTGTATGAAGGAACATTCCCTTGAGTTTCTTTTTTGAAAATTGGATGAACATTCCCTGACTTTAAACCCACAAAATTAAAAGAAAGGCCGCCTCCACTCATTGAGCGGTATTGGATGTATTCTTTTCGATTACAGTTTAAAGTTTATGGCCGTTGATCTTAGCATGTGCGTTTATACGAATGAACCGAATGCTGGTAAACTAATGAACATTTTTACGAAAATTGTCTTGATAAGCTGCTTCGAAACGTTCATAGAAAAGTTATTGTTGGTCCACCTTGTGTGGACGCTCCACGCATAAATGGAGAAATTGCATTCCATGCATGTCATAAAAAAAGGTAGTGTTGGTCCACCTTGTGTGGACGCTCCACGGGAGTGGAGACTGTGGTCCCCATATGAAATGGACGGGCTTGTGATCCCCGCATGGAAACAGGGTGGGCCTGGGTGAGCATCGACGGGTGCTCGCTCTACTATACCGGTATAGACTAAAGAGAAAAGAAAGAAGTGAATGTGCATATGCATCATGATTGGTTGATAAGAATTTGAGATTAGATGGAAGCGGGTGGTAAATGAAACTGTGATGGTTCTGGACTGATTCGTAAACCTGTTTTTTACTATTTTGTTTTGTGCTTGCTGAGTCTGTAGACTCACCCTTGCTTTATTGTTTTTAGGTGACTGTTGAGGATGGCATGCACGTTAGCTCGACATGGCCATGGCTAGCAGCAATGTGGAGCAACCCATCCCCATCGGAGCTGGCTCCGTGGAGGAACATATATCTTCCTAGTCGTGGGATGGAATTTGTCTCAGCTATTCGATTCATGCCAGCAGCTGCATCGGCGCCCTTGGCAATTGCTGACGCTGGCATCTCATCTGCCTTCGGCTCTGGGGGAATAATAACGGCAACTGCCCTTTCATCTGCTACTGCTCCTTGACCATCTACTTGGTCCAGCTGTTTGGGCGCAGTTTCATCTTGATGGCTGCTTGTGATGCCTGCTCCTAGCTCCTGAGCTTCAACAAGCCTTCGAAATGATACTGCATCGCCTTCTCTCGCTACCTTTAGCAATTTTTTATCCATCGGATACCTTGCCAAAGATTGCCGGTCTTTTCTTGCCAACTTCACCTCTTCTGCACCAGATTCGACACATACATGGAATGCAGCAAACCACCAAGTATACAGATCATTGACTGACTTTTATGACTGAAGAATTGCTAACCGCACAAAACAGAAGCATGTGTTTACCCATACATTAAAAAACACATTAAAACATGTACAGTGCCTAACCTGAAAGGTTTGTGATCCACCGAAAAACACGAGGAGGCAGCTTTGCTTTGTTGTCCTTGCAAGAGAGTATGTATGCCAGAAAGTACTTTCGTAGCTCTCTGGATCTCCAAGGCCCCGCTCAATATGGCGAGAACACGAACACAAAACTTATTTTTGCACTATTCATAATTTCGTCTTTTCTGAATTTTGGCTTTTTGAGCTTTTTGCGGTTCTTTTTTTCCGTATTCGTTTGCGTTGTGCGTGATGGGCTAACAAATTTTTATATTTTCAATTTTTTAAATTTAATTATGTTAAATAAGTCTCTATCACCTCTGTGTTTTTTTTCACCACTACGGTGTTTTCGACCATAAGCCACCAAAATAGCCGGCCGAACACCACCGATTCTGCGCAAGTCATTTTCGACATGTCGAATGCGGTATCCATGGTCAAATGCCTAGATCACACGTCAATTCGTATCGATATCGATATCGGTGCACTGTCGATTCGCATACCGGTAAAAACCCCATTACGGCGGGGATTCCTACTGGCGGCGAGGCCACATCCCCGCCCGCCTCGCCGCGGCGCCGTAGTCGGAGGATTTTCGTACGATCGGATAAATATTTTTTCTAAGTATTTTTGAAATTACGTACATATCTTTGATTCTCGTAAAAAAGTCCTTGCCAGTTTTATTGGCCCCTCCACTTTGCAGGATGACCTCCCGCGGTTTCCCAAATTACGTATAGATCCTTATTTAGTTACGTACAGGTCCTTGTGGGTCTCTGCTTTTTTGCGGAAAGAACCTTTTGTTCCTCCGAAATTGCGCGAACATCCCGGTTTTTGGAGCACCGCTCATGGATTTTGTCTCTTTACTTGGTCCATACGGTGGCTTGCGCGTCGCGCCACGCACCCGCTTCTAGTTTCTCTTATACACGGGCATGAGGTAGTGATCTGAATGGATACGGTGCCTCATCATCTCCTCTCTCTTCGTATCGAGCTTGACTGATCGATTTAAGTTCATAAACAAGTCACAAAATTGCCAATGAATATAAATGATAATTCATTCAAAGGAAAAAAACATACATTATTCAAGCATTCATAAACATAAATTTGAATTTCAACTTTACAAACATTAAGGATAATTTAACGAAGTTTCTTGTATTTGGCAAACAACTAAAATACCCCCACCATGACCTTGTCTTCTCCTTCCCTTGTAAGCAATTGCCACGTGTAGATGCACCAATGGCTTACCACGCATCGGCATGTCTCTCCTGCTCTGGCTCCCGTCGGACCACGCCTCACTTGGACCGATCAAGTCACTTGGTGCAACTCGTCGCTCAAATCTTCCATTTAACATTCCTTGTCTTATTTGTGTTACGCTTGAGCTTAACCATCTCACTTAGCATTCTTGACCGTTCTGGATCTCGACTTCTCAATGAGCGTAATCTCGGTCCTCGTCGTTAACCATAGTTGATTCCAAATTTTCCTACATATTCGAAGACCATGAAATCGTTTTCAGGTATAAGTTCGTCCTTAACCATAGTTGATTCCAAGTTTCCCTACATATTCGAAGACCATGAAATCGTTTCCAGGTATAAGTTTGTCCGCTATGTATGGCCGGTCTAATCGCCAGTAGCTGAAACACAAACTGAAAATTTAAATCTTTCATAAATTTGAATTTCAACTTTACAAATATTAAGGATAATTTATCATAAATAATCCTGGATCTACGCACATAGTTCCTCGATGATACACAATAGGGAGTGTTGGATTAAGTAATGACACTTTGATCGATGACACAAACTACAAGAAAATGTTTACACATCATTGTGCTTGTTCGATGAATGTGTTTTTGTGGTTTACTTTAAGGTGACACTTGAAAGGGAAGGTACTAGCTAGTACCGTACAGTGCTTATGATTACACAAAAGAAAAGTTAAAAAAAATACAGTGTTTTCGTTCATTTTAACTTGAGTTTTTAAGTTCTGATTTATTTTTTATTATTTATAAATTTCATCTTTTATTGAACTTTTGGTTTTTTTGAACTTTTTTACCGGTCATTTGCGTTGTCCGTGATGAGCTAATATATTTTTTCTATTTTAAAATTTTTCAAATTTAATTATGTCAAATAAATCACTCTCAACTATAGTATAATTTCAGTAGCTACAGTGCAATTTCAGCTATAAACTACTATTTTGTAGTTTAACCGAGCGGGGTCTATATTTATACAAAAGAAAAGAGGGAAAAAAAGAGAAATGTGACATGGAGATGTTACCTGCGAAATGTGCAACTCGAGCTTCCTCATGTAGACAACTCAGGCCCAGCAGCTGTTATGTGAAAGAGAAAGAAGAATATCAGGAAGCAAATATGCCCAAATAAATCTAGTTATTCGTTCGCTCTAAAATAAATATAGCTATATTATCTATTAATATTACCTCGTGGTCTAACACTAAGAAAGACATTGTTTGCAGTAGTTGTTTTTTACAAATCTACCTTTCCAATTTGGAATATTCCTACGCATACCTGCATGGGTCATAAGTTAAAAACAAAATATTGACGAATTGTTGCGCCTAACTTTTGATCAAGTTTGAGACCAGTAATTTCTTTAGAAATTAGACCGTTTTAGGTAAATTTTCTGCTATCTGCCTGCGTGGGGTCATAAGTTAAAAAAAAAGTTGGCTCCTAAGGGCCTGTTTTATAAGGTTTTTAAAAACAGCTTTTAACTTTTGCTACAGTATTTAATTTTTAAATGAAAATATTTTTTAAGATAAAATTTAGAAATTAATTATAGTCTATATTAAAAGTTCAACATGATCAGTGGCCCATTAAAAAAGGCTGGCAAGTGAGGTTAACAAAGTACATAAATATGATAATTAAGAGACAGAGTGAGGAACAGGGGAAGAAGCGTGTGGTGATTGGTGTTGGGAAGGAGACCACTTCTCCTTCCTTGCTGCTGAGGTGAGGTGAGGTGAGCCGCGGGGAAGGAGGAAAGCTTTGACCTCAACAACCCTCCCGTGCGCCATCTCTATTAGGCTACTACCAAACAAACCAGGGAGGCAAGAAGAGGAGGGAGATCTGAGGAGGAGTGATGGAGAGCCAGCCGCTGCAGGACCCCACGGCCGAGGCCCAAGGAGCAGAGCCAGCCGGAGCTCCCCTGCTGTGGTAAGCACCAATGGCTCGCATCCCAATCCCGCTTGCTCTGTCTGCCCTTCTTGTGCTGGGATTTTGGTGCTCTTCTTTCTTGCTTGCTTGGCCTGTGGACGATCGAAGCTTATCGGCTCTGGGTTCTTGTGGTGGAGTCGATTGGATCTTGCCTTGCTAGCTTCAGTCAGGCCATGGATCTTGCTTGGCCTGCTTCCTCTTGCTTCACCCTGTCCTACCAGTTTCGCTTTCTTGCTGCTGCTGCGAATTTAGGGATCTGATGATGGGATAATCTTGGGATCTGGGGGCTCCCGGGTGCTCACAGCGTTGACCAATTGAGATGCGATCTGACATCTCTCACACCAAACCGACCAGCTAATTCATTGTGTTTCTGGGTGACCGTCAGATCTGTGCTTGCATTGCATTGCAGCTGCAGCTGCGTGCGTTTATGTAACTACTGATGGCCTTATGGTGCTCTCGGCGCGCAGGTTCCCGGCAAGGAGTTCACCCGCACCTGCAAGGGCCTCGTCGTCGTGCTCGTCGGCGGATACGTGCTGCTCCAGCTCGTCCCCTCCTCCCTCAACTACCTCGCCATCATCCCTGCCAAGTGCGTAAATCCACGCCAAGCAATTTTCACCCTCTCCTCTTGCACATGATACACGCTATATCACGCAATGTGTGCGCGCAGCATCTAGTCTACGAACAAAGTGGTGGTCGAAGTGCATTTTTAATTTCTTTCTGCATCTTGCAGGACAATTCCATTTGTATGGACTGTCTTCACGGCTGGTTACATTGAGCAGGTTCTTCCAGGGGTGAGCTAAATTTCTTTCAAAGCACTACTACTCTTGTGTTTGATTTGACATCATGACTACATTATGCCTATGAGACCTCAAGTAGTTGTCTTATAGCACTACAAATCAGAACATTTGAGCTAAAGGAAAACATTTGCTTTCTAAAGCACTCATCAGTTTACAAAATAATCATGGCTAGTCGTTTGTCGAAGTAACCAGAGTATGGTCCTTTACTCAAGTGCTATGGTGTATCTGAGAGTTCCCTCCAAAAATAATAGGCAAACTTGACTGACATTACGATATAGCATAAATTATAAATATTTTCTTTGTTTCTATGCTTAATCTTAACAACAGGAATTTGCTTTTCTAGGCTATTGGCAGTTCTCTTGGTCTTCTTTTCTGTGGGAAGGATATTGAACCAGTATGGGGCCGCAAGGAGTTCTTGAAGTTTATCGTTTTGGTCAACTCCACATGTGGTGTCCTTGCATTCTGCTTTGCTGTTGCACTGTACTATGTCACTGGAAAGGAGAGCTTCCTGTAAGTTTTAAGCCGTCAATCTACTAACATCTACCTATTACTGATTAGCACCTAGCCATTTACCAGGCATTGCGGTTCTATTCATGTGCCTATTGGCTATTGCCCATGTGTTCCTTTTGCATACAAATATTCATCTAATGTGCTCTTGTTAACATTTGCTTCTATTGAATAATACCGTACCTTTAGGTCTGCTAGGAATATACTGATATGACACTATTACTCTTCTATTTGGTAATCTTTTTTTCGGCATACTGATATCACATTTGACATTGGTACTCTTTGTTCTTTGGGCATCACCCCAATTCACCGGATTACACAATACTGTTTAAGAAAACAACATTACTGCCTGAAACACTGCACATTATAATAACTAGCTGACTGTGCTATCTCTTGCTGTGCAGTGTCACGCCACTTTCTGGCTTCCATGGTAGCCTTGCTGGCTTTCTGGTAGGCCTGAAGCAACTCTTACCAAACCTTGAGCTCCCCATGTGCTTTTTCTGGAAAATAAAGGCAAAGGTACGATGATGGACTAGGATAGTACAATTCCTTAACCTACAATTGTATTACTTCATGCATCCTCCACAACAAGTTACAGGTTTGCTGATGTAGAGTTCTCTGTCTCTTTGTTTCTTCCTCACCACTGCAGTGGATGCCATTCTTTGTCCTTTGTTTCTCAACTATCATGGCCTTCATTGTGCCTGATTCCATCAACTTCCTGCCAACTTTGCTGTCTGGGATGTATGTTAGCTGGATTTACCTGAGATACTTCAAAGGAACCCACTGACTGGACTTAAGGGTGATCCAAGTGATGACTTCTCCTTCCCAGCTTGTTCCCAGATGCCATGCGGTAATTTTTCAATCCGTATGCTATGTTGGCAGAGGCATTCATTATTGATCCTGCTTTTGATATCATCCTTTTTTGTGATCCTTGCAGACCAGTCACAGACCCTGTTGCAAACTTGTTTGACCGGATGCTGTGTACGAGGTCTAGGCCTTCGAACTGGCCTCCCAGTTTCAGATCCTACCAAGGCATCAAGAAGAAGGTATAATTCGCTCGTATATAGGTTTGCACCTTGTGCATACTAATCTTTTTGCTTGCTCATATAACTACTCTGATTATAATGGTAATATGTTACACGTATGACTGAGGACGGTAGTGCTAGAATATGGCACAAAACTAATTTACATGCAACTCAACAAAACAGTGGTAGTGTGAGTCTGTGAGGTTGAAATTTGGAAATTGTGGCATCTCAAAGAAGATTTTTTATTGCTTCAAAGCTCACCAATATCATGCTCAATCGTTGCAGGGAGCGTGGCGAGAGGGTTCTTGAGGAAAGGTTGGCTGCTGATCATGCAGCTGACACAGAAGCCCCAGCTCACGGTCATGGCGCCGCAGATGATTAAGGACTTCCTCCCGCTCAACACTGTTATAGGAGCCACGGCCGCCTGCCTCCGTGCATTGTAACTCTGCAGACTTGTGTTCTGTAGAGTGCATTCAGTTTACAGTGGACCGATGATATGATATTTTACTCTCTTTTTTATATCTTTGTTTTGCGAATATTTATTGGTTAAATTCTCTTGTAGTTCTTTATTACAGTGAAAGAAGAAAAGGGTGGCATCCCCAGCCCCCCAGATGTAATGTAGGAAAAAATGACTTGTCAGGATCAATGTTGAGATTATTTTTCAAGTGAGCTGTGATTTTGAGTCAAACAATAATAACAGGGTTCATATCAGAAAAGGATGGCCATGTTTGCCTTAAGTTTGTCATGGAGATTATATAATTGGGAGCGGCGGGTTATAATTGGATGTGTTTGGGATCAATCCACGCGCATGAAATATAATTTTTCATACGAATTATGTAGGAAGTTTGGTCGGAAGGCATAGATAGGTCAAGGGTAGAATTGAGTAGTGCATATCTTAACCTTTTAGAATTTAAAAATATGTGTTATAAGAAGTCCAAGATGAATCTTAGTAGAATTAGAATTCTTATTTTCTTTTGATGTATTATTTCTACTTTACTTTAGAGGAGAGTTAGAGGACTATATAAAGCCACATATCCAAAGGTGAGGTACATGAAAGGATTAGAAGGTTGGTTAGTTTTTAACACTAGATTCTTGTATAGGGTATTTTTATATAGGGCAAGGACCTAAGGATTCTAATAGATTTGAGGCGTTATGAAAGCGATAATCCTTTTGTATTATTTTAAGGTTGTTTTTAAGAAATTTGCGATCAGTTTCACCAAATCTTTTCTCTCTCGTTATAGTTGCTTCACCTTTGCTATTTTAGTTCTATCTATGATATTCATCTTCTTTATTTTTGATACTGAGTGTATATTCGTGTCGTATCTCATAAATTTTATTGGACAGGGGATGCTTCTTATAAGAAGGGTATCGAAATATAACAAGTGGTATTAGAGTCAAGACCGATTAATCGATTTGTGAGAAGGTCGATAAAACTCTGGTGGCATAAAATCAAAATCAATGTCAACGATACGAATCAAGTAGAGAATTTAATGGTGGAGAAAATTTTAGTGTGTGGCAATACGTGGTGAAGGATGTCCTTATCCAACAGGAGCTAAATGATACTCTTGGAGGGAACAAATTAGAAAGGCCTCCGATGAAGTCTAGAATGTGATGGAGCGGAAGGCTGTCAATACAATCCGTCTATTTCTCTCCGATAAGATAAAGTACTCATTGATCAAGAAAAATTCGCCGAAGAAATTATGAAAGGACTTAGAAGAATTGCATATGACAAAGTCACTAACAAACCAAGAAATCTTTGAAACGACAACTGTAAAGGTTGCATATGGAGGAAAGTATATATTTCGTTGACCATCACAATGTCTTCAACAAGCTTATCACACAGCTGACTACTGTGGATGAGAAAATTAAGAAGAATGGCAATATCATCATGCTGGCATTATTTCTATCACCATCTTGGGAGCAATTGGTGACGAATATTTTTGTCGAGAAAACCGTTCTCAACTTCAATGAGGCAGTTGCATATCTATTAGAGACGAGATCCTTAAAAAATTCATTGAAATCTTAATCCTTGGGTGATTAAGTTTTGGCTGCAGTAGGTATTATAGGCAGAAGCAAATGTCACAAGAAGTAGAGCAAGACCAAAGGCATATGTATATACTATCTATGTGATGAGGAATGACACATAATAAAAGATTGTCTGAGTTTAAAGTAAATGAAGAGTGTATACTTAGGGGCGGTACCAAACGATGATTTAGACGTACGAGTCGTCAGTCAATCATGTACTTCTCATGCATGGATATTAGATTCATGTTGTTGCTTCTACAAACGTTCGGTGAGGAAGATGTTTAACGAAGGATCTCTACGCTCGGTATATGGACTGTTCACTTAGCAAATTGCAAGTAGTATGCAATTACTGAGGTGAGAACAGTTATATTGGAGATGTAAAATGAATCATATTGCACATTGACAGGAGTTCAGTATGTTCCTAACTTAAACAAGAATCTAATATCTGTTAGGTCACTTGAGCTCGAAGGTATAAGGTATCACTTCGAGGTGGAGTTGTGCAAGTTACATGCAAAAGACATGTAATCATGAAAAGTATCTGGAGCAATAGAGAATACCAATTGATGGGTACAACTAAAGGAATGACAACCAATGAGAGGTATGATAAAAATCCTGGTCAAGAAAAGGAAATTGTGTCGTCAATGGTTGGTACTCAGATATCATCTGCAGTTATGCTCGAAACTGCAAAGACGGTTGTAAAATCTAGTAGACACAAAAGGAGAATGTACGAGCTGATGGAAGAAGGAAGACATGGTGGGACTAAGCACACGGTATTGACGAGTAGGTGGAGCTCGAAGGCGGTACAAACCTAGGACATGAAAGGTTGTTGGAACAGGATGTGTGGTTAATCAAACTACACAACAAAGAAACTCTCAAAGTGGTGGGTTCGGGCATGCTAGCTCGACACTGACACATACATTGTGGTGATGTGCATGAACCCACATGGTGGGGATACTCCCAAAGATGGGAGGAAAAACAAAAACAAAAGATATAGAGTTGACTTAGAATGAATTCTTGGAGAAGTGTAATGTCTTGAACGGATAAGAGTTAAGATGGAGATTGTTGAGTATGGTTACTCATATTCTAGTCTTTTAGAATTTAGAAATATGTGTTGTAAGGAGTTCTAGATGAATTGTAGTAGGATTAAGATTCCTATTTTCTTTTGGGGTAAGTTTTCTACTTCACTTTGGAGGACTAGAAGGACTATATAAAGCCATGACACTTAACCAGCAATCCGGTCTATATCCAAACACCGAGACCAGTAAAACTATGAAAGAGGTTCTTAACCATTTTACCTTTTCCTTGAGCTAGATCCATCCAATTTTACCTTATGCATGCTTTCACATTCTCTTTTCCACCGCCAGGACTAAACCTTCTCTCAATATCTTAGAAATCATGTTAGTCTCTTAAACATAATTGTTATTAATTACCAAAGCATTTAATTTGGGGGCCTAAATGCTTCAAATCCCTTATACTCTTTTGAGGTTGTGCTTAAAAATTTGTAATCAACCTCGCCAAATCGTTTCTCTCTCATCGTGGTTACTTCAAGACCATTATTTTAGTTCTCTCTACGAGATTCATCTTCTTCATTCTTGATATCGTGCACGCTCGTGTCGTATCTTACAAACTCTGATCCTTTGGAAGCTGCTGTGCATAAGAAGAGATATCAGAGTTAACAAGTACTGTAAATTATGAAGAGAGTAAATAATTTTCCTTATCAGATTGTACAAGTTTTGAGTGTGTTAACTAGAACCACCTGCTAATTTGTTGTCACTAGGCAATCAACGGCCAATGCAAAAGTATCCAAGCAACCTCCAATTGTTTTGTGCCTTAATTGTGTATGTTTGATAGTTTTCTTGATCCGCTTGTATCTTAACATTCTACGTGGTTATGGTTGACAAAAAGACTCAAGACCGTTCATAATCGAACAAAGGTCATTCGGGAAAGCATCTATGGAAAGTTGTACCATCAAAATTGCTTCCGACCAGTATAGCTTCTTCCTCATCCTCCTCCTCTCCTCACCTCCACCGCCTCCTCCTTCGTTGTCGTTGCCGCCACACCAGTTGCAGCTCCGTGTGCCTCCTCCGCCGTCCCCGTCCCCATCTCACCCTGTGGCCGCCGATGAGCTCACCCCCTCGCCATGCCGCAGGCCACCCCACCCCGCTAGCCGCCTACCCCAACCTAACATTCTCTCGGCTTTCGCCTCGCCCTCGCCTTAGTCACGCCTACCATTGGACCACCACTACCTCTACATCCAAAGGCTTGGTGAACCCATCGGCGCAAGCGGCACCTCGGCTCCTCCAATGTAGCTCCTCTTCCCTAGATCTGGTGGCCCTCTCTCCTCTTCTTTGCCACTGGCGACCGGATCCAGCCGGGATGGTCACCGCAACCTCGCCGGTCGCTAGGCACAGCCACCGCATCTTGCCAGTCGCCATTTCGTCTCACCTGGCGTAGCCATCGTGCCTCGCCGGTTGCCAATGCCCATCGCTGGGCCTTA